>JARNME010000099.1:88123-275012 GCA_030179655.1 Scaptomyza flava
ACCTGCATCCGCTCGAGGCGAACCATTCACTAACGACAGCGAGCCAGCCCACGACAAACCAGCCTCGAGATTGATACCAGCACCAGGCACTACGTGATAACCGGCGGGTCACCGACACCAGCAGCACGGAGAACAACGACTTGGGGAGGCGTTCTGTGCCCAGCCTTGCCGAGAGCTACCCCAAGGACCCCATTTCGCAGCGATATCGAGGAGACCCAGAACGAACCGATGCGGAACTAGGCTCACTTGCGATCCTAGCCAGCGTCCACAGACGCCACTTTAGCAGTGAGGAAGTGCAGCCTAACAGAGCCAATAGCCCCATGGTACAGGAATTTTCTTGGCCAAAGAACTGCAAAATTCGCCGGAATGACCGGCGTGTCCAACATCCCGAAGCATGTGTTGGAGTGCAGTGCTGACCGACGACAATCCGCCGCGCCTCAAAAGCGACTTCTAATTCTCAGGCGAGTTACTCCAGCACTGCCGCAATAGCACTGCGCAATGTGCGCTTGTTAAGGCTATATCGATCGGTCTTCCCAAGAGGCCCGCGCACAGTGGCCCCGACTTGTTCGTGGTTTGGTGGCAGAGAGAATGGAGACACTCTGCTGGGTGTGGCCTTCGTCGCCAACTCAAACGCAAGATCCGTTACCGGTGCATACCCCCTGCCGAGGATAAATTCCCTCTTAGAGAGGTGCGGAACGCTAAGTCATCTTCAGCACACTGGGCTTAAAAGCGGGTATTGGGCACGCATACCCACTGGCCACGGCAAGTCGGGCATGCCCCGGTTCACCGTACAGGACGATGGCTTGTTCCAATGGCGAGTCCTGGCCATTCTGGACTCCACTCGGGCCCGCCACATTCCAGCGAGCACTTCGCACAGTGTCATCGGTGTGGAGCATGGAGCCACAAAGCGCAGTCGCATATCCTCGATGGATACATCACATCATCGGTTACGTAACTGGAGAGCAACACGTCGAGAACCTCAGAGAAGTATTGAAGCGCTTAATACAAGCGAACCTCAGACTCAACCGGAAGAACTGCCTGTTCTTCAAGCGCAGACTGGTGTCCTGGGACACGTCGTTAGCGAGGAAGGGATCCATACCGATCCTGAGAAGTAGCCGCAGTCAGCAACTCGCAGATCCAGCCTGTGCACGAGAACTTAGAAGATGGCCTGGGTCTCGCCTCTAGGTACCGCGATGTGTTCCAAATTTCGCAACCTTGGTACAACCGATGTCGCAGCTACTTCGAAAGGCAGAAATGGGCGGGGAACTACAACACACCAGGCGTTTACAAGACTCAATGGAGCTACTAACCGAGGCACCCGTCCTCGCGTGCCCAGATTTTACTTGTAAGTTTTCTTTACAGACTGACGCTAGTGATTTTGGCTCGAGGAGTACTAACCCAGCAGAGACCGACGACGAGAGGGTCATTGCTTACGTGAGTCGGAGACTATCGAGGGCCGAGGAGAATTCTCCGCCACTGAAAAAGAATGCTTAGCACTCATCTGGCTATCAGGAAACTACGTTGCTACTTGAAGGATACAGGTTTGACGTCGTGACAGACCACTTAGCCCTCAAGTGGCTCACACTATTGAAACCCCCACGGGACGAATCGCACGGTGGGCACTGGAACTCCAACAGTTCCAATTCGACGTGCACTACCGGAAAGGGCGACAAAACGATGTCGCAGACGCTGGCGTATGGATACGACGACGCACACAGGAATACAAGAACACCAGAGAAGTACCCCCGATTATACCCTGGAGAAGGGCAATTGTATCGGACTTAGGCAACGACCCCTGGAGGAAGATTTCTACCATGGAAACTATGTGTAGGCAAGGAACAGCGGCAACGGGTGTTACAAGAATGCCACAACCAACCCAGCGCGGGACACCTGGGAATACGCAAAACAACGACGAGAGTGTGCCAAAGATACTATTGGCCGGTGATCTTCAGAGACGTAGCACGCTATGTAAGGAAATGTGTTGCGTGCCAAAAATTCAGGCACAACAAGCTAAACCAGCAGGGAGATGCTAACACGACAGCCAGTGACTTTCGCTACCCATCTGCGCCGATTTCGTTGGGCCTTTGCCGAGGTCCAAACAAGGTAACACAGCCTTACTCGTTTTCCTTAGATATGTTTTCAAGTGGGTGGAACTGATACCTCTACGCCGGGCCACTGCAACATACTTGGAAAAAAAGCTTTTCGAGACAGGATTCTCACCGATTTGGGATACCACGAAGTTCGTCTGCGACAACGGGACTCAATTTACAAGTCGGTCATTTTAGGCGTTTTGTCAACGGGCTGGTATGGTACTGGAGCACACTGCGCCATACAATCCACACAAAACCCGACGGAAGAGCGAACCGGAAGATCAAGACGATGATTGCCCAGTACTCGAGGGGTCACATAGCACCCGGGACACCCTACTACACAGAGATCTCATTGGCCATCAACAGCAGCGTGTCCGATACAACAGGATTCAGTCCGGCGTTCCTGGTTCAAGGACGGGAACCGAGACTGCCAGGAGCGTTGTACGACGAAGTTACCCCAGGATCTGAAACAATCGCTACCGATCCCAAAACAAAGGCGAAGCAGCTATGCGATATCTTCCAGCAGCAAGGGATAACACACAGCGAGCATCGGTAGAACAGGGTCGTCATTACAACTTGCGACGACGCGATTGGAGACCAACCATCGGTGATTTGGTACTGGTAAAACCGCATGTGCTATCAAAAGCTAACGACGGATTTGCCCGCCAAGCTAGCCCCACGCTACGAGGGCCCATATAAGGTAACTAAGTTCACTTCTCCTAACATAGTCAGAGTTCGCCACACGGAGACCGGCCAACGGCGAACCGCCGGAGTAGCCGATCTAAAAGCTTTCCAGCAACATGACGACGAGGAACGCAGGACAACGAAGACGGCGAGCATCCACCCGACCCAGCACAGACAACCAGCAAGGAATAACAATAAACTAAGGGCCGCTCACAAGGCGGATTAGTCTAACATAGTTTATAAGATTGTTAGTAGCAATTATAAGTTTAATTATTTCCAAGTTTAAAATCGTCACCAGACTATTGTCCTGTAGAGCATAGTTTGTTTATAGTCCCAGGATATAACCTCGTGTATATCCCACAGCCCTTAGTAAGCCAGGACGACCACGTCGTAGAGGAAGACGAGCCAGAAGAGCCGCGGCGACAGTGGCAGCAGAACGTCAAATGATTGGGGCTGGGTTCCCCAATATCAACGGCGGTTCGTTGGATTCGAAGAAGAGGGGAACGAGGCCGAACCCGCCCTGGGTTTGGCGGCAGTTCGACGACGCCAGCACAGAGCTGTGGCCGGATACATTTAGTGCGATGCAAATGCACATACTCCCTGAACCAGATTCATGGCTGATGCCTGAACTCGGCGAGAGAGTAGAGAGTTGTGCCCGAGTGGCGGGTGGTCAGTGACGAGCTAGTACTGTCGACCCACAAACAGCTGGGGCGCCGAACAATGCAGCCTGTGTGCCCGTAGGACAGCCAGCACAAAAGGAAAGCGCGGAGCTCAATTTGTCAATTTGGAAGCAGCGATATCCAAAACCCTGCTAGGACCAGACGTGGACGTCAAAGCCCTGACGGCGGCGGTACTACAGGAGGAGGAAAAGTGGGTCGTAGCACCGATCGGAATGGCGAGCGATACACCACTCCGCTCATTCCCCAGACGCTTCTGGAGATGATTAATACCACCAGCGGCAAGGCAGATGGCGACGACGATTTGCTATGGAGTAACGAAGGCCTCTTCCGGGTCCCCATCGCCCAGCTGGAGAAGTTTCCATACGCTTTCGTTCGCCCCGGGAAGTAAGAGGGGGGGGGGGGGGGGGTGTGACGATCCACATTTTCAGTATATATTTTTCCTTAGTAATTAGGGTCATGAAGACAGATGTATTTATTTCTTGTTCTAGGTCTAGGGTCATGGAGACTTATAATTTTTGACATATCATTAGTAGAATTAATTAGTAGTAGCTGTTGAAGTAAGCTAAGTTACCGACGGCAGCGGAGCAGCAGAGAGGGCACGAGCCAACAGCAGAGAGAGAAAACAACAGCGGCCCGAAGCTTGGCGCGCATATCAAACGCTGGCAGCAGAAAAGAAACAACAACAAAACAGCAGAGAAAACACCGGCAGCAGAGAAGAATAAAAATAACAGCAGCAGAGGCCTGGCGTGCATACCAAACGCCGGCAGCAGAGGAGAATAAAAACGCAGCAGAGGCCTGGCGCATATAAAACGTCGGCAACAGAGAGGAACAATAGTAGCAGAGGCTTGGCACGAGCCGAGCCAACGCCGCAGCAGAGGCCTGGCACGAGCCGAAAGCGAGGGCAGCGCCGCCCGCAACTGCCAGCGCAGCCGAGAGCGAAGTGCAGCGAAGGGCTACGATCGCCTCAACGAGCAAACGCCGAGATTAGTTACGCTGGGGCCAAGCAAGGTCAAGTCGCGATCGCTGCGCAAAGAGAAGAAATTTAAAAAAAATGCGCAATTGGCAACGAGCAGAGGAACCCAGAACATAGCGCCAGGCAAGGACAAAACACCAACGCAGCCAAGGATTCCCTCGGCGACAAACATATGGGCCGCCAAGGAAACAACACAACAAATTTTGCAACACGAGGAGTCAGGGTAAGCGACGCTGCGGTGGCCAAAGATTCTTTTGGTAAGACTAGTTTGGTGCGAGTAGGCAGGTTACATAGGGTAGCATTCGTAAGCAATAAAAGAAATAACATTATAAGAAATGAAAGTGGAACGAGGTGCTATTAATTGGTGAACTGAGAGTTACAAAGATTCCGGAAATCAGTGCAAAGTGCGAACGGTACGTGTGGTAACCCACCGTTTGAGACTCCGTTGGCAGGTCGCTTGGTTAATACCGCGCCGGCCCGTGCACTCTCAAACGGCGCATGCCTGTCTCTGAACTTGGTGCAGCCTAGCTAAGATCGATATCCTTACTTAACAGCTAATGAATGGAAGCTGTGGAAGAGGAAGAAAACAAGCTGGAAAATGATATTGCAATTTTAATGCAAAAATCAGTTTTCGATCGAGCTTGATAAAATCGGTACGTGCAAGAGCAACCACAGCTACCGCCGCGAACGGCAACAACAACAACAACCACTTCAGCGACACAACGCGCAACCGCAACGGCGCTTAGGAAGTGCAACGGCAACAACAACGTTATCAGCGACACCACAGGTACAACCGCCACCGCAACGACCACGATCAGTGGTAGTGCCCGGCAGCAACACACATACATACCCACACACCCGGCATCGACACCCGCATACACAAACACATACGCACAACACTCCAAACACCCGGCATCGACAACAAGGCATACACAAAGGCATACGCACAACACTCCACACACCCGGCATCGACACACAGGCACACACACCCAGGATTACGCACCCACCCAGGCTTACACACACACAGGCACACACCCAGGATTTACACATTGTGGTGGCGGTGCATAGAATACCACCTCAGCCGGCCACGGCTTGTCGTAGGAGGCGACTAAAGTGGCATCAAGACGTAGCCCAGTACGGTCTTGATTAGGACACTGGACGCAAAGGGAAGGATTTGACGACAAGGGCTGACAGCGTGCGGTATTCTGGCATGTTAGTAAGCGGAGTGAAATCTTGCCGAAACCACTGCCAGGCTAATGCCGCAACTGCCTCCGTCCCGTTAAAACCTTGGCAGGTCTCCAAGTACGATCGTTAGACCGTCCCCATTCAGTTGGGACACAAGCTCAGATGTAACATTCCTGACTAGCGCGGATCCGGCTCTGAACAGACGACCCCATAAAGGCGTCTGTCAACCCTCGCATGGCCTCCCTGCATGCATAGACAACCATGAATCACTAAACGCGATTGTGCTACGACCAACGATAACGGCTTGGAGTTGGGACTCAATTGATTATGAACCCCACTAACAACATGATGATGGTATGGCGGAGGAGAACAACGGGACAGAGAGCCAAACGTTTAGGAGGAGCAGTAAGCTGCTAAGGTCACCGGTGCTCAGGAACGGAATTAGACCAACGGCCGAAGGAGGGCTAGGAGCAGAAGCGGCTGCACATGCGAAGGGTACGGAGAAACCCATGAAGCAGTCGAGTAGCGGCCCACTGCTGGACCTCGGAAAAGATATAAGCAAGCTCGTGGAGATGATGGAGGAGAGAAAGCGGCGATCGATCCACCAGCCTATGAGAGATGCGATAGAGAACATCAGGGCGCTCTTCGAGCTGGTGGCCATCAAGATGCATGACGACGGAGCTAAGGCGGTGATAAGAACGAACCAGTCCTCGTAAACACCACCACTCTTCATGATGACGGTGGAAGCAAAGCGGAGACAAGGGCCGGGAGCTGGCACACCAGGCAGTAAGAAGAGAAGGGAAGGGAATGATGCAGGAATCGAGGAGACCCCATCTGCCAAAGTGGTAACCAACCCCGAGGAGGCCACACCAGCACATGGTATGCCTGTGAGGAAAGAGGCTGCATGGAAGAAGGTGACGTCAAAGCGCAAGCCGCCCAAAAATAAGAAGGGACTGACGGAGAAGATAAGGCCGGATGCAATAGTCATCAAGACGAAGGGAGAAGCCAGCTATGTGGACATTCTACGGAAAATTAAGGCAGATGAAAAGCTGCAGGGCTTAGGAGACGCAGTGTCAAGAATAAGGAGGACTCAAAAGGGGGAGTTGCTCCTGCAGCTCGCCAAAGCAGGAGGCGCAGCTGACAACTATAAGAGCCTGGTAGAAGAGACACTGGGAGAACAGGTGGAGGTCCACACCCTTTCGCATCGGGTGGAAATCGAGTGCCGCGACTTGGACGAGAGCACCACCAAGGAAGAGATATGCATGGCGTTGAAGAACGAGCTGATGATTGAGGTGGAGGTAAGGGATATCTACCTGAGGAGTGTTTATGGGGAGACCCAAGCCGCAACGATCAGGATGCCAGCCGAGAGCGGACGCAAGGCGCTAGAAAAGGGATTGCTGAAAGTCAGCTGGGTGAGGTGCAGGCTGAAAGAGCGCGTCGCGGTGGTCAAGTGCTTCAGATGCCTAGAATTTGGACATATGGCCCGGAACTGTAGCAGCGAGATTGATAGATCAAAGATGTGCAGGAGGTGTGGTCAGGAGGGCCACATAGCCAAGGATTGTCGGAGCGACCCTCAGTGCATGTTCTGCAAAGATATGAACAATGAGTGGAGGCACGTGGCGGGAAGTGGGCGTTGTCCACTATTCAGGAAGGCTCTTCAACAGCCAAAATGAATTGTGTTCAACTAAATCTTAACCACTGCGAGGCGGCTCAGGCACTACTGAGACAAACGGCAAGGGATTTGCATACGATGTCGCATTGATTTGCGAGCCGTATAGGAGGATCCCAGGGAACGGATGGGCAGTCAGCAAATGCGGGAAAGCAGCTATATGGACAGTAGAGTCACCACCACAGGACGTGAATGGGAGGAGTGAGGGATTTGTGCGGGCAAAGCTCAAAGGCATCACCTTTTACAGTTGCTACGCACCACCGAGCTGGGATCTTGGTAGCTTCCAGAGCATGGTAGCAAGCCTGGTGGAGGACGCACGCGGAAGGACCCCCCTGGTCTTAGCTGGCGACTTCAACGCATGGGCGCATGAGTGGGGAAGTAGGCTGACGAATGCCAGAGGAGCCTTCTTGGTGGAGTCCCTTGCACTGCTGGACGTAGTCTTGGCCAACGATGGGTGCACGGAGACATATCACAGGGCTGGAGGTGGATCAATTATTGATTTAACGTACCTCAGCAGTTCTCTCTGTAGAAAAACGAAGTGTAGGGTGGGTAGTGAATTCACGCATAGTGATCACCATGCGATTCACTACAGGATTGGAGGCGTGAAGAGGCAGCCACCGAAAATGACAGGCCCGAAATGGAAGAACAGCAACCTGGATGAAGAAACGTTAGCGGAGTTCGTACGGAACGCTAATTGCTCACCCGCACCGGGGAAGAGCAAGGCGGACAAGCTCTCCAAGCTCATAGACGAAGCATGTGACTGCTCCAAGCCAAGAAGAAAACCAAGCAGAAAAGGAGCTACTGGTGGACTGAGGAGATAAGAATACTGAGGAAAGAGTGTCTGCAAACGAGAAGGCAATCCCAACGGGCCAGAGGACACCCGGACCAACGATCCAAGGAGGAAGCGTTTAAAGTGGCGAAACGTGCGCTTAAACAGAGCATCAAAGCCAGTAAGAGGGAGTGCTTCCGGAAAATTTGCGACGAGGCGGAGGTCGACCCGTGGGGTACGGCCTACAAAGTGGTGACTAGGAGGTTGACTGCTGGGCACTATCGTGGAGGCATTATTCCCTCACGATCCGGTGAGACGTGTGCAAGAGCAGGGGCATCACGTTGGTCTGCCTGAACCTGTACGACCGGAGGAAGTGATCTTGGCAGCGTGCCAGTTTGGCGACAGGAAGGCACCGGGCCCCGACGGCGTCCCCAAGTGTCCTGAAGAGGATCTCGCTGGTAAGACCGGACATCATGGCAGAGGTTTACAACGAGTGCTTGCTGGAGGGAGTGTTTCCAAAGCAATGGAAACGGCAGCGCCTTGTACTGCTGCCCAAGGGACGAAGCCCGTGGAAGAACCCTCAGGATACCGCCCAATATGCCTGCTGAGCACGGTGGGTAAAGTATTCGAGAGGATAATCTACGGTCGCTTGCTGAAAGTAGCCGAGGAGAATGGAGCACTTTCGGAGCACCAGTTTGGCTTCCGAAAAGCCAGGTCAACGGTGGACGCAATACAGATGGTGGTGGATATAGCTTCAAAGGCAATCGCAGGAGCAAGAGCACAGTTCGGTCGTAACAGCCGCCGCGAAGACGCTGAAGGCTTCCCAGTTGTCCCTGCTGGCTAGCAGCAGGGTTATTAGGTTGTCCACCTCAATGGCGCAGCCAAATCTCCTCTCCAAGTCCGCGCGAAGCTCGGTGAAGCGCGTGCAGTTTAGCAGCACATGCTCCGCATCCTCGATGACCCCTCCTCCGCAATGGATGCAGAATGGAGCAGACTCATGGCCGAAACGGCTTATATATCCACGGAAGCAGCCATGCCCGCTAAGTATCTGGGTGATGTAAAAGTTGACCTGCCCATGCCACCTTTTCAACCACACCGATATATTCGGGATTAAGCGATAAGTCCAACGCCCTTTAGTGGACGAATCCCAGCGCCTCTGCCAGTTGATCAGCGTGCGCGATTTTGCCGTGTTTCGTGTTTCAAGAAGGCATTCTTGAGGGCCACTGAGAGGTTCTTGCCATGTATCTCCTGGTCCACCTCGGCGATTTCTCTGGCGAGCTCCGAGATGGGGGCAATTCCGGCTAGCACCAGGCACGCATCGTCCGAAATAGTTCGGAATCCGCAACACACTCTGATCGCCCCAAGGCGGTGGGTAGCCGTCAATCCACGGGAGTAGCTGACATAGCGGAGGCTAGGTTGCCATATAGGCGCCGCGTACAACATCACCGCCCTAGTCACGCTGGATAGAAGTTGTCTTCTGCCCTGCTTAGGGCCATTTAGGCATAATGCTCGATAATGCCTTGTTAGTCAAAGCTGCCATCGGGCTGGCATATGCCAGATGCTCCTTGAAGCACATCCTGGTGTCCAGCATCACTCCCAGGTACTTTATTGCCCTCTTTGAAGAGATTGTTGAGTTTGCTACTTGAATAGTGGCTGTCTCAACCGCTTTCCAACTGCTTATAAGCACGGCCTCGGTTTTCTGAGGGGCAATCTGTAGTCCGACCGAAGAGAGCCACTGAATGACAACTTCGGTAGCTTGGTTACATCTATCCTCGGCTGTCTTGAGCTCCTTTGCCACCACCACTATACGGACATCGTCTGGCATCGGTAGCCGAAAAACGCCATCGTACATGGTGTTCCACAGGAAAGGGCCAAGTACTGACCCCTGTGGCACTCCTCCGGATACGCGGTACTCCTCAGTTGCCTCGCAGGTTTTGTAGAGTAGGACTCTTTCCTGGAAGTAGCTCCTGATCATCCTCAACAGGTACTCTGGCACTCTGAATTCTTCAAGCGCCTCCAAGATGCACCTCCACTTTGCCGAGTTAAAAGCGTTCTTGACATCCAGAGTTGCGATCAGGCAGTATTTTTTGGCACCACCTCTCCATCTACTGCCGGCAATCGCTTCCGAGGCTATCGCAACCACCTTATCGATCGCATCGATTGTTGATCTTGCCTTGCGGAAGCCGTACTGGTGGGTGACACTCCTCCCGCAGCATCTAGGGTCATTTCAAGGCGTGTGCAAATGACTTGCTCCAATATCTTGCCGACCGTATCTATAAGGCAGATAGGTCGATATGCAGCTGGGTCATCAAGCTGCTTGCCGGGTTTTGGTAGTAGAACCAGGCGCTGAACTTTACACCTGTTTGGGAATTCTCCGCTGCTTAGGCATGTGTTAAACATGTGCGCAAATAAGTTAGGTCGCAGCGCGAGGGCTAGCCTGAGCGCTCGGTTGGGAATTCCATCGGGGCCGGTTACCTTGCTGGGCTTCATCCTCTTTGCGACATGGCAAATCTCCTCTACAGTGACCTCCTAAAAAACGGCAGGCGTGGAAGCCACCGCCGGAGAGCCGCCGATCTCGTCAGGCATGCTAGGGAACAAATGAGCTACGATCGCCCTTAACGCCTCTGGATCGGAAGGATGGCAACGGGAAAAGCCGTTAAATCGTTTGACCACGATATTGTATGCATTACCCCACGGGTTGTTTTCCGCCGAGTCGCAGAGGTCAAGAAAACACCTTCGCTTGCTGTCCTTGATCAGCTTTTGCATATGTCTCCTGCATACGAGAAAAGCTGCTAGTCGTTCTCGGATTTCCTTCGAGCCGCGTGAGCGCTGGTAGCGGCGTCGAGCTTTGTTGCATTCGCTCCTAGCCTCTGCTATTTTTTCGTTCCACCAATATACTGGAACATGGTGCCTCCGGTAAGTTTTTCGTCTGGCCATGCTTGCCTCACAAGCGCTGCTTAGCAGCGACATGGTCCAATCAACCACCTCGTCGGTGCTGCCGGATCGGGATCACAGCGGACTCCAGCTGAGTACCAAATATACGCGTGTCGAGAGTCTCGGCATGGTATTTTGTCCTCGGTTGATCTGGGCCCAGCTGGCGATCAGGGCGCCCTCCCACGCTGCACCAAATAGCAGCGTGGTCGCTAGCGTCGTAGGTGGCATCGATGCTCCACCTGGATGAGCCGGGCTCTCGCGCATCCGGTAGGTTTCACTGATTAACGCTACGTCTACAGAGTGTTTACGCACTGTTTGTGACAGCAAATCCTGCGCCGATGCACAATGGTTTAAGTTTAATTGAATGAACTTCAGTTGGCACGGCCTTGTGCACTGCCGCTAAGTGGGCATCTACTGCTACCTGCCTGGTGGCTTGTTGATGCACAGCCTTTCGCACTTCAGATAAAGCATTTTGCCACCTCGCTCTTGCAGCTCGCTGCATTGTGGCCTTAATTTCCGCACCTGATGCAGCAATTTGACCTATCGACCGGGTTACGACAGTTGCTTGCTGTATGTCCCATCTCCAGACATCTATAGCACCTAGTACGCGCGTCCTTCATGCGTACGGCGCAGTTAGACCATCCAATTCGAAACGAGCGCAAGGCTGTGATGCTTCCCGCCAGGTTCGCCGGGACTGAGAAGTGCGCCACTTGCGTGTTGCCATACCCCGGGCGCAAGCTCTAAAAGTTGCATGCTTTAGCTGGGATGTTAGCCTGCGCTGAAATTGCAGCCACTATTTCCTTTCTGCTGGCTAGTTCATCCAGCTCTCTCAACACAAAATGAGATTGCTCAGTTATTGAGCGCACCACGGCGCTTTCACCTAGCACCTGCTCCATCTCTTCCTAAAGCTGGTTGGTGCATTCCAGTACGACTCCATTCAGCTCTAGAAGCAGGTCTCCTTTCGCTGTGTGACGTGCTTGTCTCACCTTATCTCGAACTCCATTAAGCTTGCCATCACTCCTGCGCGTGACTAGCGATAAGACTTCGCTGTAGGTAAGTTCGCTTGTACTTATCACCAGCGCATCAGACCTACTCTTGGTAAGCGGCTTGCCACGCGTCTTACCGGGTGGTTTGCTAGCCTTCTTGCGTTGAGCCGTCTGCCATTTGCTGCATGGGGCCGACTCCGAAACCACTGGATCCGTGGGGCCAGTTCGGTTTTTTTTCGAGGGCGTTGCGCGCTGGCCTGGCTTGCGCTTTCGCCGCCTCTTTGGCGTTGCTACCGTCCTCGCAACGCCGCTGCTCTGCTGGCGAACCTTATCGGCTGCGGACACTGGTAGCTTTGCAGCCGGTAGCGTCTGCGTAGCCACGTCAGCACTGTCTGAAGCCTCATACAGCTTAACAGCCCTTGCTGCTAAATCTCTGACCAATTGGTTCACATGCCTCTGCCCGCTCAGAAAGGCATTTAGGCCATTAAGGGTATCGCCCAGCTCCTCAAACACATATTTCGCCACCGACTCTTTCCCCTGGGGTGAGGCGGCAGGCGCAGGTGAAGGCAGGGCACCTGGAGATTCCAGACTCTGTGCCGGTGGTGGCGCCAAGTCCCGAGGGGTGATCTCGGCAAAGCCGAGCGGCGCACAAACGCATCCAGTGCTGATGCTCGAACCTAACGCCCGTTGAACACTCGTGGAATTGAATTTCAGCTTCTAGCAGTCCCACGTTGGCCTGAGGTTTCCCTCGGGTTTTGAACCGGTTAAGGTATACTGCCTCTACACGGTCACCAGAGCCCCACGAAGCACCACCGCGGCGGAAGGGGTTGTTAGTAGCCGGTTCCCTGGCCTTTGCTTGATGCTCCTAGAAGTTCCCGTCTAATAAACACGCAATAACCAGCGCGCCTGATGGCTATGCAGCACTCTTTAGAGAATCCCTTGAGCGTATGCAACAGCCGTTCTTGCTTGCACCCAATGCACAAACCACGCCCAGCTGGGACACCTTCCGGAATGTAAGCGCCACCTGTGGGCTACCACTCAGCTGACAACGTTATGCACGCTATGCAGAGCGAGCGGCCCTGGTACGCTACGCGATCAGCTGACACTGTGGTCTTCCTAAACACAAGTAAACACAAGATGCACACCACAGAAGAGTACTACGGACTATGTGTAATAATTGCGTGTATTGTTTTAACGCACACTAGCTAGGGTAAGCCAAATTGCGCGCAGATAAGGGGAGAATCCAATAAGCACGACGGCTATATCCAGACAACGCTCTTGGCCCATGTGATGATGGCACAAGGTAAGTGGCGCAGACTTTCGAAGCTCGACTAACTTGCACAGTTTGTTTTATGCTGTAGGTTTAACACTGCGAAAACGCTAAAAGGACGGAGCGACGGCGACCGCACTTCTCAAATTCACCTCTGTAGTTGCCTGTGTGTGCCTGTGTCTGTGTAAGCCTGGGTGGGTGCGAAATCCTGGCTGTTTTTTTTTTTTTTTTTTTTTTTTTTTGGTCGCCGCCGGGAGGTGAGAATCTACAAAAAATATTGGCGGTCCACCAATATGCACGATTCATCGACACCGTCGACGCCTACGTACTAAACTCACCCCCCCCCACACCGCATCCCCCGCGGGATCCACTGCAAAGTATAACTTCGCGGGGGGCGGTAGCCTGCTTACAGCATGAACTGTTCTTGTTCTTCCAGCGTATCGTCTGCAGCTGTACAGAACGTGCTCCGGGTCCTCATCCTCCCCTTGGCCGCACTGGCACACCGGGCTGTCCTCGTGTTTGAAGCGGTGGAGATACTTCCTGTATCCTCCGTGGCCCGTGAGGAATTGCGTTAGGTGGAAGTCCACCTGTCCAACTCCGCGGCCAAGCCAACCGCTGACATCTGGGATCAGGCGGTGCGTCCATCTACCTCCGCTGGCCGCATCCCACCTTCTCTGCCACCTAATCAGGGATTCCTGTCTTGCCTCCTTCTTGGCCTCTGCCAAACGGCTGTTGCATACGCTCAAGGGATTCTCTAAAGAGTGCTGCATAGCCATCAGGCGCGCTGGTTATTGCGTGGTTATTAGACGGGAACTTCTAGGAGCATCAAGCAAAGGCCAGGGAACCGGCTACTAACAACCCCTTCCGCCGCGGTGGTGCTTCGTGGGGCTCTGGTGACCGTGTAGAGGCAGTATACCCTTAACCGGTTCAAAACCCGAGGGAAACCTCAGGCCAACGTGGAACTGCTAGAAGCTGAAATTCAATTCCACGAGTGTTCAACGGGCGTTAGGTTCGAGCATCAGCACTGGATGCGTTTGTGCGCCGCTCGGCTTTGCCGAGATCACCCCCTCGGGACTTGGCGCCACCACCGGCACAGGTGGCCTGCCTTCACCTGCGCCTGCCACCTCACCCCAGGGGAAAGAGTCGGTGGCGAAATATGTGTTTGAGGAGCTGGGCGATACCCTTAATGGCCTAAATGCCTTTCTGAGCGGGCAGAGGCATGTGAACCAATTGGTCAGAGATTTAGCAGCAAGGGCTGTTAAGCTGTATGAGGCTTCAGACAGTGCTGACGTGGCTACGCAGACGCTACCGGCTGCAAAGCTACCAGTGTCCGCAGCCGATAAGGTTCGCCAGCAGAGCAGCGGCGTTGCGAGGACGGTAGCAACGCCAAAGAGGCGGCGAAAGCGCAAGCCAGGCCAGCGCGCAACGCCCTCGAAAAAAAACCGAACTGGCCCCACGGATCCAGTGGTTTCGGAGTCGGCCCCATGCAGCAAATGGCAGACGGCTCAACGCAAGAAGGCTAGCAAACCACCCGGTAAGACGCGTGGCAAGCCGCTTACCAAGAGTAGGTCTGATGCGCTGGTGATAAGTACAAGCGAACTTACCTACAGCGAAGTCTTATCGCTAGTCACGCGCAGGAGTGATGGCAAGCTTAATGGAGTTCGAGATAAGGTGAGACAAGCACGTCACACTGCTTCTAGAGCTGAATGGAGTCGTACTGGAATGCACCAACCAGCTTTAGGAAGAGATGGAGCAGGTGCTAGGTGAAAGCGCCGTGGTGCGCTCAATAACTGAGCAATCTCATTTTGTGTTGAGAGAGCTGGATGAACTAGCCAGCAGAAAGGAAATAGTGGCTGCAATTTCAGCGCAGGCTAACATCCCAGCTAAAGCATGCAACTTTTAGAGCTTGCGCCCGGGGTATGGCAACACGCAAGTGGCGCACTTCTCAGTCCCGGCGAACCTGGCGGGAAGCACCACAGCCTTGCGCTCGTTTCGAATTGGATGGTCTAACTGCGCCGTACGCATGAAGGACGCGCGTACTAGGTGCTATAGATGTCTGGAGATGGGACATACAGCAAGCAACTGTCGTAACCCGGTCGATAGGTCAAATTGCTGCATCAGGTGCGGAAATTAAGGCCACAATGCAGCGAGCTGCAAGAGCGAGGTGGCAAAATGCTTTATCTGCAGTGCGAAAGGCTGTGCATCAACAAGCCACCAGGCAGGTAGCAGCAGATGCCCACTTAGCGGCAGTGCACAAGGCCGTGCCAACTGAAGTTCATTCAATTAAACTTAAACCATTGTGCATCGGCGCAGGATTTGCTGTCACAAACAGTGCGTAAACACTCTGTAGACGTAGCGTTAATTAGTGAAACCTACCGGATGCGCGAGAGCCCGGCTCATCCAGGTGGAGCATCGATGCCACCTACGACGCTAGCGACCACGCTGCTATTTGGTGCAGCGTGGGAGGGCGCCCTGATCGCCAGCTGGGCCCATATATTTGGTACTCAGCTGGAGTCCGCTGTGATCCCGATCCGGCAGCACCGACGAGGTGGTTGATTGGACCATGTCGCTGCTAAGCAGCGCTTGTGAGGCAAGCATGGCCAGACGAAAAACTTACCGGAGGCACCATGTTCCAGTATATTGGTGGAACGAAAAAATAGCAGAGGCTAGGAGCGAATGCAACAAAGCTCGACGCCGCTACCAGCGCTCACGCGGCTCGAAGGAAATCCGAGAACGACTAGCAGCTTTTCTTGTATGCAGGAGACATATGCAAAAGCTGATCAAGGACAGCAAGCGAAGGTGTTTTCTTGACCTCTGCGACTCGGCGGAAAACAACCCGTGGGGTAATGCATACAATATCGTGGTCAAACGATTTAACGGCTTTTCCCGTTGCCATCCTTCCGATCCAGAGGCGTTAAGGGCGATCGTAGCTCATTTGTTCCCTAGCATGCCTGACGAGATCGGCGGCTCTCCGGCGGTGGCTTCCACGCCTGCCGTTTTTGAGGAGGTCACTGTAGAGGAGATTTGCCATGTCGCAAAGAGGATGAAGCCCAGCAAGGCAACCGGCCCCGATGGAATTCCCAACCGAGCGCTCAGGCTAGCCCTCGCGCTGCGACCTAACTTATTTGCGCACATGTTTAACACATGCCTAAGCAGCGGAGAATTCCCAAACAGGTGTAAAGTTCAGCGCCTGGTTCTACTACCAAAACCCGGCAAGCAGCTTGATGACCCAGCTGCATATCGACCTATCTGCCTTATAGATACGGTCGGCAAGATATTGGAGCAAGTCATTTGCACACGCCTTGAAATGACCCTAGATGCTGCGGGAGGAGTGTCACCCCACCAGTACGGCTTCCGCAAGGCAAGATCAACAATCGATGCGATCGATAAGGTGGTTGCGATAGCCTCGGAAGCGATTGCCGGCAGTAGATGGAGAGGTGGTGCCAAAAAATACTGCCTGATCGCAACTCTGGATGTCAAGAACGCTTTTAACTCGGCAAAGTGGAGGTGCATCTTGGAGGCGCTTGAAGAATTCAGAGTGCCAGAGTACCTGTTGAGGATGATCAGGAGCTACTTCCAGGAAAGAGTCCTACTCTACAAAACCTGCGAGGCAACTGAGGAGTACCGCGTATCCGGAGGAGTGCCACAGGGGTCAGTACTTGGCCCTTTCCTGTGGAACACCATGTACGATGGCGTTTTTCGGCTACCGATGCCAGACGATGTCCGTATAGTGGTGGTGGCAAAGGAGCTCAAGACAGCCGAGGATAGATGTAACCAAGCTACCGAAGTTGTCATTCAGTGGCTCTCTTCGGTCGGACTACAGATTGCCCCTCAGAAAACCGAGGCCGTGCTTATAAGCAGTTGGAAAGCGGTTGAGACAGCCACTATTCAAGTAGCAAACTCAACAATCTCTTCAAAGAGGGCAATAAAGTACCTGGGAGTGATGCTGGACACCAGGATGTGCTTCAAGGAGCATCTGGCATATGCCAGCCCGATGGCAGCTTTGACTAACAAGGCATTATCGAGCATTATGCCTAAATGGCCCTAAGCAGGGCAGAAGACAACTTCTATCCAGCGTGACTAGGGCGGTGATGTTGTACGCGGCGCCTATATGGCAACCTAGCCTCCGCTATGTCAGCTACTCCCGTGGATTGACGGCTACCCACCGCCTTGGGGCGATCAGAGTGTGTTGCGGATTCCGAACTATTTCGGACGATGCGTGCCTGGTGCTAGCCGGAATTGCCCCCATCTCGGAGCTCGCCAGAGAAATCGCCGAGGTGGACCAGGAGATACATGGCAAGAACCTCTCAGTGGCCCTCAAGAATGCCTTCTTGAAACACGAAACACGGCAAAATCGCGCACGCTGATCAACTGGCAGAGGCGCTGGGATTCGTCCACTAAAGGGCGTTGGACTTATCGCTTAATCCCGAATATATCGGTGTGGTTGAAAAGGTGGCATGGGCAGGTCAACTTTTACATCACCCAGATACTTAGCGGGCATGGCTGCTTCCGTGGATATCTCCACCGTTTCGGCCATGAGTCTGCTCCATTCTGCATCCATTGCGGAGGAGGGGTCATCGAGGATGCGGAGCATGTGCTGCTAAACTGCACGCGCTTCACCGAGCTTCGCGCGGACTTGGAGAGGAGTTTTGGCTGCGCCATTGAGGTGGACAACCTAATAACCCTGCTGCTAGCCAGCAGGGACAACTGGGAAGCCTTCAGCGTCTTCGCGGCGGCTGTTACGACCGAACTGTGGAAAGCCGAGAGAGAGCGAAATGGACAACGCGAGTAGGAGGAACCAAAGCGTTTGCGACACATTACCTAACGGCCGTTCCGCAAATGCTATTGTTCTATCTTTTTCCCAATGTAGTCATAGTGTACCAAATAGTATTACTTAGTTTAGGTTAGTTAATTTTAGCGCGTAATAAATGAATTAAAAAAAAAAAAAAAACACAGGCATATTACACACGCACAACACTCCACACACACCCGGCATCGACACACAGGCACACACACCCAGGCTTACGCATACACCCAGGCATATTACTTACGCACACACACGCACGCACCGGCATCTACACACACCCAGGCTTACCTCTACACCCCAGCACACACACCCAGGCTTACGTCTACATCCCAGCACGCACACCCAGGCTTACACACACACACAGGCACGCACCCAGACTTACTTATGGTGTTGTGTAAGCTTTTGCAAGTGCGGTCGCTTTTTCGTATCGCTCCGTCCTTGTAGTGTTTTCGCAGTGCCAAACCTGTGTTGGAAGCAAATTTTTCAATTGAGTAGGTTATTCAAGCGGTAGTGCACCCTACCTGTTGTCTTCATCGCCGATGCCAGCGCGTTCCCTGGCTCTTGTCGCTTGTAATATTTTGGAGTCTCCCCTAGCATAGTTTGCATAAGTGTAATATCAATATAAATTGGGTTATTGTAAACGCAGCAATTGCTTGCCAATGCAGAATTGCATATTGGCAATTTCCGCGTTGACTGACAGCTGTGTTGGTAACTAGGTATATGTGTCGGTCTCGCTGTGATCAGTATAAATTGGGTTATTGTTAACGCAGCAATTTCTTGCCAATGCAGAATTGCATATTGGCAATTTCCGCGTTGACTGACCGCTGTTTTGGTAACTAGGTATATGTGTCGGTCTTGCTGTGATCAGCAGTTTTTTTTGTAGTTAAGACAATAATACGTATGGTGTTGCATTTAATTGACCTCGTTAAATTATAATTGTCTGTCATATGTTGTGTGTGCTGTAATTTTAATGTATATATAAAAACATAGGTCAGTATTTGACATAGTTAAATTGTACTTATTACTGTGTGTCATTTATGTGGGTTGTGACTTAAACATAAACAATTATCCTTCGAGAGGTTTTGTAGATTTTTATTTATTATTATCCTTCGAGAGGATCTGTAGATTTTTAGTTATTATTATCCTTCGAGAGGATTTGTAGATTTTTATTTATTATTATCCTTCGAGAGGCTCTGTAGACTTTTAGTTATTATTATCCTTCGAGAGGATCTGTAGACTTGTAGTTATTATTATCCTTTGGGAGGATCGTTGCGTCGCACGAGATGTGTTCACTTCGGTGACCGGGTCTTGACTGCCTCAGCTCTCGGTCTGCCTTATATAGCAGAACGCAGCTCTGCTCCTTGATGGGCGGTGGCAGCGCTGCGCTTATAAGGCTTTGGCAGCGCTGCCCTTAGTGAGCGTCGGCGCATCTGCTCTGTAGCCTTAGCCTGCAATCACAGCAAAGCCAAGACTTCCGTGGCAAAGGGGTGGGGGGGGGGGGGGGTGGTCGGATGCTGGATGTTTTAAGGTGACGTGTAAGGGGCGAAGAGACTTAAATTTTGAGGCTTTGACAACAACAGGGCACAAAATAAGGACACCAACAACAAGAAAACGTAACATAGTTCTGGCTTAGGGCGACCCTGGACTCCCTAGGTACTATGTGGTGGTGGTTCTTTAAGCAACCATGATGTTAAAAGTGTTTGCCAGTGTCCCTGCTCGGGCACCATCTGTAAGGACGTAATTTCTCAGGCCGAGGTCGGCTTCTCAGGGGAGTTCGTGAGCATGCCTTACGCACTGGCGACGATTTGAGAGACATCTGAAGGAATAGGTTGGCTAGTCCAGAGTAATACTCGGAGAACTAACCAATCACTCCCCCCAAATGGCTCTTCGTCGCCGACTAGGGCGTCGGGCGAAGTTCTGTGCTAGTACGGGCGGGTGATAGTCAACCAGCCAGCTGGTCAGGCCGAGGGTAAGACCCGGAAGCCTGTGCACTAACTGCCTAACCCCATCCGCCCGCACCGGTCACCGGCCGCGTCCTTGAGGAGCTCTCGGACGCGTGTGAGAGATACGAGTGATAAATTTCGTCACGCATAGAGTAAGACTCGGAATGCTTGCCCATCCTTCACCCGATCTCTCACATCTGCAACGCCTGGGTATTACCCACTTGTCGCTACACCTGGGACATACCCAAGAGGCAGGCGTCGCAGAATCTAGAGTAAACTCGGAAGATTCGCTAGCATACCACTCAGGTTCGCCCCACGTGGACCATTTGGTGAGGCGCTCTGAACCGCTACTACCCCACTCGTCGCTTCACGTGGGACATACCCAAGAGACAGGCGTCGCAGAATCTAGAGTAAAACTCGGAGGATTCGCTAGCATGCCCTTCAGGTTTGCCCCACGCGGGCTATGTGAGTGAGGTGCACTCGCTGAAAGGGGAAAAAAAGGGGAAAAGGGTAACAAGTAAAGCACACACAAATTTATCTACACTAGGATCTTTATTAATTTCATATCACATACAATAAGACATATACTTATTACACAAAGGGGGTAGGGATGCTATCCTAGGCCGCACCAAATCTAAGCATGGCTGCCTGAGCAACCTTTGGGCCCATCACAGATGGCCGTCACTCACCCCTGTGTATGTGTGTTTGTAGATGCCGTTGGGTGCGTGTGTATATGCCTGTGTGTGTGTGCTTAAGCCTGGGTGTGTGTGTAAGCCTGGGTGTGTGTGTGGATGCCGGTGCGTGCGTGTGTATATGCCTGTGTGTGTGCCTGTGTGTGGGTAAGCCTGGGTGTGCGTGCTGGTGTGTATATGTAAGCCTGGGTGTGTGTGTTGGTGTGGTTTATTAATAGGTAATAAAAGCGAAACATAACATTGGCGGTACGGCCGTTAGGTAATGCGTCACCAATGCCTATGTTCCACCTAATCCTCTTGCTCTCTTTGCTCGCGCTCAGCCTTACGCAGATTGGTCATGACTGCCGCCGCGAACGCGCTGAATGCTTCCCAATTGGCGTTGCTGGCCAGTATCAATGTCACCAGGTTGTCCAACTCGATGCTACAGCCGAAAGCCCTCTCCAGCACATCTCGGAGCCCGGTAAAGCGTCCGCAGTGAAACAAGACGTGTTCGGCATCCTCTACGAACCTATCACCACAGGAGGTACAGAACGCTGCACTCTCATGCCCAAGTCGGTGCAAGTACTCACGGAAGCAGCCATGACCACTTAGGAGTTGGGTGGCGTAGTAGTTGAGCTGCCCATGCCGCCGGTTTTGCCACGCTGAAATGCTCTGGATGAGGCGATGCGTCCAACGCCCTTTGCTAGACGCATCCCATTGCCTCTGCCAGTGCTTTGCGCACTTCATGCTTCTGGGGATCCGAAAGTTCCATGCCATGAGTTCCCTCGTAGATCGCCGAGATTTCCCTAGCCAGCTCGGCTATGGGGGCTATTCCAGCCAGGACCAGACATGCGTCATCAGAGATGGTTCTGAAGCCGCTACAAACTCTGATCGCTCCAAGACGGCAAGCTGATTGCCATATCGGCGCCGTATACAGCATTGTCGATCTTATGACGCTGGTTAAAAGGAGTCTCTTAAATTGCTTCGGACCTCTCGTATTTGGCATGATACGAGAGATCGCCCGATTTGCTAAGGCGGCCTTTGTGCTAGCGTACTCCAAATGCTCCTTGAAGCATAGCCTGGTATCCATCATAACGCCCAGATATTTAATCGCCCTCTTAGACCTGACTGCAGTGTTAGCCACGATTATGTTTGCTGTCTCCACCGCTTTTCGGCTGCTAATGAGCACTGCCTCTGTTTTTTGGGGTGCTATCTGCAGTCCTACTGGTGAGAGCCACTGTATGGCTTTCGAGATAGCTAGGTTGCACTTTTCCTCCACTACCTTGAGATCCCTGGCCACTATTGCCACATCGTCAGCAAAGCCCACCAGCTGAACATCGTCTGGCATTGACATCCGATTAACGCCGTCATACATGACGTTCCACAGAAAAGGTCCCAGTACCGACCCTTGTGGCACGCCTCCAGAAAACTTCGTGCTCCTCCATCGTCTCGCAGGTATCATACCTTAGGATTCTATCATTTAAGTAGCTCCTTGTTATCCTTAGTAGGTACTCCGACACGTTTAGCGCCTCAAGAGCCTCTAGGATGCAGCCCCATTTAGCCGTATTGAAGGCATTTTTGACGTCCAACGTTGTCACTAGGCAGTACTTCTTGGCGCCGCCTTTCCATCTACATCCAGCTATCGCTCCCGAAGCTATCTCGACTACCTTGCCGATAGCGTCCAGCATAGATCGCGCTTTGCGAAAGCCATACTGCTGCGGTGAAACTCCACCATAGCAGCAATGGCGCTATTGGGCCGGGTGCAAATCAAGTGCTCCAGTAGCTTGCCCGCAGTATCGATCAGGCATATCGGACGATATGCAGCTGGATCTTCGAGCTTTTTGCCAGGCTTCGGTAGGAGGACCAGGCGCTAAATTTTCCACCGGTTGGAAACTTTCCGCTTCGTAGGCAGCTGTTGTACATGCTCGAGAAGACATCTGGGCGGAGCGCAATTGCTAGCTTGAGCGCTCGGTTGGGAATCCCATCTGGGTCAGGTGACTTGCTGGGAGAGGCAGCGTGGAGAGGCATTGAAGCGTTTTACTACCTGCTTGTAGGCATTGCCCCACGGGTCGTTTTCCGCTGTGTCGCAGAGGTCCAGGAAGCATCTACGCTTGCTGTCTTTAATTAGCTTCTGGAAGCGTCTCCTACTGGCGAGGAATTCCGCCTGGCTTCATGGAACAGCAGCGATCCACGTGAGCGCTGGTAGTGGCGTCTAGCATAGTTGCACTCGCTTCGAGTCTCAGCGATCTCCTCGTTCCACCACCACCGTATACGGGTAAGCCTGGGTGTGTGTGTGGATGCCGGCGTGTGCGTGTGTATGTGCCTGTGTGTGTGCGTAAGCCTGGCTGTTGTGTGTATATGTAAGGCTAGGTGTGTTTTTTTTTTTTTTTTTATCATTTATTTACATTTACTAAAAAATAACTAATTAATACTATTCTTAATAAAACAATAAGGCTATTTGAGCGATTTTTGAGAAAGATTGACATTTGCGGAACGGCCGTTAGGTATTGCGTCGCAAACGCCTTTGCTCCTCCTACTCCCGGTGCCCGTTACGCTCGCGCTCGGCCTTTCACAGTTCCGTCATGACGGCAACCGCAAAGCCGCTAAATGCTTCCCAGTTGACGCTGCTGGCTAGTATTAGTGTTACCAGGTTGCCTACCTCGATGGCACAACCAAAGGTCCTTTCCATTTCTGCGCGAAGGCCTGTGAAACGAACACAGTGGAACAGCACGTGCTCCGCATCCTCTATGAAGCTACTTCCGCAGTAGGTGCAGAAAGGAGCATCCTCATGACCGAAGCGGTGTAGATATCCTCGGAAACAGCCATGGCCGCTGAGGAGCTGGGTGATGTGGAAGTTCACCTGCCCATGTCTTCTGTCCAACCACTCTGGTAGTCTTGGGATTAGGCGGTGTGTCCATCGCCCTTTAGAGGATGAATCCCAACGCCTCTGCCAGTTGGCGATAGTCGCGTTCTGGCCGAGTTGCATGCTGCCTTCTTGTGGGCCACTGTATGGTCTCTGACATGTGTCTCCTCGTAAATCTCTGCAGCATCTCTGGCTGTCTCGGCTATGGGGGCAACTCCAGCTAGCACCAGACACGCATCGTCCGAAATAGTTCGGAAGACGCTACACACCCTGATTGCCCCTAGACGGTGAGTAGCCGTTAGTCCACGAGAATAGCTGTCGTAGCGGAGGCCAGGGTGCCAGATAGGCGCCCCGTCCAACATCACCGCCCTAGTCACGCTGGAAATTAACGCTCTCCTAAACTGCTTCGGGCCTCTCGTATTTGGCATAATACGCGATAGTGCACGATTTGTTGCAGCAGCTTTCGAGCTGGCGTACGCTAAGTGCTCCTTAAAGCAAAGTTTTGTGTCCAGCATCACTCCCAGGTACTTGATCGCTCTCTTTGATGTTATTTGCGTATTTCCCACTTTAATGTTTGCTCTTTCCACTACTTTTCTGCTGCTTATGAGTACAGCCTCGGTTTTGTGAGGGGCAATCTGAAGGCCAACCGAAGAGAGCCACTGGATGACCAGTTCGATTGATTGGTCGCATCTAGCCTCGGCAACCTTGAGCTCCTTAGCCACCACCACCAACGCCACGTCGTCTGCAAAACCGACTATGCGGACCTCTTCAGGTAACGTAAGCCGAAAAACGCCGTCATACATGGCGTTCCAAAGGAGAGGGCCAAGAACTAACCCTTGCGGCAGGCCTCCAGATACGTGGTACTCCTCGCTCGACTCGCTGTACAGCAGTATCCTGTCCTGAAAATAACTCCTTATCAGCCTTAGTAGGTAGCTCGTCACTCCAAAAGCTACCAGGACCTCCAAAATGCAGCTCCACTTTGCCGTGTTGAACGCGTTTTTTACATCCAGCGTTGCGATCAGACAGTACTTTTTGGCACCACCTTGCCACCTAGTGCCGGCTATAGCTTCTGAGGCTATCTAAACCACCTTGCCGATTGCGTCAAGCGTTGACCCCGATTTACGGAAGCCGAACTGCTGGTCCAAAAGCCCTCCTGCAGCGGATATGGCGCGCTCCAGACGTGTGCAGATAATGTGTTCCACTATCTTCCCGACCGTATCTATAAGGCAAATAGGCCTGTAGGCAGCTGGATCCTCAAGCGGCTTCCTAGGCTTTGGTAGCGGTACCAGGCGCTGGAGTTTCCACCTATTAGGAAAGACTCCGTTGCGAAGACAGCTATTAAACATCTCGGCAAAGATGTCGGGGCGGATCGCAAGTGCTAACTTGAGAGCTCTGTTTGGTTTGGTGGATCTCTTCCAAGGTGACCTCCTCGATGTCGGCTGGCATGCTAAACGCCGGAGCTTCTGCAGCTGCCTCCTGCATGTGAGGAACTCTGCATGTCGGGCTTGGTACATATGGGAACCACGTGAGCGCTGATAGCGGCGTCTAGCGTGGTTTCAAATGTTTCGAGCCTCTGCTATCTCTTCGTTCCACCAGTAAACTTGCACATGGTGCCTCTTATAAAGCTTGCTCCTCGCCATGCTGGCATCGCAGGCGCGGCTTATCAGCATCATGGATTTTTCCACCACAGTCTCGGTGCTGTCGGCGCTATCCGGGATCCTTGCGCATGCAAGCTGTGCACCAAAGATTCGCGTGTCGAGCGTCTCGGCACGGTACTTATGCCTAGGTTGGGCTGGGAAAATCTGGCGATTATTGCGTGCTCCGACGGTGAACCATATGGCGGCATGGTCACTACCATTGTAGGAGTCGTCGATGCTCCAGCTGGATAAGGTAGACAGCGAACTGCTGGTGAACGTGATGTCAACCACGGCTCCCAGCCCTGCTCTGCTGAAGATGTGTTGAGTCCCCTGGTTTAGAATAGCAACGTCCAGTAGCGTGAAGGCCTCAAGTAAGGCCAGGCCCCTAGCGTTAGTGGAAGAAAAAAAAAAAAAAAAAAAAACCCCACTCCTCTGCCCTTGCGTACAAGTCACCAGCGATGATGACTGGGTGCCGGCCTCTAGCATCTGCCACCAGAGAGTCCAGGGTGTTGTTATACTCGGACAGCAGCAGGCTAGGGGCCAGAGAGACGGAGTAGATCCACATGTCGCCCGCCAACGCACGTACGAAGCTATCCGCTCGGTAAACTCTAGTTAATGGTGACGCGCCACTCCCACAAGCCCAGATAGCCGCTCGTCCTGGTGTGTCCATCGCGCAGGTTGGGCCCTCCTGCAGCATGTATGGCTCACTTAGCACAGACAGATCCGCAGATCGTTCGCGCACTGTTTGCGACAACAAGTCCTGAGCCGCTGCACAGTGGTTGAGGTTCAACTGGATGCACTTCATTTTGCACGACTACTTACACCTCCGCTGAGAGGGCATCTGCTACTGCCCGCCTGGTGGCTGGTTGAGGCAATGCCTCTAGCTGTGCAGATGAAGCACTTCGCTTCGCTCTTACAGTTTGCTGCCTTGTGACCCCCCTGATGCAGCACTTGGATCTATCCACCGGGTTACGGCAGCTGCTAGTGGTATGTCCCATTACCAGGCAGCGGTAGCACCTCGTGCGTGCTTCCTGCGGGCGGATAGCGCAGCTGGTCCAATCAACTCGAACTGCGAGCAAGGCAGTGATGCTGCTCGCCAGATTCGCCGGTACTGAAAAATTGACCACCTGGGTGATGCCATATCCAGGTCGAATGCTTTTGAAGTTGCATACCTCGACGGGTATATTGGCCTGTGTCGCCAACGCAGCCACGATTTCCTCCTTAGTTGCCAACTCGTCCAGATAGCAAATCGCAAAGTGTGATTGCTCTGTAAATGAGCGAACCACTGCGCTCTTGCCCAGCACCATCTCCATTTCATCCTTGAGCTGCTTTGTGCACTCCAGGCCGCCTTCCTTTAGCTTAAAAGCAAGTCGCCTTTTGCAGTGCGCAGTGCTACTTATGACCAGCGCATCTGATCTGCACTTCAGAGGCTGCCTGCCGTGCGGCTCGCCATGATTTATAGGCGGCTTAGTTTATTCCTACGTTGCACCGTTTGCCACGTGGTGCCTGGAGCCGATTCCAATGACACCGGATCTGGGAGGCCAGTTTCGCTTCTCTTGGATGGAGAAGGGCACTGGCTAGGCTCGCGTTCTCGCCGTCTCTTGGGTGTTACGATCGTCCTCGCGACACCGCTACCTTGCTGACTAGTCTTAATGGATATGCTGGGTGGCAGTAGTCTGGGTGGCAGCATCTGCACTTACTTTGGAAGCTGGCTTGCTTCAGCAATTGCTTCGTAGAATTTAACTGCGTTCGCTGCTAAATCCCTCACCTGTTGGTTTACATGGCGCTGCCCGAATAGGAGAGCACTGAGATTCTTAAGGGTGATACCCAGCTGCTCGAACGCATCCATCTCTACTGGCTCCTAGGGTGAAGCGGCTGCCACAGGTGCAGGCAAAGCGCCTAAAGGTGCCAAGCCTTGCACAGGGGGAGGCGCAACCCCCTGAGGGGGAGATCTCGGCAATGCCGAGCGGCGCATAATTTCTTACAGTGCTACCACGTGTCTCCAATTCGCGTAGAACTTCAAGCAGTCCCTCGGTGACCTAAGGTTTCCCTAGGGTGTTTAACCGGTGGGGGCTATACCGCCCCAAATCGTTCACCAGAGCCCCACGGAGCACCGCCGCGACAGAGGGGGTTGGTAATAGCCGGTTCCGTGGCCTTTTGCTTGATGCTGCTTGAAATACCATGATAGAGAAAAGCACCAAATGACGCGCCTGATGGTTATGCAACGAAACTTCGTCGCACTTGCACCTAGCCCGTGCGTGAACCACTCACAGCTGGGACACCTCTTGGAAGGTTGGCGCCACCTGTGATCAACTGCAAAAGTAGTTGCAAAACTAATTGGCGCTGTTCGCTCAGCTGGCACTGCTGTACAAATCGCGCAGCCCTGGTACACTGCGCGATCAGCTGGCAGTGTGGTCTTCCCAATTAGACGAATAAACACAAATAGCACACCACGGAGGATAAGTGTGCAATATGTGTAATAATTACATGCAATACAGCCACGCACACCAGCTCTCTCTTTGGAACGCCATGTATGACGGCGTTTTTTCGGCTTACGTTACCTGAAGAGGTCCGCATAGTCGGTTTTGCAGACGACGTGGCGTTGGTGGTGGTGGCTAAGGAGCTCAAGGTTGCCGAGGCTAGATGCGACCAATCAATCGAACTGGTCATCCAGTGGCTCTCTTCGGTTGGCCTTCAGATTGCCCCTCACAAAACCGAGGCTGTACTCATAAGCAGCAGAAAGTAGTGGAAAGAGCAAACATTAAAGTGGGAAATACGCAAATAACATCAAAGAGAGCGATCAAGTACCTGGGAGTGATGCTGGACACAAAACTTTGCTTTAAGGAGCACTTAGCGTACGCCAGCTCGAAAGCTGCTGCGACAAATCGTGCACTATCGCGTATTATGCCAAATACGAGAGGCCCGAAGCAGTTTAGGAGAGCGTTAATTTCCAGCGTGACTAGGGCGGTGATGTTGGACGGGGCGCCTATCTGGCACCCTGGCCTCCGCTACGACAGCTATTCTCGTGGACTAACGGCTACTCACCGTCTAGGGGCAATCAGGGTGTGTAGCGTCTTCCGAACTATTTCGGACGATGCGTGTCTGGTGCTAGCTGGAGTTGCCCCCATAGCCGAGACAGCCAGAGATGCTGCAGAGATTTACGAGGAGACACATGTCAGAGACCATACAGTGGCCCACAAGAAGGCAGCATGCAACTCGGCCAGAACGCGACTATCGCCAACTGGCAGAGGCGTTGGGATTCATCCTCTAAAGGGCGATGGACACACCGCCTAATCCCAAGACTACCAGAGTGGTTGGACAGAAGACATGGGCAGGTGAACTTCCACATCACCCAGCTCCTCAGCGGCCATGGCTGTTTCCGAGGATATCTACACCGCTTCGGTCATGAGGATGCTCCTTTCTGCACCTACTGCGGAAGTAGCTTCATAGAGGATGCGGAGCACGTGCTGTTCCACTGTGTTCGTTTCACAGGCCTTCGCGCAGAAATGGAAAGGACCTTTGGTTGTGCCATCGAGGTAGGCAACCTGGTAACACTAATACTAGCCAGCAGCGTCAACTGGGAAGCATTTAGCGGCTTTGCGGTTGCCGTCATGACGGAACTGTGAAAGGCCGAGCGCGAGCGTAACGGGCACCGGGAGTAGGAGGAGCAAAGGCGTTTGCGACGCAATACCTAACGGCCGTTCCGCAAATGTCAATCTTTCTCAAAAATCGCTCAAATAGCCTTATTGTTTTATTAAGAATAGTATTAATTAGTTATTTTTTAGTAAATGTAAATAAATGATAAAAAAAAAAAAAAAAACACACCTAGCCTTACATATACACACAACAGCCAGGCTTACGCACACACACAGGCACATACACACGCACACGCCGGCATCCACACACACACCCAGGCTTACCCGTATACGGTGGTGGTGGAACGAGGAGATCGCTGAGACTCGAAGCGAGTGCAACTATGCTAGACGCCACTACCAGCGCTCACGTGGATCGCTGCTGTTCCATGAAGCCAGGCGGAATTCCTCGCCAGTAGGAGACGCTTCCAGAAGCTAATTAAAGACAGCAAGCGTAGATGCTTCCTGGACCTCTGCGACACAGCGGAAAACGACCCGTGGGGCAATGCCTACAAGCAGGTAGTAAAACGCTTCAATGCCTCTCCACGCTGCCTCTCCCAGCAAGTCACCTGACCCAGATGGGATTCCCAACCGAGCGCTCAAGCTAGCAATTGCGCTCCGCCCAGATGTCTTCTCGAGCATGTACAACAGCTGCCTACGAAGCGGAAAGTTTCCAACCGGTGGAAAATTTAGCGCCTGGTCCTCCTACCGAAGCCTGGCAAAAAGCTCGAAGATCCAGCTGCATATCGTCCGATATGCCTGATCGATACTGCGGGCAAGCTACTGGAGCACTTGATTTGCACCCGGCCCAATAGCGCCATTGCTGCTATGGTGGAGTTTCACCGCAGCAGTATGGCTTTCGCAAAGCGCGATCTATGCTGGACGCTATCGGCAAGGTAGTCGAGATAGCTTCGGGAGCTATAGCTGGATGTAGATGGAAAGGCGGCGCCAAGAAGTACTGCCTAGTGACAACGTTGGACGTCAAAAATGCCTTCAATACGGCTAAATGGGGCTGCATCCTAGAGGCTCTTGAGGCGCTAAACGTGTCGGAGTACCTACTAAGGATAACAAGGAGCTACTTAAATGATAGAATCCTAAGGTATGATACCTGCGAGACGATGGAGGAGCACGAAGTTTCTGGAGGCGTGCCACAAGGGTCGGTACTGGGACCTTTTCTGTGGAACGTCATGTATGACGGCGTTAATCGGATGTCAATGCCAGACGATGTTCAGCTGGTGGGCTTTGCTGACGATGTGGCAATAGTGGCCAGGGATCTCAAGGTAGTGGAGGAAAAGTGCAACCTAGCTATCTCGAAAGCCATACAGTGGCTCTCACCAGTAGGACTGCAGATAGCACCCCAAAAAACAGAGGCAGTGCTCATTAGCAGCCGAAAAGCGGTGGAGACAGCAAACATAATCGTGGCTAACACTGCAGTCAGGTCTAAGAGGGCGATTAAATATCTGGGCGTTATGATGGATACCAGGCTATGCTTCAAGGAGCATTTGGAGTACGCTAGCACAAAGGCCGCCTTAGCAAATCGGGCGATCTCTCGTATCATGCCAAATACGAGAGGTCCGAAGCAATTTAAGAGACTCCTTTTAACCAGCGTCATAAGATCGACAATGCTGTATACGGCGCCGATATGGCAATCAGCTTGCCGTCTTGGAGCGATCAGAGTTTGTAGCGGCTTCAGAACCATCTCTGATGACGCATGTCTGGTCCTGGCTGGAATAGCCCCCATAGCCGAGCTGGCTAGGGAAATCTCGGCGATCTACGAGGGAACTCATGGCATGGAACTTTCGGATCCCCAGAAGCATGAAGTGCGCAAAGCACTGGCAGAGGCAATGGGATGCGTCTAGCAAAGGGCGTTGGACGCATCGCCTCATCCAGAGCATTTCAGCGTGGCAAAACCGGCGGCATGGGCAGCTCAACTACTACGCCACCCAACTCCTAAGTGGTCATGGCTGCTTCCGTGAGTACTTGCACCGACTTGGGCATGAGAGTGCAGCGTTCTGTACCTCCTGTGGTGATAGGTTCGTAGAGGATGCCGAACACGTCTTGTTTCACTGCGGACGCTTTACCGGGCTCCGAGATGTGCTGGAGAGGGCTTTCGGCTGTAGCATCGAGTTGGACAACCTGGTGACATTGATACTGGCCAGCAACGCCAATTGGGAAGCATTCAGCGCGTTCGCGGCGGCAGTCATGACCAATCTGCGTAAGGCTGAGCGCGAGCAAAGAGAGCAAGAGGATTAGGTGGAACATAGGCATTGGTGACGCATTACCTAACGGCCGTACCGCCAATGTTATGTTTCGCTTTTATTACCTATTAATAAACCACACCAACACACACACCCAGGCTTACATATACACACCAGCACGCACACCCAGGCTTACCCACACACAGGCACACACACAGGCATATACACACGCACGCACCGGCATCCACACACACACCCAGGCTTACACACACACCCAGGCTTAAGCACACACACACAGGCATATACACACGCACCCAACGGCATCTACAAACACACATACACAGGGGTGAGTGACGGCCATCTGTGATGGGCCCAAAGGTTGCTCAGGCAGCCATGCTTAGATTTGGTGCGGCCTAGGATAGCATCCCTACCCCCTTTGTGTAATAAGTATATGTCTTATTGTATGTGATATGAAATTAATAAAGATCCTAGTGTAGATAAATTTGTGTGTGCTTTACTTGTTACCCTTTTCCCCTTTTTTTCCCCTTTCAGCGAGTGCACCTCACTCACATAGCCCGCGTGGGGCAAACCTGAAGGGCATGCTAGCGAATCCTCCGAGTTTTACTCTAGATTCTGCGACGCCTGTCTCTTGGGTATGTCCCACGTGAAGCGACGAGTGGGGTAGTAGCGGTTCAGAGCGCCTCACCAAATGGTCCACGTGGGGCAAACCTGAGTGGTATGCTAGCGAATCTTCCGAGTTTACTCTAGATTCTAAGACGCCTGCCTCTTGGGTATGTCCCAGGTGTAGCGACAAGTGGGTAATACCCAGGCGTTGCAGATGTGAGAGATCGGGTGAAGGATGGGCAAGCATTCCGAGTCTTACTCTATGCGTGACGAAATTTATCACTCGTATCTCTCACACGCGTCCGAGAGCTCCTCAAGGACGCGGCCGGTGACCGGTGCGGGCGGATGGGGTTAGGCAGTTAGTGCACAGGCTTCCGGGTCTTACCCTCGGCCTGACCAGCTGGCTGGTTGACTATCACCCGCCCGTACTAGCACAGAACTTCGCCCGACGCCCTAGTCGGCGACGAAGAGCCATTTGGGGGAGTGATTGGTTAGTTCTCCGAGTATTACTCTGGACTAGCCAACCTATTCCTTCAGATGTCTCTCAAATCGTCGCCAGTGCGTAAGGCATGCTCACGAACTCCCCTGAGAAGCCGACCTCGGCCTGAGAAATTACGTCCTTACAGATGGTGCCCGAGCAGGGACACTGGCAAACACTTTTAACATCATGGTTGCTTAAAGAACCACCACCACATAGTACCTAGGGAGTCCAGGGTCGCCCTAAGCCAGAACTATGTTACGTTTTCTTGTTGTTGGTGTCCTTATTTTGTGCCCTGTTGTTGTCAAAGCCTCAAAATTTAAGTCTCTTCGCCCCTTACACGTCACCTTAAAACATCCAGCATCCGACCACCCCCCCCCCCCCCCCCCCCCCCCCCCCCCTTTGCCACGGAAGTCTTGGCTTTGCTGTGATTGCAGGCTAAGGCTACAGAGCAGATGCGCCGACGCTCACTAAGGGCAGCGCTGCCAAAGCCTTATAAGCGCAGCGCTGCCACCGCCCATCAAGGAGCAGAGCTGCGCTCTGCTATATAAGGCAGACCGAGAGCTGAGGCAGTCAAGACCCGGTCACCGAAGTGAACACATCTCGTGCGACGCAACGATCCTCCCAAATGATAATAATAACTACAAGTCTACAGATCCTCTCGAAGGATAATAATAACTAAAAGTCTACAGAGCCTCTCGAAGGATAATAATAAATAAAAATCTACAAATCCTCTCGAAGGATAATAATAACTAAAAATCTACAGATCCTCTCGAAGGATAATAATAAATAAAAATCTACAAAACCTCTCGAAGGATAATTGTTTATGTTTAAGTCACAACCCACATAAATGACACACAGTAATAAGTACAATTTAACTATGTCAAATACTGACCTATGTTTTATATATACATTAAAATTACAGCACACACAACATATGACAGACAATTATAATTTAACGAGGTCAATTAAATGCAACACCATACGTATTATTGTCTTAACTACAAAAAAAACTGCTGATCACAGCAAGACCGACACATATACCTAGTTACCAAAACAGCGGTCAGTCAACGCGGAAATTGCCAATATGCAATTCTGCATTGGCAAGAAATTGCTGCGTTAACAATAACCCAATTTATACTGATCACAGCGAGACCGACACATATACCTAGTTACCAACACAGCTGTCAGTCAACGCGGAAATTGCCAATATGCAATTCTGCATTGGCAAGCAATTGCTGCGTTTACAATAACCCAATTTATATTGATATTACACTTATGCAAACTATGCTATTTTTTCCTATTGTGAGGAGCCATATTCACGTATAGCGCCTCACATAAGGCGATTGCACTTATAGCCGCAGCCAGACCTGAATTGCGGCGAATTCGCATGCTGTCTCGCTCTGACATAGGATGTCAGCGCTAAGGTACGTGTTTGGCACATGGGAGCCCCAAAAACACGTACGCACGTAAAAGTCGTGGCAAAGTGCCGTTGGTGTGCGAGCGGTGCATCCACGAGATCATGTATAGTGATCACCGTCACACCAACGACAGGCGTGATCAGCAACGAGGAACCGTTGTTGCTAGGCAAATTCACTGGAACGATCACGCCACATTTGCCCTTGGCGCGACATTGGCAGCGCTGACAGGCCCCGGTCCAGCGAGACAGAACAAGGGTATAAAAGGAGCCGCCTTTGACAGAGCGGCGAGACAGTTCAAGAGACAGTTCAAGAGGCAGCTCAAGAGACAGTTCAGGAGACAGTTCAAGAGTCAGTACAGAAGTCAGTACAAGAGTTAGTACAAGAGTGAATACGAAGTAAGTGTGAGTGCGAAGTGGAAAGTCAGCGCGAAATATAAAGTGAACCAAGGACTCAGAGGGCAAGAAATCCTACGCGAAAGGATAATTTAAGAATTAAAAGGATTCATATCGCAATAAGGACAAAGCAGATCGTGTCTTTAGCGATTAACAAACATTTTACTGAGAAATCGATACGCGAAATTTAGCCAGCCTTGGGGTGCGTTGCATTTGCAAAGAAACCTCGAATTAAAACCAAGTATCAGACAAGTGAGCCTGGCGAAGGACAGGTGAAGCTAAAGCCAGAACCTGAGAGTAGGCGACACTATTGGCGAAATCCTTGTGGTAACAAGGAGGCCATAGTAGAGCCTGTCGAATTCGGGCGTTGTCAGCTAAAATCTCGTTAAGTATGCGTAACATTGACTGTGAGGTGCAACGAGAGCGCCAGCATTGCAAATAAAACCACGACACAAGAGCCGTACGATTACTAAACTCTAATAAGAAATATCATTAAGTGCACAGCTCAATTGTAAAACCAAACGTGAAAACTAGCAGAGAGTGCAGTTTTAAAATATAAGTATTGTAACGAACCTAAAAGTTACGCGGTTTTTAGCTGGGCTAACTCTCGCGGTGTTGAGGGTACGTGCCAACAAATTTATATTTGTGGCGGCTGCGGCAATAAGAACACAGTTTGGTTTTATTTTTAATACATATATTTTAAAACTGCACTCTCTGCTAGTTTTCACGTTTGGGTTTTACAATTGCTTTGCACTTAATAATATTTCTTATTTGAGTTTTAGGGAATCGCACGGCTCTTGTGTCGTAGTTTTACTTGCAATGCTGGCGCTCTCGTTGCACCAAATATTCAGAGTCAATGTTACGCCTACTAAACGAGGTTTTAGCTAGCAACGCCGAATTCGCCAGGCTCTACTATGGCCTCCTTGTTACCACAAGGATTTCGCCAATAATGCCGCCTACTCTCCGGCTCTGGCTTTAGCTTCACCTGTCCTTCGCCAGGCTCACTTGTCTGACACTTGGTTTTAATTCGAGGTTGCTTTGCAAGTGCAACGCGCCACAAGAACTTGTTAAATTTCGCGTATCGATTCCACAGTAAATTGTTTGTTAGTCGCGAAGGACACGATCAGCTTTGTCCTTATTGCGATATGGATCCTTTAAATTCTTAAATAATCCTTTCGCGTAGGATTTCTTTATATTTCGCACTGATTTCCACTTATTTCTTATTGACTCCGTACTTCGCACTCTTGCACTCGATTAACTCGTACTTGATTAACTCGCCGCTCTGTCCAAGGCGGCTCCTTTTATACTCTTCTGCTGTCTCGCTGGACCGGGGCCTGTCAACGCTGCCAATGTTGCGCCAAGGGCAAAGGTGGCGTGATCGTTCCAGTGAGATTTGCCTAGCAACAACGGTTCCTCGTTGCTGATCACGCCTGTCGTTGGTGTGACGGTGATCACTATATTTCGTGGATGCACCGCTCGCACACCAACGGCACTTTGCCACGACTTTTGCGGTACGTGTTTTGTGGCTCCCATGTGCCAAACACGTACCTTAGCGCTGACATCCTGTGTCAGAGCGAGACAGCATGCGAATTCGCCGCAGCTCAGGTCCGGCTGCGGCTATAAATGCAATCGCTTTTTGTGAGGCGCTATAAGTGAATATGGCTCCTCACACTCCCCTCTTTCTCCGGAAGTGGAAGTCTTCCACTTAATTTTGTGTCTTTCAAATCGCGCGCCTACGTTTTGAATTTTTGGCGTCCGTTAGGGGTGAATTTTTCGTCTTTCAAATCGCGCGCCTCCGCTTTGAACTTTGGCGCCCGTTAGCAGTGACGCTGTAACGATCAGCTGGTGGTCGCGTAACGCCATCTAGCGACTTTGCATCGCCCGGCCAGATCGATATTTGCGATGTGGCCAGAACGATATTTGCGATGTGGCCAGATCGATATGGCCACCCGCAACTATCCAACACTAATCGGCCATGCCATACAATTTGCAGTTTGCAATTGTTTTTTTGTTGCTGAAAAAAAATCTAAAAAGCAAAAGTAAGTAACATATTTTTGCGCCTTGCGCCATTTCCACCGTCCTAAATCATTCTCTCTTTTTTTTTTCCAGGCCATGCCGTTTTGCCGCCTACGCTGGATCACACACATATTTTATGTGAGTATGCTTCCAGCAACTTCACCCCCCCATCCTGCAGTTTTAATCCACCTGCTTTCTTTATGTTCTTTTTCCCAGGTTACGCGAAAAAATATGCGGATACTATTTTTTTTCTTATTAAATTTTTTTTTTTGTGCGTTTTAGTGTTTTTTTTTTTTTCTCCCGCTTACTCTGCCACAAAGGCCCGCGTGCCTCGGGTCGAAATTCGTACGCGGTATCTCTGGCCGTGCGCCCAAACGATACGCGACGTGCGCCTATCACTCCCTCCTGTTGTGGCTGCTAGCACTTCTGGTGGCCAGTCTGCTCGTGCCACCTCTCTCCATCCTGGAGTCGCCAACGGTGCGGATGCCCACCTGCAGCTGTGTTGGCCATTCCCACGGCGCTGTCCGTGTTGTCGGGCTGGTGGCCGTGCAGACTGGTGCTTGAAGTGTGTGTGTTGGTGACGGCGTCGGCGGTCGTGGTCGTGGTGGCGTTGGCGTACGCTGTCGGGGTGGCGTTGGCGTACGCCGTCGTGGTGGCGTTGGCGTACGCTGTCGGGGTGGCGTTGGCGTCAACTCTTTAATAAAACCCTCGCGGGGCGGTGCCACCTCCTCGGTCCATTCCAGGACAACCGTCGCGGTGTGGTGCCACCGCCCGTCCACGAACCGTTTCTCTCGTGAGATGGTTGCCGTCGGTGGTGTCGACTCATCCGGATCGGCCTGCGGCATCTGTTCCTCGGCCTGCGGCGCTGCCTCCTCCTCGTCGGACGATATATTGATGATATCGTCATCTTCATCCTCCTCATCCTCCGAGGTGCCCACCCCACGTGGGAATGGCGACGGTGGCCTAGCGGGGCGCCAGTCTGGCGGTGGCGTCTCCGGCAGCGGCGGTGTGGCGAACCGCTCCGGGCTGGCTGGGCCCACATTTTCGTCCTCCGGCGTCGGTGGTGCCTCCGGGTGGCACATCCGGACCCATTCGGGATTCATCTCGACGAAATCGCCCGGCGGCGACTCCTCTCGCCTTTCGCCCACTGGACCAGCGTCGTATTCCACCTCCCAGTCGCTGCTCTCGAAGTCCTCGCCATATGCTCGTCGTACCCACTCTCGCTCCTCCTCCAGCTCCTGGCGGTGACAACGCTCACGCTCGGCCGCCTCTCGCTCTTCCGGGGACTCAAAAATGGGTGATGCCCGCAGTTCCAGCACATCCGGTGATGCCTCCCGCTGCGGCTCGACACGTGCATAGGGCTGTCCGGCCCAACGCCCTCGTCGCGCCACGTTTCTGCGCCCTCTGGCGCTGGCACCCATGGCCGCCGCGTCGACCACGCACACATCCCCCGCTGGTGTGCGAGAGTGCGCACGTGGGTCACGGCTCGACGCATGGACTGCCCTCCTTCCCTCGGTGTTGCTGTTCCTATTCTCCATTCCTGCTGGTGAGTGTTTTCTTTGAAAAAATATCGCAAAGTGACCGACTGCATGGTAGTCGGCACCTTTTATACCCCTACTCTTTACGCATGTGCAACAGTGTAGGTGCGCATGTTACGGTATCCTTCCCGCATGCGACCGCCATGTTTTGTCAGCGCTCTCTTTGCGATATCGCTGACCTTTTTCATTAACCGTTTTCCTAGCAGCGTTTGCTTCGCACACCTTTCGCTGCGTTCAGGTCCGGTTTTGTAATATCCTTGGCTGGGCCGTGGCTCTTATTACTATTTTATCATTATTTATCTATATGTAATGCCTTATGGTTTTAATAAATATGTAATACCTTACATATATATTTTATTATTTATATATGTAATACCTTACATACATATTTTTATTATTACATATGTAATACCTTACATATATATTTTTATTATTTATATATGTAATACCTTACATATATATTTTTTATTATTTATATGTAATACCTTACATATATATTTTTATTATTTATATATGTAATACCTTACATATATATTTTTATTATTAATATGTAATACCTTACATATATATTTTATTATTTATATATGTAATACCTTACATATATTTTTATTATTTATATGTAATACCTTACATATATATTTTTATTATTTATATATGTAATACCTTACATATATTTTTATTATTTATATGTAATACCTTACATATATATTTTATTATTTATATCTGTGGAATGTTTTGATTAGGGAAAATAATTAATATGTATAAATACATATTCACCCCTTTTTTTTCCAAAAAAAAAACAAATCAACTAATGCTCTTTTTTTTTTTATATAGGAGGTGATGGAGATTCAGGTGAGTAGATGAGATACGTCCTTAACAAGGCCACTTATTAACCGCTCTTTTCTTTTCCAGATTTTCACCACCAAAAAAAATTACTTTTTGTTCCAGGGTCTTAAAATAATTTGTGCCCCCAAAAAATTTTTTTTTATTATCTCACCCGTTGTCCGTTCCATCTCCGTGGGGTTTTATGTCGCCTATGTGCGCGGTCCGTTCTTTTTCCCCAGTTTTCCCTTGTAATTTACAGATTACAGGTGATACAAAATTTATTATTGTATATGTTCCGGCAAATTTGGGAGCAAGTTTCGCAGCGAAGCCTTCCGCTGCATTTGACAGGTGGTGTTGTTTTACCCACACCTTGTCTCCTACGGATGGTTTCCACTGTCGTCTCCGTAGGTTGTAATGCCTTGCTTGGTCCTGAGCGGCCTTTTCCAAACTCCTGCGCACCAATTCAAAAACTTCTCTAAGTTTTTTCGCATTGTCGCTGGGTGTTTGTGTCGGTTGCCCTGTGCCGAGTGTAACGTTGTCGTACAGCGCATTTGGCAGCCTTGGTTCACGCCCTTGCGTGATAAACGCTGCACTGTAGCCCGTAGACGCCGATACGCTGGTGTTAACGGCTAGCGATAATTCTGGCAAAAATTCATCCCAGCACCGCTGGTTATCTTTTGTGAATTGTGCAATCATCGTTTTTACCGTGCGGTTCGCACGTTCTGTAGGATTCTCTTGCGGTGTGTATGGTGCCGTAAATTGGTGTCGCACTCCTAATTCTTCAAGAAAGCGTTTGAAGGCTTTACTCGTAAATTGTGTTCCGTTGTCCGTTATGAGAATTTTTGGCACCCCAAATCGTGCCAAAATTCTCTCTCTGAATCCCTTTTGCAAAGTGGCTGTGGTTGCGCTCCTCAGCGGAACTAACTCAGTCCACTTAGAGAACCGGTCAAACATCACCAATAGCATTGTGTTGCCGTGTTTTGATCTTGGCAGTGGGCCAACAAAATCAGCACACACGGCACTCCATGGCTCTTCCGGAATTTGTGTCAACATCTTTCCTGCTGCTGCCATTTGACTTGGCTTATATTGTTGACACGTTTCGCAGTTGTGCACATATGTGCGCACGTCTCTGTACAAGCCTGGCCAGAAGTAGCGTGTCGCTACTCTTGCTATCGTTTTCCGGCTTCCCAAATGACCGGCTGTGGCTGCGTCGTGGTTCTCCAATAATACATCCTTCCTTTTACCTTTGGGTACACAAGCTTCCACCTCTCCGCCTCCAGCGCGGTGTGGGATGTGTCTGTACAGGTTGCCATTTTCCTCCATGTAATCCGGATATTTTCTTGCATTTTGTGTGATTTCCTTTTTTAATTTCTGAATCCATTTGCAATTTGCGTTGTCTGCCTCCATCCCTTCCGTGGCGATTTTCTTAGGCAGCATGTCTCCGGAAGTGGCTGTCTCGAAAGTGCATCGGCTACGACATTGAGGTTGCCTTTACGGTATTTGACTTCAAAGTCGTACTGTTGCAGTTCAAGCGCCCAACGCGCTATTCTGCCTGATGGACTCTCAATTGAGTTTAGCCACTTCAACGCCATGTGGTCCGTTATGACCACAAAATGGTAGCCTTCCAGGTATGGCCTTAGCTTTCTGATTCCCCACACTATGGCTAGACACTCTTTTTCAGTTGCCGAATAGTTCCGTTCGGCTCCGTTTAGTGTCCTACTGGCGTACGATATTACCCTTTCACCTTGCTCCGACGGTTGGGTCAATATCGCACCCAGGCCATAGTTACTTGCATCCGTCTGCAAGCAAAATGTTTTTGAGAAATCTGGGCATGCCAATACTGGGGACTGAGTCAGCTTCTCTTTGACCGTGTCAAAAGCTACTTGCCGCTCCTCAGTCCACTCCCATTTTGCGCCTTTTTTTCATCAATGCGTTCAGAGGTGCTACTTTCGTCGCGAAATCTGGTACGAAGCGCCTGTACCATGATGCAACGCCCAGGTATTGTCGTAACTCTTTTACGTTGCTTGGCGGCTTCAACTCTGCGATTGCAGCAACTTTATCTGAATCTGTGCGAATTCCTTCTTCTGTGACTCTGTGGCCCAAATATTGCAATTCCTTTTTAAAGAAATCGCATTTGTCCACGTTTATACGCAGATTTGCTTCCCGCAGCCGCCGAAATACCTCTTTGAGATTTTCCATATGCTCTTCGCGCGTTCTTCCGATGACTATAATGTCATCTAAATATGCAAACGCATGTGGCATCATTTCGGGTCCAATAACACGATCCAAAGCCCTCTGAAAAGTTGCCGGTGCCGAGTGTAACCCAAATGGCATTACTTTCCACTGGTATAATCCTTTGCCTGGGACTGTAAAAGCTGTCATTGGTCGGCTCGCTTTCTCCATCGGGATCTGCCAGTACCCATCTTTCAGATCCAAGCTAGTGATGAAGTGGGCTTCACGTAGCTGGTCTAAAATGTGGTGCACTCTTGGCAATGGATATGCGTCCTTAACGGATCTGCTGTTAAGTTGCCTAAATCCACACATAACCGCCATTTTCCATTCTTCTTTTTCACCATCACGATTGGTGCGCTGTGTGGGCTGTTGGATGGCTCTATGCAACCTTTCGCAAGTAGTTCCTCTAATTGCTGGTTAATTTCCGCTTGCATTTTTGGATTCTTTGGAAAATAACGTTGTTTTATAGGCCTGTCGTCGCTCATCACAATTTTGTGTTCTGTAATTTGTGATGTGCCCTTTAGGTGTTCGAAGGCTGCGACTTCCCGCAAAAGAAATTCATTAATTTCTTGATCCTCGTGTAGATTTTTGGTTTCAATAGCTGGGTTTCTGACATCGTGTATTGCTTCGTCTTGTTCGGTTGTATTCTGGACAACTGCCACCGACAGTCTCTCTTCCAGCTTTCCAACCTTGTGCCGTCGTGCTGGGATGGTGACCACCAATCCCGCACACTGCAAGACTGTGCCCATGCCAGTCAGAAAATCCCAGCCCAGCACCAAATCGTCTATCACACCAGGCATAATTAGCAACGCTATTTCCAAACTGCGATGCCCGAATCTTATTTCGACTGTTATTTGTTCTGTTGTCCTGCTGTTGTGTCCGTCTGCTAACTTCACCTGTCTGCTTGCGACGCTTCTCCGGCCTACAGTGCTCAGTCTACAAGCAAGCTCTTCGCTAACAAAGCTGCTTGTAGCCCCTGTATCGACTGTAGCCTTATACTGACACTCACCGATCCCTACGGTGGCAGTCAACTGCGTCCCTTCGTCCTCCAGGTGACCGACTAGCGTCTCGGGGCGGACCTTGGCGGCTCCCGCTCGCCCTTCGCTGGCGGACGCCACTGGCCGTTTCCCGACTGACAACATAGTGCCGTCCGCTGACCGATTCTGCCACAGACCCAGCAGAACTCCAGCATTGGGTTTCGGCACTCTATCGCCCAGTGTCCCTCCTGTCCACACACGCGACATGCCCTTCCTGGGTTGTTTATGTGTGTCCTGGCAGGATTTTGCTGGGTCCTAGGTGTTGGGGTTGGCCGTTCGTCCATTCTTCCAGTGTGCTGGTTCTGCTCCTCCATGGCCATAAATCGGGTACGATTTCCACGACTCTGGTTGTGCTCGCGTCCATTTTGCTGCGTATCTCGGTGTTGTTGAAGCTGTTGTTGTTGATGTTGGCTGTATTGTTGTTGGGCTGTAGCACTTTGTAGCCTCAGTTTCAGCCTATCCTTTTCTAGTTCTTCGAATTCTTCTGCCAGATGCATAAGCTGGGTCAAATTCGAGAACTGGTTTGGCCGTGCGTATCCGCGCAAGTCAGGAAGGCTGTTGGTGTAAATGGTGCGCACTTCCTTCTCTGTTGAGAGTCGTAGGGGTCTCATCAGAGTCTGCATCTCCACCATATAGACTTTAAAGGGCTCATCCAGAGCTTGTCGCCGTCTGCGTACTTCGTCGTACAAATTTTCAAAATAATCTCGTGGTAAAAAGTATTCTTGAAAACTGTCGACAAAATCCACCCATGTTGTCCAATGCCTGTTGTTAGCTATGTACCACTTAAGTGCCATTCCTTTCAGCAACTCCGGCATCGCTCTTGGAATTAAATTTAGCTTTAATCCATATGTGTCTGCCGACCATTCCACTTGCTCCAAGAATTCGAGAGGCTTCGATAGTCCATCGAATCGAAAGCTCCACTCTCGAACTTGTTTGGCTACTTTTTGGTATTCACTTGCCCTTGCATTGGTCTGATCATGTGTGTGGGTGTGGCTACGCTCTCCTGGCTGTTGGGTTGTATTCCAGTGCGATCGGCGAGATTCCTGTAAATCTCGCGCCCTAGCTGCCGCGCTGGTGCATGGGACGCTCAGCCTTGCTACGTCTATGCCGGCAAACTCCTTTTCCTCTTCGTATTCCCCTTCCTCGCGCATGAATTCGGGTTCTTTATTCGGCGACTGTCGGCTGTATGTTTTTGCCAGTTCGCTAATGCGAACGCTGTGTGGAAGAGTATTTTCATTTTGACTTACCCAGTCTCCGAATTGTCTTCTCATATTTTCGACAGTGCCTTCAAGCTCCAGACCGAAATCTACTCCGCATTTCACTAGTGCATCCTTTTTTAGATTGTACACCCACGAACGAACCATATTGTCAATTATTTATATGTATTTTATTAAACAAACTATGTGATATTCGCCGTAGATCCACGGTTTGGGCGCCAGTTGTAACGAACCTAAAAGTTACGCGGTTTTTAGCTGGGCTAACTCTCGCGGTGTTGAGGGTACGTGCCAACAAATTTATATTTGTGGCGGCTGCGGCAATAAGAACACAGTTTGGTTTTATTTTTAATACATATATTTTAAAACTGCACTCTCTGCTAGTTTTCACGTTTGGGTTTTACAATTGCTTTGCACTTAATAATATTTCTTATTTGAGTTTTAGGGAATCGCACGGCTCTTGTGTCGTAGTTTTACTTGCAATGCTGGCGCTCTCGTTGCACCAAATATTCAGAGTCAATGTTACGCCTACTAAACGAGGTTTTAGCTAGCAACGCCGAATTCGCCAGGCTCTACTATGGCCTCCTTGTTACCACAAGGATTTCGCCAATAATGCCGCCTACTCTCCGGCTCTGGCTTTAGCTTCACCTGTCCTTCGCCAGGCTCACTTGTCTGACACTTGGTTTTAATTCGAGGTTGCTTTGCAAGTGCAACGCGCCACAAGAACTTGTTAAATTTCGCGTATCGATTCCACAGTAAATTGTTTGTTAGTCGCGAAGGACACGATCAGCTTTGTCCTTATTGCGATATGGATCCTTTAAATTCTTAAATAATCCTTTCGCGTAGGATTTCTTTATATTTCGCACTGATTTCCACTTATTTCTTATTGACTCCGTACTTCGCACTCTTGCACTCGATTAACTCGTACTTGATTAACTCGCCGCTCTGTCCAAGGCGGCTCCTTTTATACTCTTCTGCTGTCTCGCTGGACCGGGGCCTGTCAACGCTGCCAATGTTGCACCAAGGGCAAAGGTGGCGTGATCGTTCCAGTGAGATTTGCCTAGCAACAACGGTTCCTCGTTGCTGATCACGCCTGTCGTTGGTGTGACGGTGATCACTATATTTCGTGGATGCACCGCTCGCACACCAACGGCACTTTGCCACGACTTTTGCGGTACGTGTTTTGTGGCTCCCATGTGCCAAACACGTACCTTAGCGCTGACATCCTGTGTCAGAGCGAGACAGCATGCGAATTCGCCGCAGCTCAGGTCCGGCTGCGGCTATAAATGCAATCGCTTTTTGTGAGGCGCTATAAGTGAATATGGCTCCTCACAGTATAAAAAGCAAACCCTAATTGTGTTCTTATTGCCACAGCCGCCACAAATATAAATTTGTTGGCACGTACCCTCAGCACCGCGAGAGTTAGCCCAGCTAAAAACCGCGTGACAATCCTAGGTTCGTTACAACTGGCGCCCAACTGTGGATCTACGGCTAATATAACATAGTTTTCTTTAATAAAATACATATAAATAATTGACAATATGGTTCGTTCGTGGGTGTACAATTTAAAAAAGGATGAACTAGTGAAATGCGGAGTGGAATTCGGTCTGGAGCTTGAAGGCACTGTCGAAAATATGAGAAAACAATTCGGAGACTGGGTAAGTCAAAATGAGAACAATCTTCCATACAGCGTTCGCATTAGCGAACTGGCGAAAACATACAGCCGTCAGTCGCCGAATAAAGAACCCGAATTTATGCGCGAGGAAGGGGAATACGAAGAGGAAAAGGAGTTTGCCGGCATAGACGTAGCAAGGCTGAGCGTCCCATGCACCAGCGCGGCGGCTAGGGCGTGAGATTTACAGGAATCTCGTCGATCGCCCTGGAGTCACCTGCTAAAGCCCAACAACAATACAGCCAACATCAACAACAACAGCCTCAACAACACCGAGATACACAGCAAAATGGACGCGATCACCCTCAGAATCGTGCAAATCGTACCCGATTTATGGCCATGGAGCAGAACCAACACACTGGAGGAATGGACGAACGGCCAACCCCAACACCTAGGACCCAGCAAAATCCTGCCAGGACACACATAAACAACCCAGGAAGGGCATGTCGCGTGTGTGGACAGGAGGGACACTGGGCGAAAGAGGGCCGAAACCCAATGCTGGAGTTCTGCTGGGTATGTGGCAGAATCGGTCAGCGGCGAGCGCCAAGGTCCGCCCCGAGACGCTAGTCGGTCACCTAAAGGACGAAGGGACGCAGTTGACTGCCACCGTATGGATCGGTGAGTGTCAGTATAAGGCTACAGTCGATGCAGGGGCTACAAGCAGCTTTGTTAGCGAAGAGCTAGCTTGTAGACTGAGCACTGTAGGCCGGAGAAGCGTCGCAAGCAGACAGGTGAAGTTAGCAGACGGACATAACAGCAGGACAACAGAACAAATAACGGTCGAAATAAGACTCGGGCATCGCAGTTTGGAAATAGCGTTGCTAATTATGCCTGGTGTGATAGACGATTTGGTGCTGGGCTGGGATTTTCTGACTGGCATGGGCACAGTGTTGCAGTGTGCGGGATTGATGGTCACCATCCCAGCACGACGGCACAAGGTTGGAAAGCTGGAAGAGAGACTGTCGGTGGCAGTTGTCCAGAATTCAACCGAACAAGACGAAGCTTTACATGATGTCAGAAACTCAACTATTGAAAGCAAAAATCTACACGAGGATCAAAAAATTAAAGAATTAATGAATGTGCCTAAACGGCACATCACATATTACGGAACACAAAATTGTGATGAGCGACGACAGGTTTATAAAACAGCGGTATTTTCCATAGAATCTTAAAATGCAAGCGGAAATTAACCAGCAATTAGAGGAACTCCTTGCGAAAGGTTGCATAGAGCCATCAAACAGCCCACACAGCGCACCAATCGTGATGGTGAAAAAGAAGAATGGCAAATGGCGACTGTGCGTGGATTTCAGGCAACTCAACAGCCGATCCATTAAGGACGCGTGTCCATTACCAAGAGTCCACCACATTTTAGACCAGCTACGTGAAGCCCACTTCATCACTAGCTTGGATCTGAAAGATGGGTACTGGCAGATCCCGATGGAGAAAGCGAGCCGACCACTGACAGCATTTACAGTCCCAGGCAAAGGATTGTATCAATGGAAAGTAATGCCATTTGGGTAACACTCGGCACCGGCAACTTTTCAGAGGGCTTTGGATCGCGTTATTGGACCAGAATTGATGCCACACGCGTTTGCATATTTAGATGACATTAAAGTCATCGGAAGAACGCGCGAAGAACACATGGAAAATCTCAAAGAGGTATTTCGGCGGCTGCGGGAAGCAAATCTGCGCATCGACGTGTACAAATGTGATTTCTTTAAAAAGGAATTGAAATATTTGGGCCACAGAGTCACAGAGAAAGGAATTCACACAGATTCAAAAAGGTTGCTGCAATCGCAGAATTGAAGCCCCCAAGCAACGTAAAAGAGTTACGAGAATACCTGGGCGTAGCATCATTGTACAGGCGCTTCGTACCAGATTTCGCGACGAAAGTAGCACCTCTGAACGCATTGATGAAAAAAGGCGCAAAATGGGAGTGGACCGAGGAGCGGCAAGTAGCGTTTGACACAGTCAGAGAGAAGCTGACTCAGTCCCCAGTATTGGCATGCCCGGATTTCTCAAAACATTTTGCTTGCAGACGGATGCAAGTAACTATGGCCTGGGTGCGATATTGACCCAACCTTCAGAGCAATGTGAAAGGGTAATATCGTACGCCAGTAGGACACTAAACGGAGCCGAACGGAACTATTCTGCAACCGAAAAAGAGTGTCTAGCCACAGTGTGGGGAATCAGAAAGCTGCGGCCATACCTGGAAGGCTACCATTTTGTGGTCATAACGGACCACATGACACTGAAGTGGCTAAACTCAATTGAAAGTCCATCAGGCAGAATAGCGCGTTGGGCGCTTGAACTGCAACAATACGACTTTGAAGTTAAATACCGTAAAGGCAACCTCAATGACGTAGCCGATGCACTTTCGAGACAGCCACTTCCGGAGACATGCTGCCTAGTAAAATTGCAACAGAAGGGATTGAGGCAGACAACGCAAATTGCAAATGGATTCAAAATTAAAAAAGGAAATTGCACAAAATCCCAGGAAATATCCGGATTACATGGAGGAAAATGGCAACCTGTACAGACACATCCCACATCGCGCTGGAGGCGGAGATGTGGAAGCTTGGAAGCTTTGTGTACCCAAAGGTAAAAGGAAGGATGTATTACTGGAGAATCACGACGCAGCCACAGCCGGTCATTTGGGAAGCCGGAAAACGATATCAAGAGTAGCGACACGCTACTACTGGCCAGGCTTATACAGGGACGTACGCACATATGTGCACAACTGCGAAACGTGTCAACAATACAAGCCAAGTCAAATGGCAGCAGCAGGAAAGATGTTGACACAAATCCCTGAAGAGCCCTGGAGTACCGTGTGTGCTGATTTTGCTGGCCCACTGCCAAGATCAAAACACGGCAATACAATGCTATTGGTGATGTTCGACCGTTTTTCTAAGTGGACTGAGGTGGTTCCGCTAAGGAGCGCAACCACAGCCACTTTGCAAAAGGGTTTCAGAGACAGAATTTTGGCACGATTTGGGGTGCCAAAAGTTCTCATAACAGACAACGGAACACAGCTTAAGAGTAAAGCCTTCAAACGCTTTCTCGAAGAATTGTGAGTGCGACACCAATTTACGGCACCATACACACCGCAAGAGAATCCCACAGAACGTGCGAACCGCACGGTAAAAACAATGATCGCACAATTTACCAAGGATGCTGTGCTGGGATGAATTTTTGCCAGAGTTGTCACTGGCCATTAACATCAGCGTATCGACGTCTACGGGTTATAGTGCAGCGTTTATCCCGCAAGGGCGTGAACCAAGGCTGCCAAATGCGCTGTACGACAACGTTACACTCGGCACAGGGCAGCCGACACAAACACCCAGCGACAATGCGAAAATACTGAGAGAAGTTTTTGAATTGGTGCACAGGAGTTTGGAAAAGGCCGCTCAGGACCAAGCAAGGCATTACAACCTACGGAGACGACAGTGGAAACCATCCGTAGGAGACAAGGTGTGGGTAAAACAACACCACCTGTCAAATGCAGCGGAAGGCTTCGCTGCGAAGCTTGCTCCTAAATTTGCCGGACCATATACAATAATAAATTTTATATCACCTGCAATCTGTAAATTACAGGGGAAAACTGGGGAAAAAGAACGGACCGCGCACATAGGCGACATAAAACCCCACGGAGGTGGACCGGACAACGGGTGAGATAAAAAAAAAAAATTTTTTGGGGGCACAAATTATTTTAAGACCCTGGAACAAAAAGTAATTTTTTTTTGTGGTGAAAATCTGGAAAAGAAAAGAGCGGTTAATAAGTGGCCTTGTTAAGGACGTATCTCATCTACTCACCTGAATCTCCATCACCTCCTATAAATAAAAAAAAAATCATTAGTTTATTTGTTTTTTGGAAAAAAGGGGTGAATATGTATTAATACATATTAATATATTCCCTACTTAACACATTTAACAGATATAAATATAAAAATAAATATGTAAGGTATTACATATTTTTTAAACCATAACAAAAATAAATATGTAAGGTATTACATATAAATAATAAAATAATGATGTAAGGTATTACATATATAAATAATAAAAATATATATGTAAGGTATTACATATATATAAATAATAAAAATAAATATGTAAGGTATTACATATTTATTAAACAATAACAACAAGTAAGAAGGCTCTAGTCGGGAGAGCACGACTAGAAGATACACTGAACCCAGTTGCAATAAATATGTAAATTAAATTTATAATTGACTTGGTATACTGACTTAACTTCAATCGATAAAACTAGATATCTCCGGTGTTTCTTAACCGATTTGGACAAATTTTACAGAAAAGTTCTATCGTTACCCATTATTTCAACCGTCATTTTTACATTTTCCACATTCGATATTTTATTGTTATCGATATTATGCGTATATCGGAAACCAGAATAGTTATCGATAATTTGATGCAAACTTGTTCTGCTGAAAAATCTGAAGTCCCTAGCTCTTGTAGTCTCTGAGATCCACGCGTTCATACAGACAGACAGACGGACAGACGGACAGACAGACGGACAGACGGTCATGGCTATATCGTCTCGGCTGTTGATGCTGATCAAGAATATATATACTTTATGGGGTCGGAGATGCTTCCTTCTGCCTGTTACATACTTTTGCACAAAACCATTATACCCTTATATACCCATTTTATGGGTTAAGGGTATAAAATAAATATGTAAGGTATTACATATTATATAAATAATAAAAATAAATATTTAAGGTATTACATATTTATTAAAATAACAGACAACAATGAATGTGTGGGCGGGGAGAATGGATGGCAGAGAAAAAATAATAACAATAAGAGCCACGGCCCAACCAAGGGCATTACAAAAACCGAACCTGAACGCGGCGAAAATGTGTGCGAAACAAACGCTGCTAGAAAACGGTTAAGGGAAGAGGTTAGCGATATCGCAAAGAGAGCGCTGACAAAACATGGCGGTCGCATGCGGGAAGGATACCGTAACATGCGCACCTACACTGTTCCACATGCGTATGGAGTAGGGGTATATAAGGTGTAGACTACCATGCAGTCGGTCACTTTGCGAAAATTAACAAAAGTAATCACATCACTAATGGAGAACGGCAACCGGAACAGCGAGGGAAGGAGGGCAGCCCATGCGTCGGTCCACGACCCACAAGCGCACTCTCGCACACCAGCGGCCATGGGTGCCAGCGCCAGAGGGCGCAGAAACGTGGCGCGACGAGGGCGTTGGGCAGGACAACCCTATGCGCGGGTCGAACCGCAACGAGAGGCGTCGCCAGATGTGTTGGAGTTGCGGGCGTCACCTATTTTTGAATCCCCCGAGGAGCGGGAAGCAGCCGAGCGTGAGCGTTGCCGTTTCCAGGAGTTGGAGGAAGAGCGCGATTGGGTGCGCCGCGCTTTCGGCGAGGATTGGGACAGCAGCGACTGGGAGTTGGAAAGCGACGCTGGGCCAGTGGTCGGAAGGGGCGAGGAATCGCCGCGGGGGGATTTTATTGAGATAAATCCTGAATGGATCCGGATGTGCCACCCGGAGGCACTACCGACCCCTGAGGATGAACATGTGGGCCCAGCCAGCCCGGAACGGGTCACCTCACCGTCGCTGCCGGATACTCCACCCCCGGAGTGGCGTCCAGCACGACCGCCATCGCCTTTCCCACGTGGAGTGGAGGTGTCGGACGTGGAGGACGAGGTCATTACGATATCGTCCAAGTCGGAGGGCGAAACGACACCGGAGCCCGAGGAGGTGCAACCACCGACGGTGACCGTCTCGAGGAAGAAGAGGTACGCGGATGGTAGGTGTACCACAAGGTGATCACGGTGGTAGAGTGGTGCGAGGAGGTGTCACCCCCGCGCGACGATTTTATTAGAGAGGCGACGCGCGACGATTTTATTAGAGAGGCGACGCCACCAAGACCCCGAACGCCAACGCCACCACGACCGCGAGAGGCGACGCCACCACGACCCCGAACGCCGTCACCGCCACGACCGCGAGAGGCAACACCACCACGACCCCGAACGCCGTCACCGCCACGACCGCGAGAGGCGACGCCGCCCCGACCCCGACCGACGTCACCACCCCGAATACAACAGGCACCACCCCAAGCACCAGGCAGCACGGCCACCAGCCCTACAACCCAGACGACACCTTGGGAGTGGCCGACACCGCTGCAGGTGGGCACGCCGCATCGCCCCAGAACACCACCTCCGCCACCAACATGGGCGCCCAAAGCGGGACGCCCAGCGTTCGGCCGGCAGGCTTCGTGTCCATATGGGGAACGGCCGGCAAGACGTCGACAGGAAAGTAGTGTAGGACCCACGGTGCAAAGTGGCCTGATGTCAATATTGTTAAGATTCAGAACACACAAATATGTGTTCACTGCGGACATTGAAAAAATGTACCGCCAGATTTGGATCAATCCAGAGAACCAATTTCACCAGATGATTGTTTAAAGAAACAATCCCAAGGAGCAGTTAAGGTACTATAGACTCAAAACAGTTGTATACGGCACGGCCTCAGCTCCATTTTTAGCAACAAAGTGTCTGAATCACTTGGGCGCAACACATATGGACAAAGCCACTAAATTAGTAAATGACTTCTACGTAGACGACTGCCTTACAGGAGCAGACTCAGTCCAAGAAGCGGTCCAAATTCGAGAAGAGTTGTTAAAGATCCTGCGTCCCTATGGATTTAACTTACGAAAATGGGGCTCGAACAACGAGCAACTGTTGCAAGGGATACAAAAGGACGACATTGCAAGCGAAGTAAACTTCGAGGATACAGTGGAAAGTTACAAGATCAAGAAATTGGGTCTTATTTGGATGCCCAAAGGAGACCAACTTTGTGGCCGCGCTCAGAGCAGCACAGCTACGAAATAACTAAGCGTGTCGTTTGCTCTGAGCTGGCACAAATCTTCGATCCACTAGGTTTATTCGTTAATGCAACGACTCTGGGAAGACAAACTCGACTGGGATGACGAATTACCCACATCCCTTTAGAACGACTGGAAGGACTATCGAGAGGACTTGAAGAGCCTAAATTCGATGCAAATTCCCCGACATTTATACGACGGAAAGATTCCAGTCACAAAGGAACTGCACACATATGTGGATGCATCGGAACGCGCTTATGGCGCAGCAATATACGTTAGCGCAACGTACAAGAATAAACAAACTTCTGTGCAATTGCTATGCTCAAAATCTCGAGTAGCCCCAACGTTAAAGCAGTCACTCCCGCGACTAGAACTTTGTGCTGCACTATTGGGTGCTGAGCTGGCGGACACAATTCGACGGGACCTCAACTTGAACTCCAACACAGTACCAGGATACTTTTGGTCAGATTCTACGGTGTCCTGTCATGGATCAATGCAGCTGCCGCCACATTCCATACATTTGTGGCCAACCGGATAGCTAAGATCCAAGCACTAACAAGCCAAAATCAATGGCGTCATGTGTCATCCGCTAACAACGCAGGAATATCTGCACGTAGATTACCTGAGCATAATCTATGGCTATATGGACCACTGTTCCTGTATGGGTCTCCAGTTAAATGGGCAACCATACCCAACAACATTCCGAGAAACCTGGAAAGGAAAACAAAACATATAACCTGGCAATATCCCCATCTACAATAGGTGAGGAATTGTACATTTGCAGACACAGTCATTCGTTCCACAAGTTACAACGCATTGTAGCTTACATGTTACGCTTCTGCTACGACAAACAGAGATCAGCAACTGTCACTCTAAGCGTGGAGGAATTGAATCACACTTGCAACGTAATTTTGAGGCCAATACAACAAGTGGAATTTGATGCTGAACTAAAATCGCTGCAGCGTCACAATGTGGTAGAAAAAAGGAGTTATCTTTCATCGCTGTCCCCCCTACAAGGATCCGACGGACTTATACAAGTTGGTGGCAGATTGGATCAAGCCCCACTCCCTTACAATGCAAGGCACCAGATTCTGCTGCCCTACAATGATCCAATAGTAAAATGCTGTTGAAAGATCTGCATGATGACATAATGCATTGGGGTGCCTAAGCCTTACGAGCAACCGCTAGACAAAAATATTGGATCCTCAACGACAAAACAATGTTAAGGAATATAATTCACAATTGCGTGACATGCAACAAGGCAAGGCCCAAGTTAATGAACCAAATTATGGGTAATTTGCCAGCCGATCGAGTAACACCAACACGCCCATTTCTTACAACAGGCGTAGATTACTGCGGACCAATATGGATTCATCATAATCTTCGAGGAAAGCGAAGAGACAAAGCATACACAGCTGTTTTCTGTTGCTTCGCCACCAAGGCGGTACACCTTGAGCTGGTTAGTGATCTAACAACAGACGCCTTTTTGGGAGCCTTACGACGCTTCTTAAGCCGTCGAGGCAAGTGTCATTCATTGTGACAATGCAACTAACTTCGTTGGAGCAAACAACCAGCTGAAGGAGCTAGAAGGATCAATATTTGGCGAAAAGAGCCAAGCCGAGATCATCAATCAGTGCAATAAAAAACAAGTTGCTTTCAAATTTATTCCACCACGCGCGCCATCGTTTGGAGGGCTATAGGAGGCTGCGGTCAAGTCTGCAAAAAGACTTTTGGTCACCACAACCAATACCGCATCTCTAATATTTGAAGAATTAAACACGGTGATTATCGAAATTGAAGCAATCCTCAATTCTCGCCCAATCACACCCATGTCAAATGATCCAACGGACACAACCGCCCTCACTCCAGCACACTTTTTGATTGGGGAAACGTTGACTGCTCCCCCTGATGTAAACACGGACCGCAATGAAAAATCATTGGTAAAGCGCTGGGAGTTTGTATCCAGACTAAAGTAAGGATTCTGGAAGCAATGGTCGGAAGAATACTTGCAAGAACTGCAAGCCAGGCACAAGTGGAAATCCGTCAACTCCAACATAAAGGAAGGCATGCTGGTGCTAGTCAAGGAAGACAACATACCTGTGATGAGTTGGCCAATGGGACGCATTGTCAAAACATACCCAGGACAAGACAATTATGTCAGGGTGGTTGACGTTGAAACTGCCTCAGGCACCTACAAGCGCCCTATAAACAGACTTGTGCCACTATTTCCAGAAGACATGGCCAAAAAACGAACTTTTAACAAAACAGAGGACACAGAAAACCATGATGCGCCACCCGTACAGCAAAAACGCCTTATGTCGCCAACATCACATCATCCATTCTAATTCTTTTTCTCATGTTGCCCCTGGTGCTGACACAGTCGGTGTCCGTGGAAAGGTTCGACACACACCTGGAATATTTTATGAAAAAATTGGAACAAAAATAGAGCAATTTCCGACTGGACCATAATTATATATTATGAATTGGAACCTTACTGGCGCCATATAAAACATTCGATTGGGGAATAAAGGAGTTCAAATACATTTGCCCAGAACTAAATAATGTGCACACATGTGATTCCATATCACAGCATTTTCGGCACCTATTCGACGAATTACAAATAGCAAACGCACTCTTGCAACACACACGAAAACGCCGATCACCATTTGATGCAGTTGGCAACATTGCAAACAGTCTATTTGGAGTTTAAGACTCGGACTACGCCAATAAAATGACCAAAGTCATAGAGGAGGTAAAAACCAACGAAGCATTTCTACTGCACTTACTGAAAAATCAAACTTCAGTACTTGATTCAACTATCAACGTTGTCAAGAAGACCAGATCTACATCGGACAAACGGATAAAACTACTTGAACAACAAGTGGCTATCCTTAGCCAAAGCAGAGGAAGGTTCACAGGCGCACATCTTACCGAGAATAACCTGGCACTGACAAATCAACTAACACTTCTGGCAGCCACTCTTCAGCACATGCAATCAGAGATAGTGGACGTTCTGACAGGAATTCGCCACCATACAATCAGCCCAACGTTAATATCTCCTAATCAACTATAGGATCAATTGGATCAAGTACGGGATCTTTGCCACCAGATCAAACGTTGCCTGTGACATCATCCAACGTAATTCAACTATAGAGAATAATGCGAGCAGAAGGAACAGCTACCGACACTCAGGTAATATTCAGAGTAATATTACCGCTAGTATCAACATCAAATTAGAGCTGTTTAATATCGTGCCAATTCTGGTGTGGGACTCAACAAGTTGGAGATTGTTTGAGCTTAAAACACCTATAATAGCAGTTAACAACCATAGGGATCAATTCATGGGATTGACTCAAGATGATCTACGACGCTGCCTCACACTACCAAATGAAGAATACATATGTTTTGACCACCAAGCTGTGTTCAATGTAAACAATCGTTGTGAGTTTCAGCTCTTCAACAACAAGACACCAACAGTGTGTCAAACAACTCACAGAACCACCAAGATGGTTTGGGAAAAGACACACCAACCTAACAGGTGGATCTTTGCAACACATTCTGCAATGGAACTGCAAGCCGTATGCAACGGAACACCATCCACAATACAGATAGAAGACACCGGAATACTCTAATTATCATCTGGTTGTACTGCACGCAACTTGGAGATTAGCATCCGTACTTTTGGCACTATCATAAGTCAAGTGAGGCCAAGTTGCGCACACTTTGGCAAATTATTCAAGCCAAACATCACCCATGTACCTGCGACAAATATTAACATCTCAGTCTACAAGGTTCAAGAAGACAAGGATCTGGACGAATTACAGCAGAAATTGGCAACACTGAACAATCTACAGTTGCCTTATCAATCAAGTTCAGTCCTACATAATCATATAGCATCGTATGCTGCCTTAGCTATCTCTATCATATTGCTATGTCCCTATGCAATGCGAAAGAAACGCCTATGGACTGTGCAACCACGGTTCCCAGGAATTAAGTCATCAATACACCTGATCCAGCCGCATCACCAAGACGATTCACAATAGGAGAAGATGATGATTGAACACCTGTTCAACGGCCGGGAGAATGTTTAGGCGTATATACATTTAAGTCACAACCCACATAAATGACACACAATAATAAGTACAATTTAACTATGTCAAATACTGACCTATGTTTTTATATATACATTAAATTACAGCACACACAATATATGACAGACAATTATAATTTAACGAGGTCAATTAAATGCAACACCATAAGTATTATTGTCTTAACTACAAAAAAAAACTGCTGATCACAGCAAGACCGACACATATACCTAGTTACCAAAACAGCGGTCAGTCAACGCGGAAATTGCCAATATGCAATTCTGCATTGGCAAGCAATTGCTGCGTTTACAATAACCCAATTTATACTGATCACAGCGAAACGGACACATATACCTAGTTACCAAAACAGCGGTCAGTCAACGCGGAAATTGCCAATATGCAATTCTGCATTGGCAATCAATTGCTGTGTTTATAATAATCCAATTTATATTGATATTACACTTATGCTACTTTATTGTTAATTTCATGAATAAAAATCAGTTCTTTACTTTGTACCAGCAAACCAAGTATTTTACTCATCACCAAGGAATTCCCCCTCCGTAATCCAACTAGTTACAAGTGCTAGTTGCGACGCCTTTTTAGCAGTCAGTTTATGTACTGAATGCTTACAAAACAAATATACACAAACAATTATAATAAATAAAAATCTACAGATCCTCTCGTAGGATAATAATTAGTAAACATCTACATATCCTCTCGAAGGATAATAATAAAAAAATTTTACAGATCCTCCCGAAGGATAATAATAAATAAAACCTACAGATCCTCTCGAAGGATAATAATAAATAAAACTTATAAAAAAAAAAAATTTTACATTTTTCCACAGTAGATAACATCATGGTGAATGTCAGTTGGATTTACAATTGCCGTAAGGACGAACTTGTGCCCATGGCCAGTGAATTTAGGCTTGACGCAGAGGGCACCGTGACTGAACTACGCAGCCGAGTCGCAGGATTCATATCCAGGAGTTACCATCCGGACACTCTCCTAGCGCGTTTCTCGGAGTTAGAAACGAAGTACCGGGATATCTCTCCAGCCGACCAAAGCGACAAAGACAAGAAGCAGCGCTCACTGAGTCCATCACCCTTGGATACCAGATCAGTCGCTCCAACCCGACCCGTGATCACCGTGACGAACACAGATGGAGCTGTTCCTGGACCTGATCCTACCCGACTCGCTGGAAGATCACCACCACGTCCCCGGCACAGTTCACCACAAGGCTCAACAACCACAAGGCACGAGATCCCATATGAAGCATTGGCAGAGAAAGTTCAGCGCTGGGGAATCACCTTCGATGGAACCTCGGATCCGCTGAGCTTCATTGAGCGCATAGAAGAGAGGGCGGTAGCTCACCAGATAGAGCCGAATCGATTACCCCTGGCCATTTCGGAACTCCTAACTGGGGAAGCTGAGAGCTGGTTCAGGGTCAGTCACATGCTTGGTGAGACCTGGACCCGATTCAAGCGAGAATTTCGGGAATTTTACCTGCCACCGAGGTATTTCGAGAGGCTTGAGGACCAGATCCGCACCCATCTACAGCAAAACGGGAACCTTTCAAGCGGTATATAATTCAGCTGCGCCTAATGATACAGCGTGCGCGGTATACTAGCGACAGGGAACTTGACCGACTATATGAGTACCTGCTACCGGTATACCAGCCTTATATTCGGCGTCACGAGGTAAGTTGCCTGAGCCAGCTTACACAGCTAGCCACGCACTACGAGATGGTCCGCGAGAGGGAAGTACAACTCAAGCCCCACACGAAGCCCCAAATCACACATAGACCTGCAGCAGCGAGTCCCGAAATGCCCACACCGACGCCACGGCACCGCAACCCATTTCGTGACAGCACCCCAGGGACACCCGGAACTGGCAACGAGAGTAGCCCAGACACCCCGATAGATGTCCAGAACGCTTGCCGACACTGTGGACAATCGGGCCATTTCAACCGGGATTGCGGAAACCTAAGGTGATCTACTGTTGGCAGTGTGGACGACGACGAGTCCGGACAATAGAATGCTGTACCCGCTCATCGGGAAACGGAATGCCTCCCTCCTTGATCCGGACCAGGGGGAGCAAGGGTCAACCAACGGAAGTAAATGGATTCATACGACTCGAAGACGCATGGATAGTAGCCAGAGTAAGTTTAGAAGGGAAGCCTTTCCTGGCTACTATCGACACTGGAGCTACGAGCAGCTTCGTTAACGAAGCGGTCGCGAAGCAATTGTCCACCCGGGACAACAAAACTTGCAGGTGATAGTAAGGCTGGCGGATGGGTCACATACCACTATCACCCAGGCATGTACCGCTGCCATACAGCTCGGAGAACAACGCGTCTGTTTGCCCTTACTATACTGCCTACAGGAATCGACGACCTGATATTTGGGATCGACTTCCTCTGTGCCGTAGAAGCCACCTTGTCCTTCGGAGCTTTGTAGTAACAGCTAACACCCGGATTGTTTCAGAGCCCGTACGGCCGACGGAGGGCACGAACGACTGGATACAACCAGGAGCCACCTATCCCAGCCCCAAGGGCCCCAAGGAAGAAGATCCAAACACTCGTGATACACCCAATGTCTACAGTCGCAAGGTGACCTCTAGGGAGAACGAGAATACATGTTACCAGAGGCTGCCCATCCCAACCCCAAGTGTCCCAAGAGAGGAAAATAAAAGCACTCGTGAGACACCTGATGTCTGCAGTCGCGGGGTGACGAGAGGGTGAGCAATACCGACGAGGAGGGAATCCTGCGCAAGGAAGGCGACATTTCACGAGGGCCACTTGAGGGTGGCATACCACCCCTACGTCTTCGTTCCCCTTAGGGGAAAAGAAGCGAATACTCGCAGCCGCCCAAAATGTATCGGATCCAGCTAAGACGGAAGACGATTGTGAAGCTGAGGCAGACCCTCGGGTACGAGAATTCCTAGAGCAGGAGCTAGTTTTGTTTGATGGCTTTGATGGCTTGACTGTATAGAGCCGTCCAAGAGTCCTCATAGTGCACCAATAGTGTTGGTGGGGAAAAAGATGGGGGACATCCGCATGTGTATTGATTACCGACAGTTGAGTGCACGTTCCATCCCAGATGCGTACCCGCTGCCGAGGATACATCACATTTTGGAGAGATTCCGAATGCAAAGTACATCACAACGTTGGACCTGAAGAATGGATACTGACAGATCCTTATGGTACGCCACAGCCGTCAGTACAGGGCGTTCACTCTACCGCTGTATCACTGTAAGGTACGGATCGTCATTATTTTTGGTTCTATTGATAGATCTATTTATTAAGAAAAGAATAAAAAATTTTTAATTTTAAAAATCATTAAAATGAAACAATAAAAATCAAAAAAGAGAAAAATCCGATTGTACTAGTACTGTGGAAGTTCCTTGCCACATACCTGAGCACCCGATTGTTGCCGCCAGGCGTGATCCTTGGTTTTTTCCATCGTTGCCTGGTCAAGCCTTTTCTAGAAGCTGACCGCTCGCGCCTTTTTTGCCAGTTTCGTTGGTGTGCGTTCTCAAAGTACACACAGTGCAACACATTTTCTTGTTGGTTGCGTGCATTTGTGTATTTTAGGCTGACCGCAGCTGCTGTGCCAGCTGATAGCGCTACATCCCTGGGCTGACGTCTCGCGTCAGTGCTGCCAACCGATCAAGCTGCGCTTACCTGGTTCCCCGTGTTGGTAACAGGTGGCGCTGTCGCTAGCTGGAGGTGTCTTCACTGCTTAAGGTTAGTGTACCGGGTGTGACAAAATTCGTGGCATACTCAAAGGGGTCGGTGTTTGGCGTAGCACAGCACACAGGCGCTTATCTTCTGCTGCAACCTAAGTAGAAGCTTCCAAGCATAAATAAGCAAAAAGCCACGGAACCGGCTATTACCAACCCCCCCCCCTGCTGAGGCGGTGCACCGTGGGGCTATGGTGACCGATCACGGGCGGTATAACCCCCGCCGGTAAAAAACCTAAGGGAAACTTTGGGTCACCGTGGGATTGCTTGCGAAGCTCTGCTAGGTACTCACTGTTACCAAAATGCCGGATGATCCCTCGCCCTTCGTCCGTAGGCCGGCGCTGCCGCGGTCCCCACCGGCGCTGCAGCTTAACCTAGCGTCAGCTATGCCTTGCCTAAACGCAGTATCCCCAGCTATGGAGGCAACCTCTCCAGCTGAAGTGGTAGCTGTAGCGGCACCGCCACATGCCCGAGGAGCTTTTAATTATGCGGGAGCAGGCTGCTCTTCTAAGCCACCTGTCACTCTAAGGTGCATCCTGGAGCAAATGGGGGATTGTATAGGAGGTATCAGTGCCCGGTTTGACACCAAAAGGCATATTAACAACTTGGAGCGTGAAGAGCTTGCAAAGCTCATAGAGCTACAAAGGCGAGCCATGAGCTTGGTGACAAATGATGTTCGGGAGAAGGCAATACAAACAACGCCAACTGCTGCTGGAGGTATCAACAAAGATGCTAGGAGCAAAAATGTTTCAGATGGTCTAGCCAAGGGAGCGGCGGGAACGCCGAAACGTCTCCGCGAGCCATCGAGCTCTCACCGCAATGCCCCCCCCCCCCCCAAAAAAGCAGGGTATCTCTCAGTGCCCCAAATCAAGGACCGGAACCCCCCCGTGGATCAACACTGACAAAGCAGAATTCCTGGTCCAAGGTAGTTGGCCACAAAGGCAAGACAGCACGCACGCGGGCGGATGCTGTCACCGTATCCGGTCTGGGAGACTGCAGCTTTGCAGACATCCTTAAAGTGGTCAGGAGTGAGCCATCACTTGCGCATCTCCGAGGGGACGTGGAAATAATCCGCAAGACGGCCAAGGGTGATTTGCTGCTACGGCTTGGTAAACAGCCAGCGCACAGCGCAAAGGAGCTTCAGCTCGCAGTCGGCAAGGTGCTGGGTGGGCGTGCAACCGTTAAAACACTGTCTGCGACTTTGAAGAGCTGGCGACGAAGGAAGAGGTCCTGGATGCGGTCAGATCAGCATTAGGAGACCCGACGATGGATATTGACGTCGTTAAGACGTTGCGTCGTACGAGGGCTGGCCTTCAAACGGCAACCCTGGGCCTACCGGCGGCTAAAGCGATGAGCCTCGTGGAGAAGTCAAAGATTCGCATTGGCTGGGCGGTGTGCCGCATTAGGCCACTAATTCAGCCAAGACGTTGCTATAAGTGTCTGGAGTATGGACATATAGCTGTCCATTGCAAGAGTGGTGCAGACCACAGCAAGGCTTGCTATAAGTGCGGAGGTTCTGGACACGTTGCGAGAGTCTGCAACCAGCAACCAAAATGTGCCCTATGCACGAGAAAAGGAGAGCGAATGACTGACCATGCGACTGGCAGTTACAGGTGTCCAGCGTACAGGGAGGCTGTCAAACACTCAAAATGGTGAAAGTCTTGCAGCTCAACCTCAACCATTGTGTCGCAGCCCAAGCCATACTGGAGCAGACGATCTCGGAGGAAAAAATTGATGTCGCAGTGCTTAGTGAACCACACCACCGGGCAACCGTTAATGCTAGGTTGTGGGCTTCGGATAGATCGAATAGGGGAAGCTGCCGTGTGGAGCTGTGGTGACCTACAGTCCCCCTTTACGCACATTCTAGCCTCCAACTGCTTCGTGCGTGCGAAACTAGGAGATCTCTGGTTTTATAGCTGCTATTTAGCACCAAGTCTCACGATCGGCGAGTTCGAAGCGGTGCTTATGGAAATAGCGGACGACTCCAGGGTCGCAGCAACACTATAATTGCTGGCGACTTTAACGCGTGGTCAACCGACTGGGGCAGCCCGTCTACGAACGCCAGGGGTACCATCCTTGTGGAATCATTTGCGTCCCTCGACCTTGTCCTTCTTAACACTAGGTCAGAGAACACCTTTAACAACGGACGTGCTGGGTCAATTATTGACCTCACCTATGTGAGCAGTGCTCTCGCCCGTTCGGCACTGTGGTACATAAGTGACTGCTACACTGGAAGCGACCACGTGGCCATCATGTTTTCGGTTGGAGAAAGGCTGCGGGTGCCGGCAAGGCCCAACCCTGGTGTAAATTACCGGGTTGAGTCACTCAACACGAGGAGTTTTGCAGATGCCATTGCTTATATGGTAGCAGGTGGTCCGGCGCATGACATGGTGGAACAAATGGCTCAGCAACTATAAGCTGCGTGTGCTGCGAGCATGCCCCAGAGGAACGCCTATAGACGCCATCACACCAGCGTGTTTTGGTGGAATGATCAAATAGCTGAGGCTCGGTGAGCCTGCCTGAGATCGAGGAGGCGTTTTCAGCGAGCAGCCACACGAAGGTCGGGGGAAACTCGCTCGTTGCAGCTTGAGTTTAAGGTCGCAAGAAAAGTGCTAAGGAACACCATCAGAGCCAGCAAAAAGGAGTGTTTCCTTAAGCTGTGTGACTCAGCCGACGAGGACCCTTGGGGCAGAGCTTACAAGACGGTCTTCAAGCGTGTCAGCCAAGGCACCAACGTTACGCCTATGGAGCTAGATCGCATGAAGGAAATAGTGGCGACTCTGTTTCCTCAGTGCGCAAACCCGCTTTCGTCAGCTGGTGCGGCTTCCATGCATGAAGGTGTCTCTCCAGTTTCTTTGAAAGAAGTGCAGCTGGCAGCACGGAAGCTATCAGCCAATAATGCGCCTGGTCCCGATGGTGTCCCAAATCGGTGCCTGCATCTAGCAATCATGCTCCAGCCAAAATTGTTTGCCCTGATGTACACCAAATGTCTGCGAGAGGGCATCTTTCCGGACAGGTGGAAGGTGCAGAAACTCGTCCTGCTGCTTATGCCAGATATGCCTCCTGATGACCCGTCAGCATACCGGCCTATTTGTCTCATTGACAATAGTGGAAAGGTCTTCGAGACAATCATAGCTGCTAGGCTGGATGACGCCGTGCAGAATGCTGGAGGACTATCACCGCTGCAATTTGGCTTCTGGAGGGCGAGATCTATTACCGATGCCATCAGGTCGGTAGTCAGTATAGCCGCAGAAGCAATCTCAGGCACCCGCTGGCGCTTTGGCAGTAAGCATTACTGTCTCGTTGTGACCATAGACGTTAAGAACGAATTGGAGCTTCATTTTGGATTCCCTGGTGAGTTTTAGAGTGCCAGACTACCTTGTAGCAATTGTGAGGAGCTACTTTGACAACCGTAGGCTGCGTTACCAAACAGACGAGGGGGAGAAGGAGTACGCCGTTTCTGCAGGTGTTCCACAAGGATCTGTCCTGGGTCCTCTCCTGTGGAACATCATGTATGACGGGATTCTACAGCTTCAGTTACCGGATGGTGCCAGCGCTATTGGACATGCTGACGACGTCGCTCTGGTGCTGGTTGCTAAAGACCTACGGCGAGTTACAGAGCTCTGCGATCGGTGCTTAGACGCAGTGACGCGGTGGCTGTCGTCTGTTGGTCTTCAACTAGCTGCCCAAAAGACGGAGGCGGTGCTCATCAGCAGCCGAAAAAAGGTGGAGTATGTGGATTTCACGGTGGGAGGCGTCACAATGCGCTCCAAGGACTGTATCCGCTATCTTGGTGTGGTCATAGATCGGCGCTTAAACTTTGGCGAGCACTTGGCATTCGTTCACCGGAAGGCAGCTGAATCCGTGCGAGCCCTTGCGAGGATGATGCCTAATACGCGGGGTCCTAAACAGCAAACGAGGCTGCTGCTCACGAGCGTCCTGAAATCCATAGTGCTGTATGCTGCCCCAATTTGGGTCGGCGCAACTTCGGTGGCCACCTACATGAAGGGTATCGCGCCATCATACCGGCTCTCTGCCCTTCGCGTCTGCTGCGCCTTCCGCACAGTCTCCTCGGATGCAGCGCTGGTGGTTGCTGGTATGATCCCGATCCACAGCTTAGCAGTAGAAGCCGCAGCGGTCCTGGAAGCAGCACCAACGGGGAGAAGAGCAGCTAGGGCTGCAGCCCGCGAGCGGAGCCTAGAGGCCTGGCAGCGGCACTGGAATACTTCCACAAAAGGCGTTGGACGCACCTATTGATACCCGAATTCCGACGAGGAGGGAATCCTGCGCAAGGAAGGCGACATTTCACGAGGGCCACTTGAGGGTGGCATACCACCCCTACGTCTTCGTTCCCCTTAGGGAAAAGAAGCGAATACATCGCAGCCGCCCAAAATGTATCGGATCCAGCTAAGACGGAAGACGATTGGAAGCTGAGGCAGACCCTCGGGTACGAGAATTCCTAGAGCAGGAGCTAGTTTTGTTTGATGGCTTTGATGGCTTTGATGGCTTGACTGTATAGAGCCGTCCAAGAGCCCTCATAGTGCACCAATAGTGTTGGTGGGGAAAAAGATGGGGGACATCCGCATGTGTATTGATTACCGACAGTTGAGTGCACGTTCCATCCCAGATGCGTACCCGCTGCCGAGGATACATCACATTTTGGAGAGACTCCGAAATACATCACAACGTTGGACCTGAAGAATGGATACTGACAGATCCTTATGGCACGCCACAGCCGTCAGTACAGGGCGTTCACTCTACCGCTGTATCACTGTAAGGTACGGATCGTCATTATTTTTGGTTCTATTGATAGATCTATTTATTAAGAAAAGAATAAAAAAATTTTAAATTTTAAAAACCATTAAAATGAAACAATAAAAATCAAAAAATTTAAATAATATTTTTTTCCTTCCCGTAAAATTGGTTTTTTCACAAGTTTCAACTTTGCATAGCCATAAATAGGCACTCAAAAGTCGTAAAATTCAATTCAAATGCTCATTTTATAGGTTGATTAATTATCTATCAGATGCTTTTTAAGTTGATCGATTGTCTCATTTGGTTCAAAAGTAATGATTTTTTCAACGAAAAAACTCAAATGGCGCCGCTGTGCGTCGTTTATGTTATCTTGTGATTGCATATACCATGCTGCACTCACATTTGCGTAAATGTAACGCAAGCTAGTGCTCCGCTCGCATTTTCGTAAACGTAACGCAAAATTGTGCTCCGCGTGGAACGAGCTGGTATTTTGCGCGTTCCGGGGGAATGGAAGCTGTGGAAGAGGAAGAAAACAAGCTGGAAAATGAAATTGCAATTTTAATGCAAAAATCAGTTTTTCGAGCGAGCTTGATAAAATCGGTACGCGCAAGAGCAACCACAGCTACCGCCGCGAACGGCAACAACAACAACAACCACTTCAGCGACACAACGCGCAACCACAACGGCGCTTAGGAAGTGCAACGGCAACAACAACGACATCAGCGACAACCACAGGTACAACCGCCACCGCAACGACCACGATCAGTGGTAGCGCCCGGCAGCAACACACATACATACCCACACACCCGGCATCGACACCCGCATACACAAACACATACGCACAACACTCCACACACCCGGCATCGAGACAAAGGCACACAAACCCAGGATTACGCACCCAGCCAGGCTTACACACACACAGGCACACACCCAGGATTACACACACACCCAGGCGTTTTCCCAAGTGCGGTCGTGTTTTTTGGTGGGAGCCACTTACTGATGTTTTTCGGTGCTAATCTGTGTATAACAAGAGAAAATCCGATTGTACTAGTACTGTGGAAGTTCCTGGCCACATACCTGAGCACCCGATTGTTGCCGCCAGGCGTGATCCTTGGTGGTTTCCATCGTTGCCTGGTCAAGCTTTTTCTAGAAGCTGACCGCTCGCGCCTTTTTTCCCAGTTTCGTTGGTGTGCGTTCTCAAAGTACACACAGTGCAACACATTTTCTTGTTGGTTGCGTGCATTTGTGTATTTTAGGCTGACCGCAGCTGCTGTGCCAGCTGATAGCGCTACATCCCTGGGCTGGTGTCTCGCGTCAGTGCTGCCAACCGATCAAGCTGCGCTTACCTGGTTCCCCGTGTTGGTAACAGGTGGCGCTGTCACTAGCTGGAGGTGTCTTCACTGCTTAAGGTTAGTGTACCGGGTGTGACAAAATTCGTGGCATACCCAAAGGGGTCGGTGTTTGGCGTAGCACAGCACACAGGCGCTTATCTTTCTGCTGCAACCTAAGTAGGAGCTTCCAAGCATAAATAAGCAAAAAGCCACGGAACCGGCTATTACCAACCCCCGCCCCCCCTCCCCCCCCCCCCCCCCCCGCTGAGGCGGTGCACCGTGGGGCTATGGTGACCGATCACGGGCGGTTTAACCCCCGCCGGTAAAAAACCTAAGGGAAACTTTGGGTCACCGTGGGATTGCTTGCGAAGCTCTGCTAGGTACTCACTGTTACCAAAATGCCGGATGATCCCTCGCCCTTCGTCCGTAGGACGGCGCTGCCGCGGTCCCCACCGGCGCTGCAGCTTAACCTAGCGTCAGCTATGCCTTGCCTAAACGCAGTATCCCCAGCTATGGAGGCAACCTCTCCAGCTGAAGTGGTAGCTGTAGCGGCACCGCCACATGCCCGAGGAGCTTTTAATTATGCGGGAGCAGGCTGCTCTTCTAAGCCACCTGTGACTCTAAGGTGCATCCTGGAGCAAATGGGGGATTGTATAGGAGGTATCAGTGCCCGGTTTGACACCAAAAGGCATATTAACAACTTGGAGCGTGAAGAGCTTGCAAAGCTCATAGAGCTACAAAGGCGAGCCATGAGATTGGTGACAATTGATGTTCGGGAGAAGGCAATACAAACAACGCCAACTGCTGCTGGAGGTATCAACAAAGATGCTAGGAGCAAAAATATTTCAGATGGTCTAGCCAAGGGAGCGGCGGGAACGCCGAAACGTCTCCGCGAGCCATCGAGCTCTCACCGCAATACCCCCCCCCCCCCCCCAAAAAAAAGCAGGGTATCTCTCAGTGCCCCAAATCAAGGACCGGAACCCCCCCGTGGATCAACACTGACAAAGCAGAATTCCTGGTCCAAGGTAGTTGGCCACAAAGGCAAGACAGCACGCACGCTGGCGGATGCTGTCACCGTATCCGGTCTGGGAGACTGCAGCTTTGCAGACATCCTTAAAGTGGTCAGGAGTGAGCCATCACTTGCGCATCTCCGAGGGGACGTGGAAATAATCCGCAAGACGGCCAAGGGTGATTTGCTGCTACGGCTTGGTAAACAGCCAGCGCACAGCGCAAAGGAGCTTCAGCTCGCAGTCGGCAAGGTGCTGGGTGGGCGTGCAACCGTTAAAACACTGTCCGACATCAACCAGGTAGAGATCTGCGACCTTGAAGAGCTGGCGACGAAGGAAGAGGTCCTGGATGCGGTCAGATCAGCATTAGGAGACCCGACGATGGATATTGACGTCGTTAAGACGTTGCGTCGTACGAGGGCTGGCCTTCAAACGGCAACCCTGGGCCTACCGGCGGCTAAAGCGATGAGCCTCGTGGAGAAGTCAAAGATTCGCATTGGCTGGGCGGTGTGCCGCATTAGGCCACTAATTCAGCCAAGACGTTGCTATAAGTGTCTGGAGTATGGACATATAGCTGTCCATTGCAAGAGTGGTGCAGACCACAGCAAGGCTTGCTATAAGTGCGGAGGTTCTGGACACGTTGCGAGAGTCTGCAACCAGCAACCAAAATGTGCCCTATGCACGAGAAAAGGAGAGCGAATGACTGACCATGCGACTGGCAGTTACAGGTGTCCAGCGTACAGGGAGGCTGTCAAACACTCAAAATGGTGAAAGTCTTGCAGCTCAACCTCAACCATTGTGTCGCAGCCCAAGCCATACTGGAGCAGACGATCTCGGAGGAAAAAATTGATGTCGCAGTGCTTAGTGAACCGCACCACCGGGCAACCGTTAATGCTAGGTTGTGGGCTTCGGATAGATCGAATAGGGAAAGCTGCCGTGTGGAGCTGTGGTGACCTACAGTCCCCCTTTACGCACATTCTAGCCTCCAACTGCTTCGTGCGTGCGAAACTAGGAGATCTCTGGTTTTATAGCTGCTACTTAGCACCAAGTCTCACGATCGGCGAGTTCGAAGCGGTGCTTATGGAAATAGCGGACGACTCCAGGGGTCGCAGCAACACTATAATTGCTGGCGACTTTAACGCGTGGTCAACCGACTGGGGCAGCCCGTCTACGAACGCCAGGGGTACCATCCTTGTGGAATCATTTGCGTCCCTCGACCTTGTCCTTCTTAACACTGGGTCAGAGAACACCTTTAACAACGGACGTGCTGGGTCAATTTTTGACCTCACCTATGTGAGCAGTGCTCTCGCCCGTTCGGCACTGTGGTACATAAGTGACTGCTACACTGGAAGCGACCACGTGGCCATCATGTTTTCGGTTGGAGAAAGGCTGCGGGTGCCGGCAAGGCCCAACCCTGGTGTAAATTACCGGGTTGAGTCACTCAACACGAAGAGTTTTGCAGATGCCATTGCTTATATGGTAGCAGGTGATCCGGCGCATGACATGGTGGAACAAATGGCTCAGCAGCTAGAAGCTGCGTGTGCTGCGAGCATGCCCCAGAGGAAGGCCTATAGACGCCATCACACCAGCGTGTTTTGGTGGAATGATCAAATAGCTGAGGCTCGGCGAGCCTGCCTGAGATAGAGGAGGCGTTTTCAGCGAGCAGCCACACGAAGGTCGGGGGAAACTCGCTCGTTGCAGCTTGAGTTTAAGGTCGCAAGAAAAGTGCTAAGGAACACCATCAGAGCCAGCAAAAAGGAGTGTTTCCTTAAGCTGTGTGACTCAGCCGACGAGGACCCTTGGGGCAGAGCTTACAAGACGGTCTTCAAGCGTGTCAGCCAAGGCACCAACGTTACGCCTATGGAGCTAGATCGCATGAAGGAAATAGTGGCGACTCTGTTTCCTCAGTGCGCAAACCCGCTTTCGTCAGCTGGTGCGGCTTCCATGCATGAAGGTGTCTCTCCAGTTTCTTTGAAAGAAGTGCAGCTGGCAGCACGGAAGCTATCAGCCAATAATGCGCCTGGTCCCGATGGTGTCCCAAATCGGTGCCTGCATCTAGCAATCATGCTCCAGCCAAAATTGTTTGCCCTGATGTACACCAAATGTCTGCGAGAGGGCATCTTTCCGGACAGGTGGAAGGTGCAGAAACTCGTCCTGCTGCTTATGCCAGATATGCCTCCTGATGACCCGTCAGCATACCGGCCTATTTGTCTCATTGACAATAGTGGCAAGGTCTTCGAGACAATCATAGCTGCTAGGCTGGATGACGCCGTGCAGAATGCTGGAGGACTATCACCGCTGCAATTTGGCTTCTGGAGGGCGAGATCTATTACCGATGCCATCAGGTCGGTAGTCAGTATAGCCGCAGAAGCAATCTCAGGCACCCGCTGGCGCTTTGGCAGTAAGCATTACTGTCTCGTTGTGACTAAGACGTTAAGAACGCTTTTAACTCCGTGAATTGGACCTTCATTTTGGATGCCCTGGTGAGTTTTAGAGTGCCAGACTACCTTGTAGCAATTGTGAGGAGCTACTTCGACAACCGTAGGCTGCGTTACCAAACAGACGAGGGGGAGAAGGAGTACGCCGTTTCTGCAGGTGTTCCACAAGGATCTGTCCTGGGTCCTCTCCTGTGGAACATCATGTATGACGGGATTCTACAGCTTCAGTTACCGGATGGTGCCAGCGCTATTGGATATGCTGACGACGTCGCTCTTGTGCTGGTAGCTAAAGACCTACGGCGAGTTACAGAGCTCTGCGATCGGTGCTTAGACGCAGTGACGCGGTGGCTGTCGTCTGTTGGTCTTCAACTAGCTGCCCAAAAGACGAAGGCGGTGCTCATCAGCAGCCGAAAAAAGGTGGAGTATGTGGATTTCACGGTGGGAGGCGTCACAATGCGCTCCAAGGACTGTATCCGCTATCTTGGTGTGGTCATAGATCGGCGCTTAAACTTTGGCGAGCACTTGGCATTCGTTCACCGGAAGGCAGCTGAATCCGTGCGAGCCCTTGCGAGGATGATGCCTAATACGCGGGGTCCTAAACAGCAAACGAGGCTGCTGCTCACGAGCGTCCTGAAATCCATAGTGCTGTATGCTGCCCCAATTTGGGTCGGCGCAACTTCGGTGGCCACCTACATGAAGGGTATCGCGCCATCATACCGGCTCTCTGCCCTTCGCGTCTGCTGCGCCTTCCGCACAGTCTCCTCGGATGCAGCGCTGGTGGTTGCTGGTATGATCCCGATCCACAGCTTAGCAGTAGAAGCCGCAGCGGTCCTGGAAGCAGCACCAACGGAGAGAAGAGCAGCTAGGGCTGCAGCCCGCGAGCGGAGCCTAGAGGCCTGGCAGCGGCACTGGAATACTTCCACAAAAGGGCGTTGGATGCACCTATTGATACCTGATGTGCGGCGATGGCTAGAGAGGAAGCACGGGTCAGTCATCTTCTACCTCACTCAGCTGCTAACGGGACATGGTTGCTTTAGGAGTTACTTAAGGCGGTTCAAGCACGACTCCAGTTCAGAGTGTAGCTGGTGCGGAGATGGTACGGAGGAGGACGTAAGCCATGTTTTCTTCCAGTGTGGGCGATTCGCCCAGGAACGTCTGCAGGTGGAGACCCTGATTGGTCAGCCCCTTTCGCCAACAAACCTGGTGGAGCTTATGCTAGAGAAGGAGGCGGTATGGCATGCGGTTTGCGGACTCGCAGCTTCTACGATGGCGGAGCTGAGGCGTCCAGAACGCTTAAGGGCGATGGCTTAATAGAAAATGCTTTTGCTTCTGCGAAGCAATGCTTCGCGGCGGTCCCGCAGAGGCTGGCAATGTCTATGATTGTATTTATTGTATAGTTTAATGTAGGTTATTATTTATCACCACGGAATAAAAAATAACTTGCACACGCCGGCATCCACACACACACCCAGGCTTACCCGTATACGCACACACACAACCAGGCTTACATATACACTCTCTACATATACACTCTGCCTGAGATCGAGGAGGCGTTTTCAGCGAGCAGCCACACGAGGGTCGGGGAAACTCGCTCGTTGCAGCTTGAGTTTAAGGTCGCAAGAAAAGTGCTAAGGAACACCATCAGAGCCAGCAAAAAGGAGTGTTTCCCTAAGCTGTGTGACTCAGCCGACAAGGACCCTTGGGGAAGAGCCTACAAGACGGTCTTCAAGCGTGTCAGCCAAGGCACCAACGTTACGCCTATGGAGCTAGATCGCATGAACGAAATAGTGGCGACTCTGTTTCCTCAGTGCGCAAACCCACTTTCGCCAGCTGGCGCGGCTTCCATGCATGAAGGTGTCTCTCCAGTTTCTTTGGAAGAAGTGCAGCTGGCAGCACGGAAGCTATCAGCCAACAAAGCGCCTGGTCCCGACGGTGTCCCAAATCGGTGCCTGCATCTAGAAATCATGCTCCAGCCAAAATTGTTTGCCCTGATGTACACCAAATGTCTGCGAGAGGGCATCTTTCCGGACAGGTGGAAGGTGCAGAAACTCGTCCTGCGGCCTAAGCCAGATAAGCCTCCTGATGACCCGTCAGCATACCGGCCTATTTGTCTCATTGACAATAGTGGCAAGGTCTTCGAGACAATCATAGCTGCTAGGCTGGATGACGCCGTGCAGAATGCTGGAGGACTATCACCGCTGCAATTCGGCTTCACCGATGCCATCAGGTCGGTAGTCAGTATAGCCGCAGAATCAATCTCAGGCACCCGCTGGCGCTTTGGCAGTAAGCATTACTGTCTCGATGTGACTAAGACGTTAAGAACGCTTTTAACTCCGCGAATTGGAGCTTCATTTTGGATGCCCTGGTGAGTTTTAGAGTGCCAGACTCCCTTCTAGCAGTTGTGAAGAGCTACTTTGACAACCGTAGGCTGCGTTACCAACAGACGAGGGGGAGAAGGAGTACGCCGTTTCTGCAGGTGTTCCACAAGGATCTGTCCTGGGTCGTCTCCTGTGGAACATCATGTATGAAGGGATTCTACAGCTTCAGTTACCGGATGGTGCCAGCGCTATTGGATATGCTGACGACGTTGCTCTGGTGCTGGTAGCTAAAGACCTAAGGCGAGTTACAGAGCTCTGCGATCGGTGCTTAGACGCAGTGACGCGGTGGCTGTCGTCTGTTGGTCTTCAACTAGCTGCCCAAAGGACGGAGGCGGTGCTCATAAGCAGCCGAAAAAAGGTGGAGTATGTGGATTTCACGGTGGGAGGCGTCACAATGCGGTCCAAGGACTGTATCCGCTATCTTGGTGTGGTCATAGATCGGCGCTTAAACTTTGGCGAGCACCTGGCATTCGTTCACCGGAAGGCAGCTGAATCCGTGCGAGCCCTTGCGAGGATGATGCCTAATACGCGGGGTCCTAAACAGCAAACGAGGCTGCTGCTCACGAGCGTCCTGAAATCCATCGTGCTGTATGCTGCCCCAATTTGGGTCGGCGCAACTTCGGTGGCCACCTACATAAAGGGTATCGCGTCATCATACCGGCTCTCTGCCCTTCGCGTCTGCTGCGCCTTCCGCACAGTCTCCTCGGATGCAGCGCTGGTGGTTGCTGGTATGATCCCGATCCACAGCTTAGCAGTAGAAGCCGCAGCGGTCTTGGAAGCAGCACCAACGGAGAGAAGAGCAGCTAGGGCTGCAGCCCGCGAGCGGAGCCTAGAGGCCTGGCAGCGGCACTGGAATACTTCCACAAAAGAGCGTTGGATGTACCTGCTGATACCCGATGTGCGGCGATGGCTAGAGAGGAAGCACGGGTCAGTCACCTTCTACCTCACTCAGCTGCTAACGGGACATGGTTGCTTTAGGAGTTACTTAAGGCGGTTCAAGCACGACTCCAGTTCAGAGTGTAGCTGGTGCGGAGCTGGTACGGAGGAGGACGAATGCCACGTTTTCTTCCAGTGTGGGCGATTCGCCCAGGAACGTCTGCAGGTGGAGACCCTGATCGGTCAGCCCCTTTCGCCATCAAACCTGGTGGAGCTTATGCTAGAGAAGGAGGCGGTATGGCATGCGGTTTGCGGACTCGCAGCTTCTACGATGGCGGAGCTGAGGCGTCTAGAACGCTTAAGGGCGATACCTGGCAGCCAAAGTTTAGCAACGGCGGGTATGGCACCACAGCAGGCTATGCAGGAGTTGACAGTTGACACGGTACCAGAAACACAGTGGCAAACTGTCAGGACACAGAGGAAAAAGGCACAGAAACCGAAACGTGTGCGCTCTGACGCAATCATCGTGGAGAAGGGCAGCCTATCATACAGCGAGATACTGCGTAAGGTTACCAGGAGTAGTGATGAAAAGCTACAGTGCGTTGGAAACAGCGTGAGTAGGGTGCGCAAAACACAAAACGGCAACCTCCTACTTGAGCTCAAAAGCGCAGGCTGTGAAAATGCGCAGCAGCTTACCAAAAGCATTGGGCAAGTGCTTGGTGAGTCAGCGGCGATACGGGTGGTATCTCAAGAGAGTCACCTGGAAATAAGAGATCTGGATGAGCTTACCAGCGAACAGGACGTTCTATCGGCAGTTGCGGCCCAGGCAGACATAAACGTAAGCCTGTGCAAAATGAGAAAGCTACGCAAAGCCTACGCGGGTACCCAAACGGCCGTTATAAGCGTACCAGCGAACCTCTCGGAAAAAAATCCTAAGTCTTGGGAAAGTGAAAGTCAGATGGACCCGTTGCCGAGTCATGGAGAAAAATAGCCAGCCCGGATGCTATAGGTGTTTGGAAGTCGGCCACATCGCCAGCAGATGCGCCAGCGCAGTAGACAGGAGCAACTGCTGCATTAAATGCGGTGAAACAGGGCATAAAGTCGCTCAGTGCCTAAAGAGTGCCATTTGCTTTATCTGCAAAAGCAAAGGGCTTAAAGAATGGAACCACCTGGCTGGTAGTAGGAGGTGCGCCGGAGGTAGTCATAAGTCCTCGCAATGAAACTTGTCCAGCTGAACGTAAATCACTGCGCGACTGCCCAAGACTTGCTGGCCCAGTCCGTCGGAGAAAACGAGATAGATGTCGCAGTGCTATCCGAGCCCTATCGAGTAGAGAGAGGTAGCAAATGGGCTTCGGACATGAGCGGGAAGGCATCCCTGTGGGTGTGCGGCATTGGAAACCAATCACTACGGGACATACGTGCTGGAAATGGTTTTGTGCGAGCGCACATACAAGGTAGCGAGTATATTACGACACTGGACTTTCTTGTGAGCGATGCCAGATCTCGGAGCAGTGTCATCATTGCTGGCGACTTTAACGCGTGGGCCCTGGAATGGGGCAGCCAAGTGACCAACACACGGGGCAGATTGCTTCTTGAAGCATTTGCCACCCTAGACATGGAGCTACTCAACACCGGTAGCCAGAACACCTTCAGCAGGGCAGGCGTGGGATCAGTGATCGACTTAACTTTCGTCTCGAGCTCGCTTGTGTCGCTTTGCAGATGGCAAATTAGCGAGGAGTTTACAGCGAGTGACCACATGGCAATATACTGCGATATAAAACAACGCAACAGTGAATATTGCCGGAACACGCCTGATCGGGTCATGTTCCGCGCCGAGACGCTGAATACACAGTCGTTCTCGGCATCGCTGGAAGGGCTGCAAATGTCAGGCACTGCAGAGGAGATGGCGAAGAGCATGGACTCACGATTGACGGAAGCTTGTAAGGCAAGCATGAGAATCCGGAAAGCATATAGATGCCACCATGAGCCCGTGCCCTGGTGGAACGATCGTATTGCTGAACTGAGGAGGACATGCATACAAGCTAGGCGCCAATATTTCCGGTCACGCGGAACAGAGCAGTTTGTGGATCTCCAAAGGCGATACATAGGAGCGAGGAGAGCACTGAAACGACAAATAAAGAACAGCAAGAGAGACTACTTTCTCCAGTTAATATACTCGGCGGAACACGATCCTTGGGGCAAAGCCTACAAGCTCACGGTCAAACGGCTTGCAGCGGATAGGTCTGACGCGCCAACAGACGCCTCATCGCTAAAGCGTATCGTGGAAACCCTGTTTCCTGTAAGAAGTGTCACTCTTGGCCCCCCTGACGGCATTCCAACAGACGCAGTTAAGCTGGTAACAGGGACGGAGGTGCTGCATATCTCGAGGAGCCTTAAACTCGGCAAGGCACCCGGCCCGGATGCGGTCCCTAACAGAGCGCTACGACTGGCTATAAACCTGCATCCCGAGCAATTTTCAGCGCTGTTCAACCAGTGCCTAACGGCAGGTTGGTTTCCAGACCAGTGGAAGATCCAAAGGCTGGTGCTCATTCCCAATTCAGGAAAGCCGTTGGAAGAGCCAAGGCAAGGCCTTCGAAAAGCTCATTTGCTCAAGGCTGGAGGAGCAAATAAACATCTCCGGAGGACTTTCACCCCGACAATACGGTTTCCGGAAGGCTAAATCTACTATGGATGCCATCAAGGATGTGGTTAGCATCGCCTCTGACGCTATTGAGGGCAAGCGATGGAAAGGAGGAAACAAGAAATACTGCCTTGTCGTCACCCTTGACATCAAGAATGCCTTCAACTCAGCGGACTGGAGCTGCATTATGAGTGCAATTGCCGGCTTTGGAGCGCCTCGCTACCTCTAAGCGATGGTAGAGAGCTACTTCCGCAATAGGGTGCTCGAGTATAGCACAGACGAAGGCGTCCGGCTGCATCTCACAACGGCAGGAGTCCCCCAGGGCTCTGTCATGGGTCCACTCCTATGGAATGTGATGTATGACGGGATCCTCAGGCTCAGTTTGGATGGCGACGTCAGAGCCATTGGCTTCGCAGACGACGTTGCACTCGTCGCAGTGGCCAAGGAACTTGGCGAGGTGGAAGCAGCATGCAACTCTGCAATACAGCGTGTTGCCCCGAGCAAAACCGAGGCTCTGCTGATCAGTAGTCAGAAAGTTGTCGAGACAGCCAGCAATAAAGTGGGGGAGACCACTATACGATCGAAACGTGCCATACGCTACCTTGGTGTTTCCCCATTCAGCGAGTGCGACGAGAGAAAGCCACACGCTCGAGAACAACATCATTTCAAGTCCGGGGTTATACCTGCGTTAAAACAATAAAAAACAGCTTGAATCGTGTCAGTAAAAGTGCCGGACCACTTACCGGTGCACCAGATCGCTACCGTCAAGCGCGTTCCTTGGCATCCCCTTTCGTTGTCCAGCGAAGACTCTTCCAGCGGCAGTTTTCCCGCGCGCATTTCTAGCCAGTTCGGGAGTGCTGTTTGTGTTCCAGACTGACCATACAGCCAGCAGATCGCTTGGCATTCCAGGGTTGGTTGCGCCCCCTTACAGTGCCAAACGAGCAATTAGCACTCACCACGAAATATGGCTGCATACACAAAAGGGTCTGCGCAAAGTGTAGCATAGCACACAGGCGCATATCTATTTTTCTTTGGTCATTCAAGAAGTAGTCTCCGAGCAGAGAATAGCTAAAAGCCACGGAGCCGGCTATTAACAACCCACTCCGTTGCGGCGGTGCAAAGGGGCTATGGTGACCGATCAGGGGCGGTATAACCCCCATCGGCTACATACCTTAGGGAAACCTTTGGTCAACGAGGGACTGCTTGGAGATACTTACTGAAAGGCTATAGATCCCCAGGATGTCTGACGACAACTCAACATTCGCCCGCAGGCCGCGGCTGCAGCGATCCCCACCGCCGTCGAACAGGTCTCCGCCGAAGATTGACATCCTAGTTGCTACGCCACAAGTAGGTCAAGAAGCAAATTCTCTCGTTGCTTTGAGCCCATCTTTAAGGCTGGACCCCGGAAATACGTTCTTCTCACCCACGGCGTCGCCACTGCCCGCTGCTGTCCTACGACCACGGGACATTCAAGAGGAAGGGAAAGCGCCTAAATCAGCCCAAGAAGAGCTTTCAGAGCTGGGAGAGCACTTGATACAAATCTGCCGACTGTTTGGCTGACCCCAGAAAAGGCATGTTAACCAGCAGGACAAGGAAAGGTTTACAGAGATGCTACGACTCCATGAGTCGATAACGGGAAAGCTCCCGTTGGCAAATGCGGGAAAAACTGCCTCCTCAAAGGTAGCAAGTACCCAAACGGAAGCCTGGAAAAACGTCGATGCGCGTCAGCATGGACCTAGTGCTATGCCATAAAGAAAAAGGGACGAATCTGCTGGCATCGGAAAGTCGTCGCCTAAAAGGCCGAAAAGGCTACCTGGAAGGCTATGCAGGAGTTGCCAGTTGACACGGTACCAGAAACACAGTGGCAAACCATCAGGACACAGAGGAAAAAGGCACAGAAACCGAAACGTGTGTGCCTTGACGCACATAGTAGTTACATATGACTCTGCTCCGGTTATCATTACGAAAATGAGTCGATTACTACAAAGGGGAGCGAATATGAAGATTTTTCGTCAGGAACTGGAGAAAACTTTGGATCTTAATCTAGAAATCTTACTGCCAGAAGACATCGAAGACGCTCACACGATCTTTCTTAACAAGGTGCACTCAGCTGCTCACGACGCTTCTGCATCATTGCCGTCGTATGGTATTAGACATGATAATATTCTACCCCCTGCTTTAAAGGCTCTGCTGCTTATCAAAAGGAGATTAAGAAGACTGTTTTGTCGCACTCGTGATCGCATGGTTTATAGAGTCTATTGCAGAATATCTAATAGAGTGAAAAAGCTGCTAGTGCTTCATAAACAACAGGAAAATTACAACCTTCTTGAAAAAGTTTCTCCAAATGATTCTGCTAATCATTCTCTATGGAAATTAGCGAGTAGATACAAAAGGCAGGTGTCAGCTGAATTCCCAATTAAGAGAGCTGATGGATCTTGGGCTCGTTCGCCTAGTGAACGGGCTGAAGCATTTGCTGAAGACTTGGAAGGACGGTTCCAGCCATTTGTTACCACACCAGAAAACTGAAAGCAAATGGTTCAATCCATTCTTGACATCCCTGGTCAGTTGTGCCTCCCTGTTGCTCCAATTACACCAGAGGAAGTATCCTGTCACAAAAATGGGTTAAAAACCAAAAAGGCTCCAGGCGAAGATGGAATTGATAACTTCACCCTTAAGTCGTTTCCCTTTAAGGCGGTTTTATTCCTAGTTCCCTCTTCAACTCAGTGCTGAGATTAGGATACGTCCCAAAGCAGTGGAAAAAGGCCAGAATTTGTATGGTTTACAAAAATGGTTAAAATCCATATGCATTAGACTCCTACAGGCCAATAAGTTTGCTTTCCTCCATATCAAAACTTTTCGAACGCTGTCTACTAACTCGGTTGCTTAGAATTGATGAAGTAAGAATAGTATACCTCCTTTTCAGTTTGGGTTCCGTTTATCTCATGGAACTCCAGAACAGCTGCACAGAGTGGTAAACTTTATCCTTGAAGGATTTGAAGCCAAGGAGTACGTGGTAGCAGCGTTTCTTGATATTAGACAAGCTTTTGATAGAGTTTGGCACGATGGACTGCTTTCCAAACTTAAAAATATACTGCCACCTCAGCTTTGGTTGATTGTTCGGAGCTACCTTTGCGATAGAACGTTCTATGTGGTCTTAAATGGAGTTACATCAAGCGTTAAGGTGATTCGTGCAGGTGTCCCCCAAGGCAGTGTACTCGGCCCGACTCTTTACTCCCTGTTCACACATGACATGCCCAATGGATTTGATAGCCAGGACTTTATTGTAGCCACATTTGCAGATGACACGGCAATCTTATCTAAGGACAGATGTATTCTAGCTGCCACAAATGAGTTACAAGAATATTTAACCAGGTTTGCTCATTGGGCCACGAACTGGAACATTGGCATAAATGCCAGCAAATGCGCTGAGGTTACGTATGCTCTTCGACCACTTATTTGTCCAGGAGTTTACTTAAATGGAGAACTTGTACCTCACCTTTCAAAATACAAATATCTTGGTGTCATTTTAGATAGGCGGCTCACGTTCAATGCGCACACCTCATATGTCACAAGCTCTTTAAAAAAATGAATCCAAAAACTTTACTGGCTACTAACCTGCAAGAACAAACTGTCTCTCAGAAATAAAGTACTGCTTTACAAAACCGTCATTGCACCAGTATGGCGTTATGGAATTCAAGTTTACGGTATCGCCGCGAAATCACACCTAAACAAGGTGAGAGTCCTGCAGGCAAAAACCTTAAGAATGCTCACTGGTGCCCCATGGTACGTCCGTACAACTCAGATAGAGAAAGATCTTAATGTAGATAAAGTGGCGACATAATCGCCCGGCAATCGGCAGCCTACCACCAACGTTTGGGTTGTCACCCAAACGCACTAGCTAGAAGGCTCCTCAGGCAACGCTCAAGAAGACTTCTGAGAAGGGTGCATCGACTTGCCCAACAGAGTTATACCTTAAATGTGTACACTACAAACACCATACATATATTGTATTATAAGTTGCTTAGCACACGTTATTTTTAGTTTAATTTAAGTTGTTAAAAATTATAATAACAGAAAATTAAATGGCAACCAAAAAAAAAAAAAAAAAAGGTCATTCAAGAAGTAGTCTCCGAGCAGAGAATAGCTAAAAGCCACGGAGCCGGCTATTACCAACCCACTCCGTTGCGGCGGTGCAAAGGGGCTCTGGTGACCGATTAGGGGCGGTATAACCCCCATCGGCTACATATCTTAGGGAAACCTTTGGTCAACGAGGGCCTGCTTGGAGATACTTAGTGAAAGGCTATAGATCCCCAGGATGTCTGACGACAACTCGACATTCGCCCGCAGGCCGCGGCTGCAGCGATCCCCACAGCCGTCGAACAGGTCTCCGCCGAAGATTGACATCCTAGTTGCTACGCCACAAGTAGGTCAAGAAGCAAATTCTCTCGTTGCTTTGAGCCCATCTGTAAGGCTGGACCCCGGACACCCACGGCGTCGCCACTGCCCGCTGCTGTCCTACGACCACGGGACATTCAAGAGGAAGGGAAAGCGCCTAAATCAGCCCAAGAAGAGCTTTCAGAGCTGGGAGAGCACTTGATACAAATCTGCCGACTGTTTGGCTGACCCCAGAAATGGCATGTTAACCAGCAGGACAAGGAAAGGTTTACAGAGATGCTACGACTCCATGAGTCGATAACGGGAAAGCTCCCGTTGGCAAATGCGGGAAAAACTGCCTCCTCAAAGGTAGCAAGTACCCAAACGGAAGCCTGGAAAAACGTCGATGCGCGTCAGCATGGACCTAGTGCTATGCCATAAAGAAAAAGGGACGAATCTGCTGGCATCGGAAAGTCGTCGCCTAAAAGGCCGAAAAGGCTACCTGGAAGGCTATGCAGGAGTTGCCAGTTGACACGGTACCAGAAACACAGTGGCAAACCATCAGGACACAGAGGAAAAAGGCACAGAAACCGAAACGTGTGCGCCCTGACGCACATAGTAGTTACATATGACTCTGCTCCGGTTATCATTACGAAAATGAGTCGATTACTACAAAGGGGAGCGAATATGAAGATTTTTCGTCAGGAACTGGAGAAAACTTTGGATCTTAATCTAGAAATCTTACTGCCAGAAGACATCGAAGACGCTCACACGATCTTTCTTAACAAGGTGCACTCAGCTGCTCACGACGCTTCTGCATCATTGCCGTCGTATGGTATTAGACATGATAATATTCTACCCCCTGCTTTAAAGGCTCTGCTGCTTATCAAAAGGAGATTAAGAAGACTGTTTTGTCTCGTGATCGCACGGTTTATAGAGTCTATTGCAGAATATCTAATAGAGTGAAAAAGCTGCTAGTGCTTCATAAACAACAGGAAAATGACAACCTTCTTGAAAAAGTTTCTCCAAATGATTCTGCTAATCATTCTCTATGGAAATTACCGAGTAGATACAAAAGGCAGGTGTCAGCTGAATTCCCAATTAAGAGAGCTGATGGATCTTGGGCTCGTTCGCCTAGTGAAAGGCGGTTTTATTCCTAGTTCTCCTCTTCAACTCGGTGCTGAGATTAGGATACGTCCCAAAGCAGTGGAAAAAGGCCAGAATTTGTATGGTTTACAAAAATGGTAAAAATCCATATGCATTAGACTCCTACAGGCTAATAAGTTTGCTTTCCTCCATATCAAAACTTTTCGAACGCTGTCTACTAACTCGGATGCTTAGAATTGATGAAGTAAAGAATAGTATACCTCCTTTTCAGTTTGGGTTCCGTTTATCTCATGGAACTCCAGAACAGCTGCACAGAGTGGTAAACTTTATCCTTGAAGGATTTGAAGCCAAGGAGTACGTGGTAGCAGCGTTTCTGATATTAGACAAGCTTTTGATAGAGTTTGGCTCGATGGACTGCTTTCCAAACTTAAAAATATACTGCCGCCTCAGCTTTGGTTGATTGTTCGGAGCTACCTTTGCGATAGAACGTTCTCTGTGGTCTTAAATGGAGTTACATCAAGCGTTAAGGTGATTCGTGCAGGTGTCCCCAAGGCAGTGTACTCGGCCCGACTCTTTACTCCCTGTTCACACATGACATGCCCAATGGATTTGATAGCCAGGACTTTATTGTAGCCACATTTGCAGATGACACGGCAATCTTATCTAAGGACAGATGTATTCTAGCTGCCACAAATGAGTTACAAGAATATTTAACCAGGTTTGCTCATTGGGCCACGAACTGGAACATTGGCATAAATGCCAGCAAATGCGCTGAGGTTACGTATGCTCTTCGACCACTTATTTGTCCAGGAGTTTACTTAAATGGAGAACTTGTACCTCACCTTTCAAAATACAAATATCTTGGTGTCATTTTAGATAGGCGGCTCACGTTCAATGCGCACACCTCATATGTCACAAGCTCTTTAAAAAAAAGAATCCAAAAACTGTACTGGCTACTAACCTGCAAGAACAAACTGTCTCTCAGAAATAAAGTACTGCTTTACAAAACCGTCATTGCACCAGTATGGCGTTATGGAATTCAAGTTTACGGTATCGCCGCGAAATCACACCTAAACAAGGTGAGAGTCCTGCAGGCAAAAACCTTAAGAATGCTCACTGGTGCCCCATGGTACGTCCGTACAACTCAGATAGAGAAAGATCTTAATGTAGATAAAGTGGGCGACATAATCGCCCGGCAATCGGCAGCCTACCACCAACGTTTGGGTTGTCACCCAAACGCACTAGCTAGAAGGCTCCTCAGGCAACACTCAAGAAGACGTCTGAGAATGGTGCATCGACTTGCCCAACAGAGTTATACCTTAAATGTGTACACTACAAACACCATACTTATATTGTATTATAAGTTGTTTAGCACACGTTATTTTAAGTTTAATTTAAGTTGTTAAAAATTATAATAACAGAAAAATTAAATGGCAACCAAAAAAAAAAAAAAAAAAAGGTCATTCAAGAAGTAGTCTCCGAGCAGAGAATAGCTAAAAGCCACGGAGCCGGCTATTACCAACCCACTCCGTTGCGGCGGTGCAAATGGGCTCTGGTGACCGATTAGGGGCGGTATAACCCCCATCGGCTACATATCTTAGGGAAACCTTTGGTCAACGAGGGCCTGCTTGGAGATACTTAGTGAAAGGCTATAGATCCCCAGGATGTCTGACGACAACTCGACATTCGCCCGCAGGCCGCGGCTGCAGCGATCCCCACCGCCGTCGAACAGGTCTCCGCCGAAGATTGACAACCTAGTTGCTACGCCACAAGTAGGTCAAGAAGCAAATTCTCTCGTTGCTTTGAGCCCATCTGTAAGGCTGGACCCCGGAGATACGTTCTTCTCACCCACGGCGTCGCCACTGCCCGCTGCTGTCCTACGACCACGGGACATTCAAGAGGAAGGGAAAGCGCCTAAATCAGCCCAAGAAGAGCTTTCAGAGCTGGGAGAGCACTTGATACAAATCTGCCGACTGTTTGGCTGACCCCAGAAATGGCATGTTAACCAGCAGGACAAGGAAAGGTTTACAGAGATGCTACGACTCCATGAGTCGATAACGGGAAAGCTCCCGTTGGCAAATGCGGGAAAAACTGCCTCCTCAAAGGTAGCAAGTACCCAAACGGAAGCCTGGAAAAACGTCGATGCGCGTCAGCATGGACCTAGTGCTATGCCATAAAGAAAAAGGGACGAATCTGCTGGCATCGGAAAGTCGTCGCCTAAAAGGCCGAAAAGGCTACCTGGAAGGCTATGCAGGAGTTGCCAGTTGACACGGTACCAGAAACACAGTGGCAAACCATCAGGACACAGAGGAAAAAGGCACAGAAACCGAAACGTGTGCGCCCTGACGCAATCATCGTGGAGAAGGGCAGCCTATCATACAGCGAGATACTGCGCAAGGTTACCAGGAGTAGTGATGAAAAGCTACAGTGCGTAGGAAACAGCGTGAGTAGGGTGCGCAAAACACAAAACGGCAACCTCCTACTTGAGCTCAAAAGCGCAGGCTGTGAAAATGCGCAGCAGCTTACCAAAAGCATTGGGCAAGTGCTTGGTGAGTCAGCGGCGATACGGGTGGTATCTCAAGAGAGTCACCTAGAAATAAGAGATCTGGATGAGCTTACCAGCGAACAGGACGTTCTATCGGCAATTGCGGCCCAGGCAGACATAAACGTAAGCCTGTGCAAATGAGAAAGCTACGCAAAGCCTACGCGGGTACCCAAACGGCCGTTATAAGCGTACCAGCGAACCTCTCGGAAAAAATCCTAAGTCTTGGGAAAGTGAAAGTCGGATGGACCCGTTGCCGAGTCATGGAGAAAAATAGCCAGCCCAGATGCTATAGGTGTTTGGAAGTCGGCCACATCGCCAGCAGATGCGCCAGCGCAGTAGACAGGAGCAACTGCTGTATTAAATGCGGTGAAACAGGGCATAAAGTCGCTCAGTGCCTAAAGAGTGCCATTTGCTTTATCCGAAAAGCAAAGGGCTTAAAGAATGGAACCACCTGGCTGGTAGTAGGAGGTGCGCCGGAGGTAGTCATAAGTCCTCGCAATGAAACTTGTCCAGCTGAACTAAAATCACTGCGCGACTGCCCAAGACTTGCTGGCCCAGTCCGTCGGAGAAAACGAGATAGATGTCGCAGTGCTATCCGAGCCCTATCGAGTAGAGAGAGGTAGCAAATGGGCTTCGGACATGAGCGGGAAGGCATCCCTGTGGGTGTGCGGCATTGGAAACCAATCACTACGGGACATACGTGCTGGAAATGGTTTTGTGCGAGCGCACATACAAGGTAGCGAGTATATTACGACACTGGACTTTCTTGTGAGCGATGCCAGATCTCGGAGCAGTGTCATCATTGCTGGCGACTTCAACGCGTGGGCCCTGGAATGGGGCAGCCAAGTGACCAACACACGGGGCAGATTGCTTCTTGAAGCATTTGCCACCCTAGACATGGAGCTACTCAACACCGGTAGCCAGAACACCTTCAGCAGGGCAGGCGTGGGATCAGTGATCGACTTAACTTTCGTCTCGAGCTCGCTTGTGTCGCTTTGCAGATGGCAAATTAGCGAGGAGTTCACAGCGAGTGACCACATGGCAATATACTGCGATATAAAATAACGCAACAGTGAATATTGCCGGAACACGCCTGATCGGGTCATGTTCCGCGCCGAGACGCTGAATACACAGTCGTTCTCGGCATCGCTGGAAGGGCTGCAAATGTCAGGCACTGCAGAGGAGATGGCGAAGAGCATGGACTCACGATTGACGGAAGCTTGTAAGGCAAGCATGAGAATCCGGAAAGCATATAGATGCCACCATGAGCCAGTGCCCTGGTGGAACGATCGTATTGCTGAACTGAGGAGGACATGCATACAAGCTAGGCGCCAATATTTCCGGTCACGCGGAACAGAGCAGTTTGTGGATCTCCAAAGGCGATACAGAGGAGCGAGGAGAGCACTGAAACGACAAATAAAGAACAGCAAGAGAGACTACTTTCTCCAGTTAATATACTCGGCGGAACACGATCCTTGGGGCAAAGCCTACAAGCTCACGGTCAAACGGCTTGCAGCGGATAGGTCTGACGCGCTCATCGCTAAAGCGTATCGTGGAAACCCTGTTTCCTGTAAGAAGTGTCACTCTTGGCCCCCCTGACGGCGTTTCAACAGACGCAGTTAAGCTGGTAACAGGGACGGAGGTGCTGCATATCTCGAGGAGCCTTAAACTCGGCAAGGCGCCCGGCCCGGATGCGGTCCCTAACAGAGCGCTACGACTGGCTATGAACCTGCATCCCGAGCAATTTTCAGCGCTGTTCAACCAGTGCCTAACGGCAGGTTGGTTTCCAGACCAGTGGAAGACCCAAAGGCTGGTGCTCATTCCCAATTCAGGAAAGCCGTTGGAAGAGCCATCGTCCTACAGACCAATCTGTCTGCTGAACACGATAGGCAAGGCCTTCGAAAAGCTCATTTGCTCAAGGCTGGAGGAGCAAATAAACATCTCCGGAGGACTTTCACCCCGACAATATGGTTTCCGGAAGGCTAAATCTACTATGGATGCCATCAAGGATGTGGTTAGCATCGCCTCTGACGCTATTGAGGGCAAGCGATGGAAAGGAGGAAACAAGAAATACTGCCTTGTCGTCACCCTTGACATCAAGAATGCCTTCAACTCAGCGGACTGGAGCTGCATTCAGACGAAGGCGTCCGGCTGCATCTCACAACGGCAAAAGTCCCCCAGGGCTCTGTCATGGGTCCACTCCTATGGAATGTGATGTATGACGGGATCCTCAGGCTCAGTTTGGATGGCGACGTCAGAGCCATTGGCTTCGCAGACGACGTTGCACTCGTCGCAGTGGCCAAGGAACTTGGCGAGGTGGAAGCAGCATGCAACTCTGCAATACAGCGTGTTGCGGCGTGGTTTAGTGCAGCAAACCTACAGCTCGCCCCGAGCAAAACCGAGGCTCTGCTGATCAGTAGTCGGAAAGTTGTCGAGACGGCCAGCATTAAAGTGGGGGAGACCACTATACGATCGAAACGTGCCATACGCTACCTTGGTGTTATGCTCGATACGAGGCTTTGCTTCCGTGAACACCTGGAGGAGATATCCAGAAAGGCAGTCACGACAGGAAGAGCTCTCGCACGAATGATGCTGAACATGGGAGGCCCAAAGCACAAGCGCCGATATCTTTTGAACAGTGTCTTAAGGTCCACAATACTGTACGCAGCCCCGATTTGGGCCGGTGCAATGAAGATCCGAAGCTACAGACGGAGCATCGAGTCCACATACCGTCTTAGTGCGATCCGCGCCTGCAGCGCATTCAGAACGGTCTCAGACGACGCAGCATTAGTCATCTCCGGAGCGATTCCTATCGATGAAATGGCAACGGCAATGACGACGAGACAAGGCCCAGGCGATCACAATCCAGGAGGGAAGCCAGGGAAAGGAGTATTGAGCGATGGCAAGACCGATGGCGCAATTCGGCAAAAGGTAGATGGATGTTCCGGCTCATACCTGAGCTAACAGTATGGCTGGGACGCAAACACGGAGAGGTAAATTTTTACCTTACGCAGCTGCTTAGTGGCCATGGATGTTTCAGGAGCTACCTCTACAGGCTTGGGCATGAGCCTAGCCCAATGTGCACATGGTGTGGCGGTAGCTCAGAGGAGAATGCGGAGCACGTCTTTTTCGAGTGCCTTCGCTTTAACGAGGAAAGATCCTGACTGAATAGGGTCATGGGACAGTGCATCGCGGTGGAAAATATTATCAATCTCATAGTTGGTAATATACAGCGATGGGAGGCCACCAGCAACTTTGCAGCGGTCGTTATGTGCGAGCTCAGGCGGATAGAGAGAGATAGGAACGAAGGATGATGAAACTTCCAGCTCGGGCGAAGCAATGCGTCACGGTAGTCCCACCCATACAGATATATACACACACACACACCGGCATCCACTCACACCTAGGGTATACATACACACAGGAATATACGCACACACACACACACCCAGGCTTACTTATACACACCAGCACGCACACCCAGGCTTACCCACACACAGGCATATACACACGCACGCACCGGCATCCACACACACACCCAGGCTTACACACACACCCAGGCTTACGCACACACACACAAGCATGTACACACGCACCCACCGGCATCTACAAACACACATACACAGGGGTAAGTGACGGCCATCTGCGATGGGCCCAAAGGTTGCTAAGGCAGCCATGCTTGGATTTGGTGCGGCCTAGGATAGTACCCCCACCCCATATGTGTAATACCTATATGTCTTGCTGTATGTGATACAGAATTAATAAATATCTTAGTGTAGCTAAATTTGTGTGTGCTTTATTTGTTACCCTTTTCCCCTTTTTTCCCCCTTTCAGCGAGTGCGCCTCACTCACATTGCCCGCGTGGGGCAGACCTGAGGGGCATGCTAGCGAATCCTCCGAGTTTTACTCTAGATTCTGCGAGGCCTGTCTCTTGGGTATGTCCCACGTGAAGCGACGAGTGGGGTAGTAGTGGTTCAGAGCGCCTCACCAAATGGTCCACGTGGGGCAAACCTGAGTGGTATGCTAGCGAATCTTCCGAGTTTTACTCTAGATTCTGCGACTTCTGCCTCTTGGGTATGTCCCAGGTGAAGCGTCAAGTGGGTAATACCTAGGCGTTGCAGATGTGAGAGATCGGGTGGAGGATGGGCACGCATTCCGAGTCTTACTCTATGCGTGACGAAATCTTCTCACTCGTATCTCTCACACGCGTCCGAGAGCTCAAGGACGCGGCCGGTGACTGGTGCGGGCGGATGGGGTTAGGCAGTTAGTGCGCAGGCTTCCGGGTCTTACCCTCGTCCTGACCAGCTGGCTGGTTGACTCTCACCCGCCCGTACTAACATAGAACTTCGCCCGACGCCCTGGTCGGCGACGAAGAGCCATTTGGGGGGAGTGATTGGTTAGTTCTCTGAGTATTACTCTGGACTAACCAACCTTTTCCTTCAGATGTCTCTCAAATCGTCGCCAGTGCGTAAGGCACGCTCACGAACCCCCCCCCCCCCCCCCCCCCCCTGCTATTTCTCCTACACTTTCCTCTATTGCCCCGACCCTTAGGTATACTCTGGCACAGTGTCCCAGCCATTTACAAAATTTTCTGTAAAGCCCCTGGACGCGACTGAGACGCCGACCTCGGCCTGAGAAATTATGTCCTTACAAGGTAATGACTTAATGTAATGCTTAGTGTATTAGCAAATTGCACTCATCTATCATTTCCATTTACAAATTTCATTACTTATTTCTCTTTACCCATTGCCTTATGTTTGGATACTCCACACTCCTTGATACGGATTGCGCCCAATCTGAAAACCTTCCACATTCTTAATTAATCTATCATTTCTTAAAACTTTATCAATGACGTAGGGTATAAGCTTCTTGGATACTCCAACACTACTATCAAAATTCTTTACCATGATAAAATCGCCAACTCTATATTCGCTTGGTTTTTTCTTACTCTTATCATAATATTTTTCATTAGAACGCTGTGCTCTTTTCTGATTCTCTTCAGCTTCTTTTCTAATCTCTTCCAAGTTTCTACTGTTACTTGGTTTATCTTCCTCTTCTAATCGTTCCCTTAATTCATCCACAATTTCTCTCTTCTGCTCTACTCCATACAACATTTTACTCGGAAAATGCTTAATGCTCCTATTACTAGTATTGTTAATTGCATATTCAACTCACTGTATCGTGGAATCCCAATGAATACCTTTCTCTACATCTATCAATTTTGCAATCATAGGTCCTAACGTCCTATTTATTCTTTCTACCTGACCATTTGCTTGCGGCGATCCTGTTGCTATTTTTATGTGTTTAATATTACATTCCTTTAAAAATACCTCAAATTCATTTGACGTATAACCACTACCTCTATCAGATATTATGCATTTGGGTCTGCTGTACGCTCTAAAATAATCCTCTACTGATTTAATTACTTCTTTTGCTGATGTTGTTTTTGTTGTATACAACCTGACAAATTTTGTGAATCCATCAACTATCACTAAAATATGCTTATTCGCTCTTCCTGCCGCTACTGGTCCATAATGATCAATATGTAATAACTCAAATGGTTTATCGCCTTTAGGTATACTCCTTAGAAATCCTTCTTGCTTTCCTGACTTAGGCGAAAAAGCCACACATTTTAAACAATTTTCAATATGATTTGTACTTTTTTCCTTCATGTTTGTAAGCCAATAACTCTTTGTAATAGAATCAATCATTTTATCCCTTCCTATATGTCATTACACTTACTTCCATATCCTTCGGTACATAATTTAACAATCTATTATTCTCCGCTTTCCTATACACAATACCATTCCTCATTTCAAACCATTTATGTTCGTTTTCTCTAATAATTTTTTAATATCTGTTATCTTTGGATCTTTCGCCTGACATATAAGTAAATTATCTTCGAAACTATTTGTTCCTATTATCATAATATTTGTGCTCCGACTCAGAGCATCGACATGCTTCATTTTGTCACCTGCTCTATGAATTAATTCATATTCATCATTCATATTCAGCGCATATATAATCGCCAACGCTTCGAGCTTAAAACTATGGTGCTTTGCCTCAGTCTCAGACGTCCTTTTTGAAAAATAAAATATAGGATGCATCTTGCCATCTTGCACTTGCATCACAATGTAACTCAACTTCATCCCTATGATCATAAATCGATATTACAGGTGATTGCATAAGTTTTTCCTTCATAACATTAAAACATTCTAATTCGTTTTCCCCAAATAAAAACTGTTTATCTTTCTTTAATAAATCATATAATGGCTTCGCAACGACTGAAAAATCTTTAATAAATTTATATATATATTCTGAACTAATCTCCTTACACTATCACTTTATCTTCTTTTGTTAAAACGGCAAATATTTTATTGATAAACCTTTGAAACACTGCTGGTGAATTCTTTAATCCCATAGGCATTCTCATAAACTCGAACTGTCCCAGCGGTGTCACATGAAAATATCCATTCTTCATATCTAGTTTTGAAAACACATTCTTATTAACTAATTTATCTAATAAATCGTCGATCAGAGGTAACGGATAGTTTTCCTTAACTAATACTTTATTCAATTTCCTATAGTCAATGCATAACCGCAAGTCTCCCGTTTTCTTTTTCACCAAGACAATTGGTGAAGAATATTCCGAATCACTGTGCCTTATAATTCCTTCTTCTAAATATGCATCTAACATTTTTTGTAACTTTTCTTTTCGGTGTAGGACAGTCTTCTTGGTGCACAACTAAATGCTTTTGACTTTTCTACACATAATTTCATTTCAGACTTTGTTAATGGCTCGCTTGGTCTTTCTGCTTCAACATACACTTTCTTAAACATGTAGTATGCACATATATTGAGAGTACACTGTACTCAGTACATTTCCATAATATTAAACAGCAACACTTTGTTGCTGCATTAACATAAACCAAAACAACAACACTTTGTTGTTATATAAACACCCAGCACATTTCAAGTGCATAGTAACATGATCGCATGAGAATGTGACGGGCACAATTAAAGCCGCGACAGCATTCTCATGCATTGACCACTAGCCATATATATGTACATTACTCTCACTCTCCAACTTATATACTTTATACATTATGTACGGCTCTGACGCTGGCCTCTCTGCCGAAGCAGCGTGCAGCCTTCTTAGCTAAGATAGTTCATAAGAAAACAATTTAAGTTCATTCGTAATAAAGCACACTAACGGAGCAGACGCTCCATAGAATAAACGGTCTTCTTATTATTACTCGCGCCAACGACATAATTCCACATGGCGACCGTGACATGGGTCAAAAAGGACCCAGGACAATAATCTACTCAAGTTAATTAAAATGTATGGGCAAAATCTAAGAAAATAACAACGAGAACCGTGATTCGGCAATGATTGAGTTAAATACAAGAAGTGAGCAACAACAATTAATCGAGTTATAAAACCGTTTACGAATATAAAACGTGTGATTTTATAATAAACTTAAAAAAAAAATAAATGTATAATGCACACAAATGTGATTAAATCGTGCGATCTTAAAATTATTAAACACTGCTGCCGTCAATGTTGTCCGTGCTGGCGGAGGAGCCACAATTTGAGTCAGCTGTTCCCATTGAACAAAGGGATTTACCGACGTTGCAAGAGGCCTTGCAGTTAAATCCCACCGATGGACCACGCCCACTCACAATAGCTGAGAACCGGGCTCGTCAGAAAAATAAAACAACACCAAAACACAAAAGAAGTGGACACAGGATCAAGCTTCTCCAACAAAGAGGACTCATAAAAGACTTACTAAAGACAGCGACAACGGAGGAAGACACACAGATGCACAGGGAAAACCTCATCAAGATTGACCAACAGCTTCGCACTGGTGCGAAACAACGCAATAAGGGCTGCAGTAATGCCAATGCCTAAGTTGCCTTTAATCTATATAAAGAGTTTGTCCTAACTAGAATGGAAGATCCACAGCCTAAACGAAAAGAGCTAGAAGGCTGAAGTTTTCACTTAATTTTCCATGCGGGTAGGAGGTAAGCACTATAAAGGGAATTTTTATTTGGACAACTCCTTCAAGTACCTCCCATTCGATTTGGAGCACTTTTTACCCATTTTAAAAAACAAATTACAATTACAACAAGTACCCATTCCACTACTGTCGCCTGATTGTCGCACAAGCTGAGGGTTTGATCGTGAGCGAGAATACAAAAACAAAACAAATGCACAGTGACGCCTTCGCGTCGCACAAGCAAAGTCATAAAAAATGTTCTTACACTTGCAAAAAAGAAACGGATTTCTGCTTCTGAATGAATATGTGCACACACAATTAGTTGAACAATGCGCTTGAAAATAATTTTCATAATTTTATGTACATGTATCACTTCGCACAGTGCATATTCTTTTTTTTTCAAATTTTTGTGCCTTTGACAATTGATTTACGACCCACGTAGCGTTTGTTTTTGTTGTGAGTTTTGTTGTTGGGCCCGCACTGCTACTTTTTGTTGGTGTCATTGATTTAAAAAAAACAACAACAACATAACAAAACTAGGTGCGTCTAGAAAAATTTCCCACACCAGAATATGTTATGGGGGTGGATTCGCCTTCTTGCTGCTTATATAACTTAGACAAAACGTAACACACTAACATTTATTGATATATTATTGATATACAATTTTGAATAAGCAAAGGGCGTTCACATAAGCGCGTGTGTTGCTCTTATTATAATCAGATAATTTGAAATCTCGCTCCGATCATGCGCCTTTGTTGTTGCTCATTTACGTTCACTCTCTATTTTATGTGCGCGCTTTGCATGTCAATCATAAAGTTTAATAACCCTAGCTCCTCCGCACGCACTCTAAATTAAAGCTAAAGGCAATATACAATTCACTTAACTGCAGCCTCTTTGATAAGTTTTGCATTGATTCAGTGCGTGTGAAGAAGGTAGTGATACTACGCTCTTTGTTTGACTTGCAGAGCGCGCGCATAGGATAAGAGAATTAGCCGAAATAGCCAACAACGAAGGCGCGATTTAAAAATAATTTGTCATCTAGCGCCGAACATGCGCGAGCGAATCTGAAAACAAGTAAGAAGGTTTTAGTCGAGAAATCCCGACTTAAAGATACCCCGAACCCGTGTATTAAATGACTTGCAGAAGTGAGTTTTTCTTGACTTTAACTTTAATTTAAAATATCTCCAGTGTTTCTTAACCGATTTGGATCAAATTTTCATGGAAGTTATAAAGTTATCCATAGTTTCAACTTCTATTTTTAAATTTTCTTAATTCGAGATTTTTTCATTATCGATTCCATATGTATATATTAAGCAAAAATAGTTATCGATAGTTTGAAATAAAGTTCATCTGCCTATGGCTTAGGAGAAGTTATGTTCCAAATTTGAAGTCTCTAGCTTTTTTAGTCTTTGAGATTGACGCGTTCAAACATACGGACGGACGGACGGACAGACGGACAGAAGGACAGAAGGCCATGGCTATATCGACATGGCTGTTGATGCTGATTTAGAATATATATATTTTATAAGGGGTTGGAGATGCTTCTTTCTGCCTGCTCAAAAAAATTATACCCTTTTTTTTCCATTTTATTGTTCAGGGTATAAAAAATTTAATATTTTACGCATCGATTGCTTTCAAAACAAAGTTTTCTTATATTTTGAAGCCACAGTAAGAGAACAGAGAGAAGAACAAAGAAGAATAAATATGACTGTTTATGGTACTCACTGCAAGCAGCATGCACAGCTGAGGGATTATATGCATGTCTGCATCACAAAGAGCGGCTTAAAGCTTAATCAGCGCGCGCGTCGCTCTTATGACTGCCGCTAGATATAAAATAATTTGAATGCAATCATGCGTCTTTGTTGTTATTTACGCTCACTCTTTTGTTTATGCGCGCGCTCTGCATGTCATACATAAATTTTAATATCCCTATCTGCTCTGCACTCACTAAGCTAAGCTTGCCATAACTAAGAGGCTGCAGTTAAGGGAATGGCATTGCCTTATTTGCACCACCAATACCTAGCTCTTAAGTGCAAGCGTTGTATGTTAGAACACGGTGTCTGTTGCTTAGAGAAATAACTGTAATGCCCTTTCCAACATTATGTTTTTGCATACAATGGTAAGAGAATTGGTTATGCATTTTAGTTCATATTTAATGTGAACAAAGGAAGTTAATTTTCGATTCAGTGAATTTTTATACCCTTAACCCATAAAATGGGTAAATAAGGTTTAATGGTTTTGTGCAAAAGTATGTAACAAGCAGAAGGAAGCATCTCCGACCCTATAAAGTGTATATATTCTTGATCAGCATCAATAGCCGAGTCGATTCAGCCATGTCCGTCTGTCCGTCTGTCTGTCCGTCTGTCTGTCCATCTGTCCGTCTGTCCGTCTGTATGAACGCGTGGATCTCAGAGACTACAAAAGCTAGAGACTTCAGATTTTGTATATAAGTTCTCCTATACCATGAGCAGAACAAATTTGCTTCAAATTATCGATTGCTATTCTGGTTTCCGATATACACATAATGTCGATAACAAAAAAATATCGAATTTGCAAAATGTAAAAATGATGGTTGAAAGAATGGGTAACGATAGAGCTTTTCTGAAAATTTCGTCCAAATCGGTTAAGAAACACCGGAGATATCTTTATCTTATTTTATCGATTGAAGTTAAGTCAGTATACCAAAGACTTATATAAATTTAATATATTTATTGCAACTGGGTTCAGGGTATCTTCTAGTCGGGCTCTCCCGACTAGAGCCTTCTTACTTGTTTAATATTGTTTATATTATATAATAATAAAATTGAAAGTTATTTTTGACTCAGTGAGTTTTTCAATATTCTGATTTTCGTATTATATACTATATATACATTCCTTTAAAATTACGTATATATATAAGTTCATTTAAAATACGTATTTTTGATAAGTTATAATAAAATTTAATTGTTATTATTTAAATATTTAAATAACGATCAACGTCTTTTAATTTATTTTGTTGTTTTTTAGACACAAGAAAATTAAGTCGATTTTCGACTTAATAATTGAAGCAACATTATATATAGTTGTCTTCTATTTTGCATATTATATAATAGTTATATAGACGCTGCTTTAGTGCATTTAAAAATCAAATAAAACTAAGCAGTATGAATATTCTATTAAATTAATATAAGTTGGTATGTTCAATTTTATTGAATTCTATACTTACGTATAGACTTTGTAACGTTGTAACAATCGTTTTACAGTGAAGTCAATTGACTCATAGCCAAATTAAAATATGTCCATTGAAACTTAAGATATTAGAGTTGTTTTGGTGCCGCAATCAGTTGTTGCCATAATTGGTGATGGAGCCTGTCTTTTTAGATTTATTTCCTACCTTTTATTTGATAGGCAAGGTTTCCATGGCACCAAACGCCAAAATATTGTTGAACATGTTGTAACCAACTGGAATACTTTTGCTTGTTTCAGCATAAACTTAAATGGAGAGTGTTATAGCTCTTCTGAACAAAGTGAGTGCTCTATGTCATACTCATATACTTGGTACTGCATGTGAGCTTCAAGCAGCAGCAGCAGAAATTTTGCTGTAAATTTCCAAGTTTTTCAGAATGGAAATTTATTACAAGCATTCGGAAATAATATGCATCCTCTAAAAAGATTGCGTTTTACCGGTCTATTAATGAATGGACATTTTGATGTTTAAAGAAAGTATTAACTCAAGATTCTGATACGTCAAGTGAATGTATAACTGAAAATGTTAAAAATCCTGTTAAAAGACGTAGTCGATTCAGCGGCAAAACAGAAAATAAGGTAAAAAAAAACGTTCATTTGAAAAAAATGGTGATATCAATAAATAGAAGCATCAAAAAGATTTCAGGTTAATAATTCTGAGGCTCATAGAGTTGCAGTGAGAAGACATCAGGCTAATAATCCTAATGCACGTCAAGAAAGGCGTTTGCGTGCATGGAGTGTTAAAGCCATGTCTGGCTTAAACTATGATTTTTAAATAGCTTACAAGTCAGATAAAATTACTCAAATTGGTAGTATGAATTTTATATGCAAACATTGTAATGCTTTAAAATGGAAAAATTAGCCTTGGGGTATCTGTAGCAAGGCAGGAAAAGTTAAACTTTCACAAAATGAAAGTTTGCCTGATACACTTAAAAGCTTAATAATTGGTGGACATCTCAAGCATGATCATTTCATTGATCATATAAGAAAGTATAACAGCTGCTTTCAAATGACTTCTTTTGAAATTACAAAAATTACAAATTAAAGTTGGTCAACCTTTAAAGTCCAAGGACAAGTGTATCACCTAATTGGTAGTGTCCGACCTTTGCCAAATGAAGAAATGCGGTTTCTTCACATTTATTTTGTTGGTGATGATGAAAAGGAAGCTCAACTACGTTGCAAAAATATTCCAAATGTTGATTTAAGCGTAGTAAAGGATCTTCAATGTATGTTTCATCATCATAATCGTTATGTTAAAGACCTTAAAATGGCTCTCAATAAAATCGTGCATCGATCCTACGATGCCTTACAGTATCATTTGCTATTTCCTTATTGCGAAGATATATGCGTTAAGCTTTTACAGCTATAAAATAATGATTTGTCAATCTGAGATAAATCATTTAATTTATTGTCGTTCCCTTTTTAGTCAGTTTTTGGTTGATATGTATGCTAAAATTGAAACGTAAAGTTTAAATTATATTCGCTACAATCAAGCGAAACTCAGAGCGGATAGCTATATACATCTACTACATGCAATAGGCCAACAAGATGTTGTCGCAGCTCAACTTGGTCAGATGGTAATTTTACCATCTTCTTTTACAAGCTCTGCACGATATATGCATGAAAAGACTCAAGATGCTATGACATATGTCCGCCATTATGGGCGACCAGATCTTTTCATAACATTCACATGCAATCCACAATGGATAACCGGGTCAAAAATCGCATGATCGTCACGATATTATAGCTCGAGTTTTTCATTTAAAAGTTAAAGCTTTAATGTCACTATTGACAAAGGTTCTTTGTTTGGAAACGTGCAATAATTCATGTACTCTGTGGAATGGCAAAAGCGGGGCTTAACACATATACATATTCTACATTGGTTAGAAAATAAAATAAGACCAGATAAAATCGATAAAATTATCTGTGCCGAAATACGAAATGCAGATGAGGATCTTTTGTTACATACATTGTTAAGTCATATATGATTCATGGTCCTTGCGGTGCATTTAATAATAAATCGCCATACATGAAAAATGGAAAATGAACCAAAAGGTTTCCTCGACTGTGACTGGAAGAGATAGTAACCCTCTATATCGTAGAAGAGCGATAGAAGATGGTGGCAATGCAATTAATATAAATGGTAATTGCATATATAATCTGTGGGTTGTGCCTTACAACTGTGTACTATTGAGAACATTTGAAGCTCACATTAATGTTGACTATTGTAGTTCTGTAAAGTCTATTAAATAAATTTGTAAATATGTTAACACGGGCAGCGATCAAGCGTCATTTACTCTTGAAGACCAACGTAATGAAATTAATATGTATGAAAGTGGCCGTTATATAAGTAGCTCAGAAGCGGTATGGAGAATCCTTGCATTTCCCATACATGAACGTTTTCGGCTATTACACACTTAGCTGTTCATTTAGAAAATGGTCAACGGATATATTTTAACCCCAATAATCCGCAACAATTACTTGACAGATTAAGCATTACACCCAAAACCACTTTGCTAGCCTTCTTTGAGCTATGCACACGTGATGAGTTTGCAAGAACGCTTCTATATTGTGAAGTTCCATCGTATTTTACATGGAACGATAAAGAATTTCAAAGCAGAAAACGAGGGCATGGGAAGAGCTTACACTATTCATCTCAATAATACAGAACGTTTTGATTTAAAACTTTTATTACATTTTGAAAGGGGCACAACCTCATTTTTAAATTTAAAAACCGTTAATGGTATAGCATACGCATCATTTCAATTGGCGTGTAAAGCTCTAGGATTACTAGAAGATGATAAGCACTGGGATTCAACTATAGCCGAAGCTGTTATATGTCAAAATCCTACAAAACTGCGAGAACTTTTTGCAATAATGTTAGTATATTGTCAAATTTCGGATGCTCTTAAACTTTGGAATACTTATAAAGAGAGTTTCTCAGACGATATTTTTAGAGCCTTTCATTTTTCACAAGACAGAAATATTGATGAAAGTATTGTGAATAATGTATTAAATAAATGTCTTATTTACATTGAAGATATTGTACTGTCTACTGGTGGTCAAAACTTGACTTATTATGGACTTCCACTACAATTAGATCCGATAAGTTTGTTCCAAATATTGAATATCATAGAGAAACAAATTATGTAAATTGCGATAATTTTGCTGTTAATAATGAGCTACTCCTTACTGCTGAGCAAAAACAAGTATACGAAAAGATACTACATAGCGTTGAAGCAGAAGAGGGATAAATTATTTTTTAGAAGTACCTGGTGGAACAGGTAAAACGTATATTTAAATTTATTATTGGCAAAGGTACGGCAAAGTAAAAAAATTGCTTCTTCCGGTATCGCAGCCACTTTACTTAATGGTGGTCGCTCAGCGCATTCTTCACTTAAGGTTCCAATTAATTTGATTCATTTAGAAACACCACATTGCTCAATTTCAAAGCAATATAATATTGCTGCTCTGCTCAAAGATTGCAAGCTTATGGTTTGGGATGAGTTTACTATGGGCCATAAAGGTTCTTTTGAAGCTTTAGATCGATCTTTGAAAGACATTCGAGATAGTGAATACTTAATGGGTGGCATAACTGTTCTCTTAGCTGGTGATTTTCGACAAACTCTTCCAGTGATCCCCAGAGGAACAAGAGCAGATGAAATAAATGCGAGATTAAAGTCATCAATTTTGTGGCCCAAAATACAGAAAACTGCATTAACGAATAATATGCGAGTGCACTTAAAAGGTGATAGCATAGCATGCTTCTTAAAATTGGAAATGGATTATTTCCAACCCATGATGGCAAAATAACTTTGTCGAACCAATTATCTTTACAGGCAATGGTATTAGCCGGACTAGACTTAAGACACGATTGTTTTTCTCATGGCCAATTTATGTAGCCTGCTCAAGAGTCAGTTCACCAAAAAGTTTATTTGTATTAGCACCTGACGCAAAAGCAACCAATTTCGTTTATGAAGAGCTCTTAAAAATTGTTAATAATTGCAAATTAAATTCAATAAAATTATAAGGCCTACTGGGGAAACCACAATCAAAAAATGACGCGCCTGATTCTCTACCTCAATAGTGGCGTCGAAAAGAGAATATTAAATACTTTGCTTTAATTTGTTGTGAAATATTTTCTAATTTATTTATTTTGTATCTATCTTCTATTGCTAAAATTTATATAAACTATCCGCGCAGCGAAGTAAGCGGGCCACTTTATAGTCATAAATAAAAACACAAGCCGATGCGGGAAACCGCTGCTTGAAAAACACTAACCAGTCCCGAATAGCCTACACTAAATACTAAAAAAACACTTTGTTGTGTAAACTTAGTATAAGTAAAATATTGTAAAATTGCCTTTTACAAATGTAAACAACAAAGTGTTCCCCTGTTGTTCAAAACACATTTATTTACAAAAATATTTATGTATGCGCTAGAAATAACTACGAAACTTAAAAGAAATATATATGAGCTCAGATTATCTAATTTTGCGTAGTTTACCAAAAGAAAGCAACATGGGCATTGTAGATGTAAAAACGGTGGATTCTACCGCCAACGTCATCAACAAAGTTGACGTAACTCCACCGGATTTGCAATACATGCTCATCTTAGTTTTGATAATTGCAGTAATTATGGTAGTGAAAGCAATAGTTAGTAAGAAAAAATTCGGGAATAGCACAGCTAACGAGTTAAATAAAATAAAATCTAATATATTTAAAAAAAAAAAAAAAATCAATTTTTATTATAAATGCAAACATGATAGAATTAAAAATCGAGCAATTACATAACCAGCACCCAAATTTTCGTATGCAAGCCATACAAGTCCTAATCCAATTCAGGGAATATATATATCTGTTTATAAATTCGAAACAGAATTAATCGACTACCACCATTTAACATCAATCCCTTTAATATCGTGCAACAAAATAGAAAAAGCACAAGTACTAGAAACGTTACCATACGATTCGGTTAAATCTATAATAGATAACCATCCAATATTAGGCCCCACTTACATTACATAAAAACAAAAATCATAGTAGAGCTAAAACTATTAGCTAAGTACATTCCATTCATCCAATTTCTTGTAGATTACGGCATAAACAATCCAAAGCTGAAAATTATCCTAATGTGGATAATCACTAATAAGACAGTAAAATTGCATATGTATATACAAATAGAACGTATACTATCAATGCAACACAAATATCCACTAAGAAATAACGTGCGCTTGCCTAAGTCAATAAGCGACTTATTTGCGCATGAAATCATCAAAGCAGAACCAATAAGTTCTGACAGCGATGACAATTGAAAAAAGTGCGAGTGTGTAAGCAATAGTTATTAAATGGCAAGCAATTGAGAAAAAAATCAGCGACTCAAAAGAAAAATTCGACAAATCATATAAATGTATTAATAAAAATACAACAATACGAGTCGAAACGCTATTGTCCCACATAACAATATTGACCACTGAATACAATAAAATCAGTGAGTTAGCATCTTCGCTAAAAAGAAAACTTACACACGCACATAACGAACAATGTCTAAAAATATAACGTGCATTAACTTCAAAGCTAGACACTATAAGTTTTAGGCGTCAAATAATATTTAAAATACCAACAAATCCATATTTTATTGTTGAGTTTGACCCAAGTCAACTTGACAATTTGGACGAATAAAATTCAGAAACTGACACTGATTCAGATCAGGAGTTTTCTGACACAGAGAACAAAAAATCATTAAACATGCCTGACGAGATAGCTTTAGACAGGGAATACGTAAGACAAGTTTCGTGTGCGGTCCCTGAATTTGATGGAAAAAAATTGTCGTTGAATCGTTTTCGAACAGCCATAAGGATTGTTGAACGAACCAAAGGCACCCAAGAAGAGCTGGCCGTAGAGGTAATCAAGTCCAAAATAACCGGACCTATTTTGTACAAAGTACAAAACGAAAACACTATAGAAGCCATAATAAACAAATTAAAAGCCACTGTAAAAGGCGAATCATGTAATGTCATAAGAGCCAAGCTAGCTAACACAAAACAAAAGGGGAAAACAGCATCTCAGTATGCAACTGAGATTGACAATTTACGTAAGCAGCTCGAAGCTGCCTACATTGACAAAGGCTTAGACCCTGAAAATGCGGAAGAATTCGCAACACAGGAATCTATCACAGCCATGACAGACAACACAGATAATGAAAAACAACGCACAATATTGGAAACTGGTAACTACGGTAACTTTGAAGATGCTATGGGTAAATATATCCATTGCATGACTAAAATGACTGGTAGTACTAGCACAATATTTTACGAAAATTACTCTCAACGTGGCGGAAACCGCGGTAGAGGTAATTTCAGAGGCCGACCTTACAACTGAGGCGGCTTCAGGTATAACAACAATAATGGCAACCAATATAATAATAACAGAGGTAACCCTCGAGGCGGCTCGAACAGAGGCGGTTCGTACAGAGGTGACCAATACAGAAACAATGGACAACAAAACCTGGTACGAGTTACACAAGGTAACTCGGAAAACGAACAAGCCCCCTTGAACAACGAACAGTAAAAATACTGAATATAAACCTCAGTCCCAGCATCATTATTAAAATTCATAACCAAATAAATAATATTCCACTAACTCTATTGATAGATACTGGAGCAAATGTCTCAATATTAAAGAACAACAAACTAAATTCATACATTAACCAAAATAATAAAACCAATATAACAGGAATTGGACAGGGAAAAATACAATCAATTGGACAAGCACCAATCGACCTACTTTTCGATTACTTCGTAATCAATCACAACTTCCAAATAGTTCATAATGAATTTCCTATACCATGCGATGGAATCCTTGGACTAGATTTCATTAAAAAATTTAATTGTCTAATAGATTATCAACATGATGAATTCATCATGAAACCAAAGTCACTTAACTATCAAATACATGTCCCATTGCTACACAATAACATGGACAATTCGCTACTATTACCAGCTAGATCAGAAGTAATGAGAACAAGTGGAAACGTTGCAGTCGGACGCAACCGACTATGGTATACTCGATACCAGTATTAAAAATTTTGATGCCCATCCATGTGGGATGTCAATTGCTATCTTCATACCAAATTTGGTGACTCTAGCTCAAAGTGTGTATAAAGTGCGGAAAGGGGGGCTGGGGGCGGTATGGGTGGAATTGCATCCAAATTTTTGATGCAGATCTTTGTGGAATGTCAATTGCTACCTTCATACCATATTTGGTGACTCTAGCTCAAAGTTTGTATAAAGTGGGGAAATGGGGGCTGGGGGCGGTATGTTTGGGCGTGGCATCCAAATTTTTGGTGCAGATCTATGTGGGATGTCAATTGCTATCTTCATACCAAATTTGGTGACTCTAGCTCGAAGTTTGTATAAAGTGGGGAAAGGGGGGCTGGGGGCGGTATGGTTGGGCGTGGCATCCAAATTTTTGCTGCAGATCCTTATGGAATGTCAAATGCTACCTTCATAACAAATTTGGTGACTCTAGCTCAAAGTTTGTATAAAGTGGGGAAATGGGGGCTGGGGGCGGTATGGTTGGGCGTGGCATTCAAATTTTTGCTGCAGATCCTTGTGGAATGTCAAATGCTACCTTCATACCAAATTTGGTGACTCTAGCTCAAAGTTTGTATAAGGTGGGGAAAGGGGGCGGAATGGATGGGCTAGGCTCCAAAACTTTGATGCAGATTGTTGGGGGTCGTTGCCAGCTATCTTCCTACCAAATTTGGTGGCTCTAGCTCCACTACTCTGGAATATACACGCATTCCCGTTTTGACGAAGCGTTGGGGCAGATGGGGGTGGCTAGGGCGGTATTGGTGGGCGTGGCATCCAAACTTTTGATGCAGTTTTTTGGGGGTCATCATCAGCTAAATTGGCACCAAATTTGGTGGCTCTAGCTCAAAAACTGTGGGAGATATAGCCATTTCTGATTTCAAAATGCAGGGGGGCTCGGGGTGGAATGGGTGGGTGTGGCTCCAAAACTTTGATGCTGTTTTTTGGGGGTCGTTACCAGCTAGCTTCCTACCAAATTTGGAGGCTCTAGCTCTACAACTCTGGCAGATACACGCATTCCCGTTTTTTACGAAGCGTTGGGGCATCTGGGGGCGGCTACGGCGGTATTGGTGGGCGTGGCATCCAAACTTTTGGTGCAGTTTTTGGGGGGTCATCATCAGCTAAATTGGCACCAAATTGGTGGCTCTAGCTCAAAAACTGTGGGAGATATAGGCTTATTTGACTTTAAAATTCGGGGGATCTGGGAGCGGAATGGGGGAGCGTGGCTCCAAAATTTTTCATGCAGTTTTTTGGGGGTTGCTAGTAGCTATCTTCTTACCAAATTTGGTAGTTCTAGCTGTAAGGATGTGCGAAATATGTGGATTTATCGGTTTTCCAGCCCCCCAGTTATCGTTGAACCCCCATCTTGACACTTAAATCCCATAGATAAAGAGAATTGGAAAGTTTCAAGTCTCTAGCTTGAAGGGTGTGGAAAAACCTTGCATACATACGGACGGACAGACGGACAGACGGACAGACACCATGACGGACATTGCACAAAACCAATATACTCTTTACCTTCGGTATCGAGTATAAAAATTACGATTCCAACAAAAGAAAAAACTGTATTAATACCAAACCAGGAAATTTCTCCTGGGGTATTAATAGCTAACAGCATAGTAGCAGGTAATAACGCAATAATTCGTATTCTTAATACAACCAATAAGCACTTGAAAATCCAAGATCCAAAAATTACTTTCAAATCACTAGAACAATATGAAATTGAATCAAAAACTGTCAATACAAGCAACAGAACAAAGGGAGTCATAAATAAATTATCAATCCCTGACCAATTCAAAGAAAAATCAACTGATTTGTGTACCAAATATAGTGATATATTTGGTCTAGAATCAGAACCTATTACCCAGAATAATTTCTTTAAACAAAAACTAGGATTAGCAGACAAAACTCCAGTATACATCAAAAATTATAGAAATGCCGAAACAGAAAAACTAGAAATAAACAAACAGGTCGAAAAACTAATAAGAGATGGTATAGTTGAACCATCAATTTCAGAATATAATAGCCCACTTCTCTTGGTTCCCAAGAAATCTCTCCCTAATTCCAAGGAGAAAAAATGGCGTTTAGTAGTTGATTACCGCCAAATAAATAAAAAAAACTCTTAGCGGACAAATACCCACTGCCAAGAATAGAAGAAATACTAGACCAATTAGGACGAGCAAATATTTTTCATGTCTCGATCTTATGTCAGGACTTCATCAAATAGAAATAGAAGAAATATCTAGAAATATAACATCATTTTCCACGAACTCCGGTTCTTATCGCTTCACGCGATTACCATATGGTCTTAAAGTAGCACCAAACTCATTTATGCGAATGATGACACTCGCATTTTCTGGCGTTGAGCCATCCCAAGCATTTCTCTACATGGATGACTTAGTAGTCATTGGCTGTTCAGAACAACACATGTTTAAAAATTTGTCAAATATCTTTGACTTGTGTAGAAAACACAATTTAAACTAAACCCAGAGAAATGTTCGTTTTTCATGCACAAGGTAACGTTCCTTGGGCATAAATGCACAGACCATGGCATCCTTCCAGATGATAAAAAGTATGATGTTATTAAAAACTATCCAACCCCTACTGATGCGGATAGTGCACGACGTTTCGTCGCATTCTGTAATTATTACAGAAAATTCATACACAACTTCGCACAACACTCACGTCACTTGACTAGATTGTGTCGAAAGAATGTCCAATTCGAATGGACAAAAGAATGCGAAGAAGCATTCAAATACTTAAAAAAGGCATTAATGAAACCCACATTATTGCAATACCCTGATTTCAATAAAGAATTCTGCATAACCACAGATGCAAGTAAACATGAGTAGTAGGGAACTGCCGGTTCTACCCCAAAGGGATGCCGACAATTTATGACCCCATTAATTTTTATGACCCATCGCCCCATTGTTTTTTGACCCTTGTTTTTGACTCCTTGATTTTTGACCCCCTACCATATTATAATTTATGACCCTTTTTTCCCATGATCGTATCCTTCCTTTGATAAGACTAGGGTGGAGAACAAAGGATTAACATTCCTAGGCCACCACTTTACCAGCAGCATCTGTGAGAATTAGTGATCAACGGATTTGGAGTCAAGTGCGCGCCTGTTAAACCTGCGTTGCATTATACACCTGCCAGCAGGTGATCAGAGGAACAGATTTGGCTATTTACCTAACTAGTGTTAGAGTCAATTGTGCGCCTCTTTGACGTGCATGGCATTGTAAACCTGTTTATGGTCATGAGGTGCAGTGTGCACAGGAAGAAAGGATAGATAAGAGAGAGTCAAGTGCGCGCCTGTTTGACGTGCGCTGCATTGTTAACCTGAAAGCAAGCAATAAAGAATGAATGTTTATGGTCATGAGTAGCAGTGTGCAAAGGAAGGAAGGATAGAAAATAGAGAAAAGCGAACGCTTGTTCGATGTACGTTGCATTATTACAGATTCGTGAACAAGGGATGCAAATTTTCCTACGCAGCAGCAGCAGCAGCGGCAGGATCAATACGTTGATCTTTATGACTGTGTGAATGAGAGGATCAGTTTTAACTATTTAACCAATTAGTGTTAGAGTCAAGTGTGCTCCTGTTTTAAGTACGTTGCGCTGCACACGCACATTGATATTGTCAACAGCAACAACAACTACAACCTTCGTGGGGGCGTTATGTGTGCAAGGGTGGGAATTTTCTTTCGCAGCGGCAGCAGCAGCAAGATCAACACACTGTTTTAAACAAGAGTATTGATACTTATACATTTAGATTATAAAGAGTTAGAGGGAGAAGGTTTCAGATGGGGAGTGTTAGAGGGAGAAGGTGTAAGAGGGGGAAAGGATAAAGGGGGAAAGTGTTAAAAGGGAGAAGGTGTTAGAGGAGGAAAGAGTTAGAGGGGGAAAGTGTTAGAAAGAGACTGTGTGCAAGAAAGTGTTAGAGGGAGGAAGACTTAGAGACAAGTTTGTGCATGCTTGAAGTGCGCTAGTCAAAGGTCAAGTACATTAGTTGGCTAATGTGTTATAGGTATCACCGTCCGTGAGGTTCAGTGAGCAAAGTACATTGCCTATGAAACTATTAAATGCTAGAGTCAAGTGTGCACAGGTTACTCAGCTACAAGTTAGTAGATAAGAGATAGAGAGAGAGTCAACTGTGAGCAGGTTTCTTAGCTTCGAATAAGTAGATAAGAGAGAGTCGAGAGGGCACCTGTTTGACGTGCGTTGTCTTGCACACCTGCAGGCAAAACATTAACAATGAATGTTTATGATTGTGAAAACCAGTGATCAAAGAATAAAAGATTGTGCTTGTTTGAAGTACGCTAGTCAAAGGGCAGTACATTCCTAGGCTGCATTGTTATGATCAAAAGCAACAACAACTACAACCTTCGTGGGGGCGTTATGTGTGCAATGATGGGAATTTTCTTTCGCAGCGGCAGCAGCAGCAAGATCAACACACTGTTTTTAAACAAGAGTATTGATACTTGTACATTTAGATTATAAAGAGTTAGAGGGAAATGAGTAAGAGGAGGAGTGGTAGAGGGAGAAGGTGTAAGAGGGGGAAGGATAGAGGGGGAAAGTGTTAGAGGAGAAGGTGCTAGAGGAGGAAAGAGTTAGAGGAGGATAGTGTTAGAAAGATACTGTGTGCAAGAAAGTGTTAGAGGGAGGAAGACTTAGAGAGAAGTTTCTGCATGCTTGATTGTGCTTTTTTGAAGTACGCTGGTCAAAGGGCAGTACATTCGTAGGCCGCATTGTTATGATCAAAAGCAACACCAACAGCAACAACAACTACAACCTTCGTGGGGCTCTTTGAACAAGGGATGGAACTTTTCTTACGCAGCAGCAGCAGCAGCAATGTCAATACGTTGAGTCTTAGGGTTGTGATAATGACAGGATCAGTTTTTGCTTCTGCTTCAAATACATTGCTCTGCACACGTACATTGTTATTGTCAACAGCAACAACAACATCCTTCGTGGGGGGTTATGTGTGCAAGAATGGGAATTTTCTTTCGCAGCAGCAGCAGCAGCAAGATCAACACATTGTTTTTAAACAAGAGTATTGATACTTGTACATTTAGATTATAAAGAGTTAGAGGGAGAAGGTGTGAGAGGGGGAGTGTTAGAGGGAGAAGGTGTAAGAGGGGGAAAGGATAGAGTGGGAAAGTGTTAGAGGGAGAAGGTGTTAGATACGAATAAGTAGATAAGAGAGAGTCGAGAGGGCGGCAAGCAAAACATAAACAATGAATGTTTGTGAAAACCTGTGATCAAAGAATAAAAAGATTGAGACAAGATTGTGCTTGTTTGAAGTACGCTAGTCAAAGGGCAGTACATTCGTAGGCCGCATTGTTATGATCAAAAGCAAAACCAACAACAACAAGAACAACAACATTCGTGAGTGTTATGTAAGCAAGGGAGGGGAATTTTTTCGCAGCAGCAGCAACAAGATCAACACAAGAGTATTGAGACTTGCAGATAATGTTTTTTTTTTAGATTTTTGTAGTATGTTAAATTTAAGATTTATATTAAGCTTGTTCCGTTGAGGGATTTAGCAAACACAAACACCGAACATTAAGATTAATGACAAGCCGGTAGAACACAGTCATACTCCATGATTTTCTTTCGGCTTTATAAAAAGCTATTTTAAGTCAATATTATAAGCCTTAGTTCTAGTACTCACTTGAAAGCTTAACGAAGTTCGTGTAGCTGGTATAATAAATCATGTTTTAACAAACTAATTTGATCTTAATATTTATGCTTCATCGTTTATTGAGATTATTGTTATTAATATTTTTTTAATAATATATTGGATTTCGTACTATCTCAGTAATAATTTATTTTGCTTATACATTGTTTAAATTCCTTAAGGTTATCTTTTAGGCTTATCAAATAATCTTTTCCTTAACTTTCCCTCTGCTCGCTTTAAGATTTTCATCAAATGACACTTTTCATATTTAAGATATCCGTCAAACTATTTCTTATACTCAACTAAAATTATTTCATCAATTTCACATATCAAATCAATTTCTAAAATAAAGAAAAGGAAAACAGTAAGATGTTCTTAGCAGCTTGATTTTTTTTATAAACGGGTTTTACCAACTCTTTCTCAGTATGCTACCTACGATAAAAATGTATAAAGAATGTGTTTTGTACTCATTTACTGACTTCAAAAATTCTTCTATTGACGTTGTATGATACCCTATCTTAATTTGTGTTATATTTAATCGTTTTCTTCAACTTAGTATTCTACAGATTTTTAAACATTTTATGTTTGTAGTTAGCTATTTTGACTATTGACTATTTAGACTGTATTATTGTCCTTAACAAGTTAACTTAATTTTAACAGGGAAATCGATCGGACATTGATTTTTAACTTTATAATTGATTGATTTAATATATTTCATCTGTCAACCTATGTACATTTCTACTTTTTTAGTAATTATGTTAGATTTTTATGTTTCCAAACTCTTTGCTTGAACTTACAAAATTTCGTTACTAATTTCTTATAATTAATGGATGGTAATATTTTATTTCATTATTCTCCCCATTTTTCTTGCATTTAATAAGGAAGTGCATTGAACTAGCTTATCAGTTCGAGATATGAGTCTTACACTGTTTCGAAAAGTATGAATACGTTAAATGTTTTAATTTAAGGGTTAAGTATCTATTAGATGCCATGTTATTAGGGCGTATTTATTCATATAATTATTATAATTATTTCTTAAGGAGACTTATTTTCTTTAGTGCTCAAAACTTATTGTCGCTAAAGGATTTATTTTTTCATGATCTGAGTTATTTATTTAATTCGTGGAACCATTGTACTGTGATTTATTATTCTTGAACCTTTGCATTAATATTGAATTTGGATGGCAAAATACGGTTGTGATGTACTAAAGCTCGAGGTGACTTGAGAGTCGGTATTTTGCAAAACGGGCTTAAAATTTTATATTGTAGTGTGTTTTTAAAATAATGTACTTTAACTATCACCGGATTGGTTAATACCCACTAAATATTGATATTCTCGGTTTTTTCTTCCTTTGTATTAGTCGTTTTGTACACCCTAGCTCTTGATCCTGTTTTTTATACCCTTAACCCATAAAATGGGTAAATAAGGGTATAATGGTTTTGTGCAAAAGTATGTAACAGGCAGAAGGAAGCATCTCCGACCCCATAAAGTATATATATTCTTGATCAGCATCAACAGCCGAGACGATATAGCCATGTCCGTCTGTCCGTCCGTCTGTATGAACGCGTGGATCTCAGAGACTACAAGAGCTAGAGACTTCAGATTTTGTATTTAAGTTCTCCTATACCATAAGCAGAAAAAGTTTGCTTTAAATTATCGATAACTATTCTGGTTTCCGATATACACATAATATCGATAACAATAAAATATCGAATTTGGAAAATGTAAAAACGAGGATTGAAGTAATGGGTAACGATAGAACTTCTCTGAAAATTTCGTCCAAATCGGTTAAGAAACGCCGGAGATGTCGAACTTTATCGCTTGAAGCTTAGTCAGTTTACCAAAGTCTTACATAAATTTAATATATTTATTGCAACTGGATTCAGGGTCTTCTTGTCGGGCTCTCCGGACTAGAGCCTTCTTACTTGTTGATTTTAGATTAGGGTTTGATTTTATTGTATACTGTTTGTGGAGGAGGCTCCAAATAATAAGATTTGGTTTAATAATTGTATAGTAAGATTTTTTTCTTTTTTTATGTTGGTAAAGCAATAGTTTTATGTTAAACTAATAAAAAGAGCGCAAGCAAGTCTTTACAATAATTTTCACTAACTTAGGATTCATGGTCTTAAGACCGTTTAGACTTCAAGTAGTAAGTAGTAAGTAGTTTTGCTAGACTATATTCTATTATGATTCTTGTGGGTTATAATTCGTACATTGAAAGAGCGAGATAAAGCTGTTCTTGTTTAGGTCCACAATATATTTTCTTGGTCCATTTTCCTTTACATATAATACGGCAGGGAGTAAGATTTAAAAGTAGTATGTCATTCCATTCTAATAATATTTGTATATTGTTTTTATTATTTTGCTATTTAATTTTTATTTTATTCTTTTATGTTATTTGACTTTATATATTGCCTTTAAATTTAAGGGTTTTGCCTCTCAATTTTTGAACCGAGTCATAGTATTTTTTTTTTTCTGTGCTGCATAAACAAAAGCATGCTTGATCCCAGATATGTTTATTCTTAATCAATATGTAGATCAACACCGTAGGCTTTCAAGTACTATATGTCTGTCTCTATATTTTATCAGCTTTTAGGTATTGAGATTAAATTTTGCTCATAATCTAATCGCTGACTTAAACACATGAGTGTTACAACTTTAACACTTAAGGAGCATCAGATCTTTTCGTTTCAAAGTGTTTACTATTTGACGCTTTTAAGAACAATTTGCTTGCCTGAGCTAGGTATGTTATACAGTTAAAACAATTAGTGGAAAGACGGAACTGTCTTATAGAATTTCTTCAACATTATTAGTTGGTTCTTTCCGTTTCGCATTTTATCACGCACTTTGAGATTATTATATTACTTAATGGAATGTGCTCTATGTTCCTGATTGTTTGCTGATTATTGTTGTTAATTATTATTTTGTTTATTTATTTCTTTTGCATCTCATATAGTATTTTTCCCTTATATTTATTTTTTATTGCGCTCCACTTCTAAACTTACTTTAATAATTTTCGATGTTTCCTACAATTTATATTCAATCGCCCTTTAATTGACAAAAACTGGGCTGTTAAAAACGGAAGCCAATTAATCTATCAAACTGATGGAAGGGAATAGTTGTGTTTATTTTTCATTTAAAAATAAAAATAGGCTGTTATACGGGTACACAAAACATTTACTTTTATTAAATTAAAAGTACTGTCACTGTTTACGACAGCCTGGCATCCTAAAGAGACTCAATCGCTCACCATCATCACTTGACAACCCACCCTCCCATACGACGAAGCGATCCTCACTTGGACCATCAATAGTACGAACATAATTAACTTTAACCTAGATAATGTACGGTTTGCATGTAGGCGCCTTATTTGAATAGTATTTCATTGTTCTACTCTGTACCGATTTTGGATCCCCTGATTTATATTATTTCCAGCTACTTTCCAAGGCTCACACCTTTAACTTTTAACACACCAGCCCACAAAACATATAATTTGGATATAAATACATTAGACAACGACTATCAAGCACCATGAGCTATTAAACAAATTTATAAAGTATTCGGAGGAAATTTGATCGAACAATGTAACACCCAAAATATTTATTATGGTTTACATTAAATCGTGAAGTCATAGTCGAGTCTACTACGTACTTCACGTTTTTCCATGAGTTGTTCCCATCTAAAACCCCTATCAATTAATCCGTTTTTTTTTTTTATTATTATTTTTTCAACCAAGTAAGTGCTTACCTGTTTTTTCAATTTTCTCTCTAGAAAATGTCGGTACGTTCGGTAGTCATTCAATATGTTTGTTAAAGGGATTTTGTATTGCATTTCTATAATTGTTCATTTTAAGTTTTCCGGTTTGGTGAGTAGCTCTTCTCAATTAAGTATTATGTTTGCTTATGCACACATAATCATTTACTTAGATTTTTGTCTGACTAATAAAAATGTCTTCAAATCTTTTAAAATTTAAGGATTTACTTTTATGTATGGAATTTTAGCTGTCCTATTATATTGCTGATTGTTCTAACTAAACAATTGATTGAACACTACCTCCATAATGTCTTTAAACGTATCTTTGATTGAGTTTTCGATAATAACTTCTTATTAATTTTTTTAGATCGTACCCGAGTCACGTAAATATTGCAGGGTACGTAAAAATTAGCACGCAAACAAGATTGATGGCAGAGACACACCTAAAAGGCTTTGAGCAAAGAGTGAAGTAGAACAAGTAAGAAGGCTCTAGTCGGGAGAGCCCGACTAGAAGATACCCTGAACCCAGTTGCAATAAATATATATATAATTTATATACGACTTTGGTATACTGACTTAGTTTCAATCGATAAAGTTCAATATCTCCGGTGTTTCTTAACCGATTTTGGCAAAATTTTCAGGAAAGTTCTATCGTTACCCATTCTTTCAACCCTCATTTTTACATTTTCCAAATTCGATATTTTTTTGTTATCGATATTATGTGTATATCGGAAACCAGAATAGTTATCGATAATTTGAAGCAAACTTGTTCTGCTCATGGTATAGGAGAACTTATATACAAAATCAGAAGTCTCTAGCTTTTGTAGTCTCTGAGATCCACGCGTTCATACAGACGGACAGACGGACAGACAGACGGACAGACGGACATGGCTAAATCGACTCGGCTATTGATGCTGATCAAGAATATATATACTTTATAGGGTCGGAGATGCTTCCTTCTGCCTGTTACATATTTTTGCACAAAACCATTATACCCTTATTTACCCATTTATGGGTTAAGGGTATAAAAAGGTACAATAAGGTAGGAGCTAACGAACAGCGAGAGTCTTTAGATGGAAGCGAGCTGAACGAAGACATCTGATCTCAGACAAGACAAATGTTTATCGGGAGAAATAATCCTCCTTTCACATTATAGCAGTATGCGTAGCCTTAGCAAGGAACAAATTTTATTGTCTTAGAACAACATATCAACTGTATTAAAGGCTAAGAAACCCTCAACTCATCATAAATACTTGATCTCGTAAAGTTTCCATGTCCGGTGGAAGAGTCATAGAACTAGAAGGGGGAACAACAGACCTCTCAGCTACCAAATCATTCATCGACGATTAAGGTTTATACAGGCAGGAGACATATTATTCTATTATTGATTCCCCCTTATGTTTAATTTTTTTTTATTAAAAAGTTGTTACTATTCTACTGACTTTTATTGATTTTTTATTAATTTTTTATTATCTTGTCGGAAATTTAATTTCCGTTTGTTTTTCTTCACAAAGTAGTTTACATCTGTCAGCAATTCAATTCGTGATTTTTATTCTAAAAAATTTTTGAGATTCGAATCTATTTTTTTAAAGCCAACAAAAGTACTGACGCAATACTGCTGCGTTTTGTACTATAACTTTAATTTAACATTTAAATGAAAGAACAAGTCCACAATCGTGGCGATTAAAAACCGGGACTTAAAAATACGGTGTTGAACAGAGTAAAGTACTCCTTGCAAAGTGAGGCAGCAGTGGCCATCTGACGTTTCCAGGCAAATATTTTCTCTTTCAACTCCAATTCTAGAACTCATACAATAACCTTGAAAAGAGGTAAGCCCTAAATACATGGAACTGGTGGCAGTTTTGCTGTTAAAAACACGTTTTTTTTCGGTTTTAGAAACTGGTTGTTGTTTAACTGTTTAAAACAGGAAGGGAGCTGCTATTTTTCACGGTTTGACAAACCGGGTGCTGTTTTGCTGTTATTTTTCATGTTTTTCAGAAACAGCTTCTTTTTATCCACAAAAAATGTATTAAAATCATACCTAGAAAATAAGTAAATACAAAAACACACAACAACATATTAAACATAAGATAACATTACACATTTTTAAATTCCTCAATTAATCACACTACAAATACACAGAAATTATTGAAAATATGACATTATTACACATTTTATGTTTCTCATTTAATCACACTATAAATGCACAGAATTTATCGAACATGAAATAAGATAACACATTATTGAATTATTACCATAAGGTTCCACATTTTTATCATTTTATTAATGCACGGCTCTTTTGCAAAGTTGCCTTGCTTCAACCAGTCTATAACAAATTAATATAAAAAACACACTATTACATAAAAACACACTGTACACTATTTCATAAGCATGCTCCTGATTTACACGGCGGTCACCATGTACATTATAAATACGAGGCACTGTGGCTCCCCTACAACAAGGCTTCGTCTGGCACGATAATGGAATGTTCGAATTGGCCCTTGTCATCGACTTGGCTAAAATGCAGGATATCTTTGGCGATTTGCGGAAAGAAGCAACACCGAAGGCGGTTCCCGGATCAAAACATTAACAGACCATTACCTTCAAGATGCATTGGAGGGGATTTCCAGGTTGACTGGTTGGGGTCGGCGTGAAATGAAAAGCAAGATCACCGGACTCATCAGACTGGAACGCTATTTTACGGTCCCAGGAGTCTCTTGCTAAATACGACGATCAACGAATCAAAATAAACGGCTCTTCGATGCTGAACACCAATTAATACAGCAACGCAACATGATCATCGACAAAATGAACGTGGAACCAAATATCACCGGAATTTAAAAAGCTGGCCGAGAGTCGTTCGCTGCCTTGCTCATCCGTAGGGAATACATCAGTTCGCCAAGATAAGGATTTACAGCAGTTAGACCTGAAAAATCTGATGGCTGACCGGCTGCCCCAACGAACGCGACTGCAACCGGCCACGAGTAGAGTACGTCCACAACTTCAGCCCACAATAACTCAGGAAACCTTCGACCATGTCTGAGAATAATATAGAAGCTGAAGTCAACGAGAGGCATCCCATTTGCATCAAACCTTGCCTTGGGATTTTCGCCACGGGCCACGTCAGCAAAAGTCAAGGTTTTATGATCTGCGGGACGCAGATCTTGTAGTGGGGAGGAGTTAACACCCGGTTCCTGCGATGTTCTTCGGCCACCTCTTGCTGTCACCAACAACCATTGGCAACATTTCACAGAGTCAGCAAATTACAAACGTCACAACTCGGCTACTACATCGCTCGCCGATGTATCGACAAGATACAACATGCCGGCCGACGGAGAGCCGACGAGAGCTTGCTTGGGAGCGAGTGGAAGTCAGTTTAAGTTGAGCGGCCGAAACTGATACTTTAAAATTATAAAATAAACTGAATACTTAAAACGAATTCTGGTTTTTACTTAAAAAGAATTAATCGCGACTACGTTTGAGATTGCAACATTGCAGGAATAGCATTAAGGTGGTATAAACATTCACGGTAGTCGTCCTGACTGCTTAACTTATATATACATAAGTATACTTATAAGTATATTAAAGCTGCTGACCTCTCGGTGCAAAGCATTTCATTCGCTGCGCTTTGTAAGCTGTCAGTGCCCAAGAGACTATTAGTCACAAGCTGCAAAATGAGTATAAATATTGCTTTGTGAACATTTAAAAGCAATTTGCTTTAAGGCACCTAACACACACACACACACACACACACATAGAGATAACTTTAATATAAAGTACGCATAAACATTGGAATGCTTGAGACTCAATATGTTTCTAGGGAATTCCATTAAACACATGTGCAGAAAGAGCAAAACTTGCCACACAAACTGCAAAACATACCAACTAGCTAAGCAGCAACAACAAAAACAACAAGAAGAAGAAAAACTACTTTATCTATGCAAATAGGCTAAAATTAATTTTTAAGTGCAACTCGGCAAATGTTCGAGTGCTACGCAAAGTAACTCAAAGATATGCTTCCATTTGTTTTTTTCTGCTTGAAAGTGCAAAAAATTTTTGACTTGCGTCTTCTCTTGAGCTTTCATGTTTATCAAGAGTTTTTGTTGAGCTTGAAGTGCAGTTAAAGTTGCAAGTTTTTGTGGCTATTTGTAAATGTTGCTGGTCAGGGGAAAACTTTCTAACTGATGAATTAGTTTTGCCAACTCTTTTGACAACAATTTCTAATCAGTTCAATGTCTAAATTAAACTAAACGCGTCTAAAATGTCTGAGCCAGCATATTTCTTAAACTTTTGCTTAAGTTCTTAGCTCAACTAAGGTTTGCCTTTTTTGGCACATTCATAAGGTGCAGAAATGCGTATTTACACACTTATTGCTCATTTACAGATACGACCTGATGGCTGGCGTGACACGTGCCGAATCCTTTTTCAGCTTCAATTCCGGCGACGTGCAATATGGCATTGAGGCGGATCGTCGCTCCAGAATTTTAAAGGCCTACGTACGCAACACGTACACCTTTCATTTGAACGAGATATTCGCAACAATTGTCAATGAGTACACGGACTGGGAGCGACCGGTGCAGCATCCAATTAATATCCGGTAAGTAATTGCGTTTGTTCCACACGAACCCGTTCTCGTTCATCCTCATTCCAATCCCCCTGCCCAAACACACCTGGCCAAAAGCAACGTTTCGCCCTGCGGCTGTGATTGAAGCGTGTGCCTCCCCCCCAAATAATATTTCGTTCTTAATTAAATGCGAGCTGAACTGACAGGGCAAGGGCTGGGTGGGATTTCAATTAAAGCACCTGAAATAAATCTTGATTTTAATCTTATGCCAAGTGAAATGCAAATTTGTTGCCTGCCTCGACTGTCAGTTTTCATAAGTAATGACCGAAGCCCAATGCACAACATTCAATGTTCAATTCTACATACTGCCCTTACGCCAAACATAAAAATTGCAAAATTCTGCAAAAATAAATTATTTATTATTTTATTATTATTTATGTTTTCATCTTCAACAGAGATTTTGTATAGCATTTGAATTGACTAGGTATTTTTCTTTTTTTTATATTTTTGTAAGTTTCCATCGCTTATCCATTGATATCATATTTAATCAGCGCAAAATTTTGCTATTTCAATATATAATAAAATGAACTCTCTACTATTGGTATTTCAATGCCACGCTGTCTGCGCGAGCCATGCAAAAGCTTCAGTTGATGTGCAAACGTGCGTTAAGTTGCCTGCAATGAAGCATCAAACGGTTCACGCTTGATCTCTAGCAGGATGCTCAAAATTGGTTGAAAAGGGTTTAGTGCTCAGTATGCGAGTGACGTGGCGAGATTAACGAATTAAATTTTTGATGGCAAACCTACTTTGAAAAGATTTTACAAAAGTGTTAAAATTAAATGCAAAATAAAGTAAATCTAAATATTCAAAGTAAAAAATATAAAACATGAAATGAATACTAAATTGGTTCCTTAAAAATGTATGAAATTAACATTTTCAGTAAATGTATGAATCAATTGAAACAAAATCATCGAAATAACAAACTTAATTGCTTGTGAAAACTATGATTAAACATTTATTTTATTTATGTACAAATTCATATATATTAAAGTAAACTTTTCTTGTCATATGGACAAATTGATTTTGTTTTGTTGTGGAATAAATTTTGATATTGAACTAGGAATTATAATTAAAATATGTATACAAAATCTATTCTCGCTTGCACTTACACAAGTTTGGTCGAATGTTTAAGAGACCCTCAATGTGGCAGCAGCAATAAAAGTTTCTGTCACTGACAAAGAAAAATGTTTATATTTTGAATATTCCCATTTATGCTAGCACATAAAATAATATGAAAAGAAAAGAAAAAAACATCATGCTGGACTTTCTGGTGTCGTTGCGCTGCACTGCTGTAGCTGCAGCTGCAGCTGGGCAGATACGTATGCAAATGTGGCAAATGGTTTTTATTCAAATTTGCGCCAGTGCATTGTAAATGCATAAAGCAAAAAACCGAGCATAAAAACAGAACTCAGAATTCTTGCGAAAGTTGCAAATAAAACGAAAATGGCTGCATATTAAATGCAAAAGAATATTTTTCCTACATAGGCTTAGCAAACGTTGAGCACACTTCAGATTGAGATGTTTTTGCAGGGCAAAAAGTCGGTGAAGCTTACGGAACGAGGCTCTTGCCCAGTTTGACAGGTAAACAGTTAGGAGTGCATGGCAAAGTGGCACTCAAAGTGGCTTGTTAGTTGCACACTTGAACGGAGCTCGATGCGCCTAATAGCCGTAAAATTCCACTACAAAAAATTTGTTATTTGATTTTTGCGCCCATCTCTTGCTCACGTTTTATCATTCTCTCTCTTTTTCTCTCTGCCTTGCAGCGATGAAACTCTTGAGGCTTTAAGCGATGCCCAAGTGGTGGCTCTAGCGGCACAAACTGTGGATTTGCACTCGGCGGAGCATCGCAATTCATATTTATATGTTTTTGATTATCAGACGCGTTTCGGTGATTATCCACAGGTGAATAAAAACCGTTCTTTAATATTTTAAGATTTGTATTTATTTCAACGTACATAAAACTATACTTTATTGCTATTTATGCAGCGTCAGGGTTGCATACATGGCGAGGATTTACCATATATCTTTGGTGCACCACTTGTCGGCGGTTTAAATCATTTCACTCGCAACTATACGAAAACCGAAGAAAAATGGGGAGAATAATGAAATAAAATATTACCATCCATTAATTATAAGAAATTAGTAACGAAATTTTGTAAGTTCAAGCAAAGAGTTTGGAAATATAAAAATCTAACATAATTACTAAAAAGTAGAAATGTACATAGGTTGACAGTTGAAATATATTAATCAATCAATTATAAAGTTTAAAATCAATGTCCGATCGATTTCCCTGTTAAAATTAAGTTAACTTGTTAAGGACAATAATACAGTCTAAATAGTCAATAGTCAAAATAGCTAACTACAAAACATAAAATGTTTAAAAATCTGTAGAATACTAAGTTGAAGAAAACGATTAAATATAACACAAATTAAGATAGGGTATCATACAACGTCAATAGAAGAATTTTTGAAGTCAGTAAATGAGTATACTGAGAAAGAGTTGGTAAAACCCGTTTATAAAAAAAAATCAAGCTGCTAAGAACATCTTACTGTTTTCTTTTTCTTTATTTTAGAAATTGATTTGATATGTGAGTTTGATGAAATAATTTTAGCTGAGAATAAGAAATAGTTTGACGGATATCTTAAATATGAAAAGTGTCATTTGATGAAAATCTTAAAGCGAGCAGAGGGAAAGTTAAGATTGAGACGCTTCAAACCTCGTGTGTGTGTGTGTCTTGTCTTTCGTTGGTGACGGTCGTGTTTTTGCGTGCTCTTGATTATTTATTGATCTCTTGTGTTTGTGAACGGTGTTTTTACTCTGTTTAATCTGGTAAATAGTTTTAGCAGTGATTGCAAATATATGTGTATATATTTACGTTTACATAAAAGAGTTTGCCGAGTTTATACTCACTTTAATTAGCAGTTTAACTGAGACTGCTCTGCCTGAACATAAACAATACATAAAGTGAGCATACGTTCATACTTACATTCATATATTTACATTTGCATATTCTGTGTGATTACTAACAACAAACAGTTTGTCAGTTTTTTTTGCTCTCGCGCTACAGCTCTCCCGCTCTTATCCGCTATTATCCGTCGCACTTGCGGTTCTATCTGCCTACGCGCTAACGCTCTCTCAGTTAAGCGCTCATTTGATATTTACTGTTTTATATTGCACTTGCAGTGATACGTTTTACTTATTAATTACCGTCGCCTTACTTTGTTTTGTGCTAGCATATTAGTTGCCAGAGAAAACCTTAAATCAATTCGAAAATGTTTGCATGCTGTAGCACCAATTGCAAAGTGGTTGGAACCACCAACCAAGATTTTATTTTGTGTGGATTGTGTGACAACATGATCCACATGAAATGTGCTGGCTTCACTCCCAAAATCAGGGACTTCTTAATTGCAGATAAAGGCCTTAAATGGTACTGCTAGCCCTGCAATTTAGCTGTGAAAGAATTGACCAAGTTCATGAGGCAGACTCATGCTGTCTTTAAAGCTATGCCTGTAGCTTTTAATAATCTGCAAGCGTCATTCAACGAGCTTGAGCTTAATTTTAAAAATGGCAAGGTGATTACCGAATCTCCAAAGCGTAAAAAGACTTCGGGTCCTAATCCACTTATTGCCCCACCTGTTCTTCCAACCAAACCCCTTCTAGTGCCTAACAATAATCCTTCAATTGGTTCCAATGCTAACCCACTAATGTTATTTAACTCTCCTGCTAGAAATCCTATCAACAACCTAGCCACTTTATCTTCCGAACCTTTGCATGAGCCCTCTGGTTCAGCAGCTCGTGTGCCTATTAATCCTAATATAGGATTGCTCGCTCACGACTTCTTACTTAGTTGTCAAATTGACAGAAGAGAGAGAGAGAGCGAGCAAAATACGTAAAGTCTGTAGCACAAAAGGTTTAACCCGAAAAAATCGGCCGCGGAGATGCGTCGCTTACAACTGCTGCTAACAGACTGACAATTTAAGAAGTGAACAAAGAGAGTAAGAGAGCGAGACCCAGTACCTTCTTAAGTATACCTTGGGTACAACTGGGGCTCACAAGCCTCTGGTTGTTTTACCACTCAACAAATTTGTTTTTGTTTCTAGGCTGGCATCCGATACGTCATCGGATGATGTTGCAGCATATGTAAAGAGTCAAATCGATTCCCCTCTTATTGTTGTTGAAAAGTTTAAATTTAAACATGCCAGAAGTATATCTTCTTTCAAGTTGGGTTTACCGCCTGAACTTTTCTCGACAATTTGCTCTGAAAAGTTTTGGCCGCCGCAACTTGTAGTTAAGGAGTATACGAATAGGCGAATTAATAGCAATAATGGTATAAGGATTAATAGTACAACCGCCTGCTAGCCAACCTGTTGCCTCCACCTCGGTGGCAAAAAACTAACAAAACAACTTAGTTTGGCCTATCAAAACGTTAGAGGCCTTAACACTAAACTTTCTAAATTATATGTTAACAGCTTATCATTTGATTTACATATAGTAGCACTCACGGAAACCTGGTTAAAACCTGATATATCTGATTATTCCATTTTTCCTTCTAAATATAACTTGTACAGATGCGATCGCACTTCCCGCAAGAGGGGTGGTGTTCTCATTGCTGTTGACTGCTGTATTTCCTCTGAACAGATTCTTTCTCAGCATCTTCCAGACATAGAGTTTTTGACGTGAGTGGCATTATAAACCTGCAACACACGTCAAAAAATGAATTTTTATGGTTGTGATAACCAGTGATCAAAGGAAGTAAGGATAGAGAATAGAGAAAAGCGAACGCTTGTTCGATGTACTGGGGTTCTGTGAACAAGAGATGGGAATTTTCCTACGCAGCAGCAGCAGCAGCGGCAGGATCAATACATTGCTTCTAATCAAGAGCATTGATACTTGTAGCTTAAGATTCAAATATGTTAGCGGGGGAAAGAGTTAGAGAGAGAAAGTGTTAGAAGGAGAATGTATGTTAGAGGGGAAAGAGTTATAGGGGGAAAGTGTTAGAAGGAGAATGTGTGTTAGAACGGGAAAGTGATCCTGCTTGTATTAATTTAATAAGCCACGCCCCCTTATACGATTTTGATTGGTCCCCACCATCGTTAATATGAAAACTATTTTCCAATCCTTTGGGCTTGATATTTAAATATTTAGCGCCATCCCTTTCTAACCCCTAGATATTATATATATATTATGTATACCTGTTTTTATTTTGGTCAAGTGCTAGGAAAATCTTATATCCTGTATTGACTTGAAAACGAATAAAAGAGGAAGTTTGGTTTAAGTTGTATAGTTTATTTATTATTCTTTCTATGTATGCCTTAAAAAATTAATTTTTAAATCTAGTTTTCATACATTTTATGCCTTATTGACTTAAACGCTGTTTGTTAATTCTTTTGTTTAAGTTTTTATATTTTGCCATTAGGCGTTCTAGCCTTGTCAGACGCATGCTGTAGTAAAAGCATCCACATGTGTCGACTCCCTCTGTAGTTAAATCGGATGACCAGCTGCACGCTGAAAGATGCTCGCCAAATTTGGATGTAACTAGATGGCAGTTTTCGTACGCCAAGAAAAATTCTCGATATTCTTCAAGCAATTCATGATGTTCAGGAAAAATCATTTCCTCAAACTCTTTTAAAAAATCATTGATTTTCTTGACAATTGTTTTTAAATCCAAAGTTAGAATTCAGCTCCATTTTGTAGTATACTCGACAAACGTTTATTTAAGACTGACTTAAATGAATATTTTAACTTTCCTCAAAGCATTTCATTTTTTATTTAGTTTCATATTATGATGAAATTGTGTCCTAAAAATATTAACATCCCTTTTTATTTCTTTACCCATCTTTTTTGAATTTTCAAACAGTAACCGAGTAAGATCAATTTCTGACTCATAATCATAAGTTGCTTCTAAATCTGAAAGTTGTATACTATATTTACGCATCTCTACACACTTTGGAATAATATAGTTATAATATATATTCTTTATTTGATTTTTCAGTAATGTGTTCCAAGACAAAAATGTTGTTAAAAAAATTCCTGATCTTATAAGAGTCCTCCATGAGTCACTATCAAATTCAACTCTATTACCATACTGATTGAGTATTAATATTAGTTGCCTATCTGATTTTCGAATTTTAAAATGACACTTAACGGTCTCAAGCATTGGAAATTCAATTATTGTATCTGGCATTAAGAAGTCATAGTGCTCCAGTTTCATTTGGATGTACTCCTTAAAAGTTAATAATTGAATCCATTCCTCTTTTTGCAATCCAATAAAGTTACGTTTATGTTGCTGCAGTTTAAGCTCTAGACTAACAAAATACTCAAATCCAAAAATTATTTCATGATCTTGAATTTTCCTTGAGTTTTTCTTTTTTTTTTCAAGTGTAGCGTATCGATCCTCTCTTAACTGCTTTTTCAAAATAAACGTAAAATAAGATAAACCATAATATTTAAGGTATTGATTTTTGTATAATTTCTGAGTACATCATTAACGCTAGAGGAAAAATGGTTATTCTAGATAGAATCTCATGTATTTTAGTTGACTTTCAATATGTATTCGGAAACGAAAGACAGATGTTTCTCAAAGAGTTGGCATTTATGCAAGCTGAGTCCGTCACACCCCATTTTTTTTTCACTTTAAACCACCCTACCACATGAGTGAGCTGGATGAAGTGACTAGGAAAACCTTAAAGATAACCAAACAGTATGTGGACGGCTTAGATTGGTCTGAAGGTGACATCTCTTATCTAAGTCTTCGCGAAATACTAAAGCCATTGAATAGTTACGCAACTGTAGTAGTAAGAGGAAGAGCTAAAAAAGAGTTCTTAAGTAAATTTTTACACACAAAAATAATAGATGTAAATCTTGAACAGACCTTAGCGCATTATCCAAACTTCTTTACAAATTGTAGAATACACAAAGAAATAGTAAATCAATGTGCACTAAATAATTTATTTAAATTATTTCTCATCTTAGAAAACTCTCAATTTGAGGTATCTGAAAATGTAAATGTTTATGCTAGTATACTTTAATAAAATAAAAATTATTTTCTTATTAATTTCATCATGTTTCTATTTATTATTTAATTAAGAGAGGGTACATAATATTTAATAAATTAATTTCAATGATTATCAACTACAACTTGATTCTATACTAAATTGGTTTTAAACGATGCGTTGAACTATTTCAGTCAAAGGCCAAGACTCTGCTAATCGATCATGCATAAGCAGGCAATATACCTTAGTATTCCTCACACTAACACTATCGAGATCAATTGAAACTCTTACATCGATTGGCCCTGTTTTAACTGTTTCATTCTGATGTGACAAGTCTACAACAACCATTGGTGCTTTCTCTTTAAACTCTATAGGTGTTAGTAATGGCTCAGATTCCTTCATATAGTAGCTTGCTTGAAATCCTGTATACATATCATACAAACTTGCATATCGTTCATGCTTAAAATTAATGTTCATGTCATCGTACGGAAAGTTCTCCGAGTTAAGATACACTTTTAAATTCCTCAAATGATTATGTGTTAGTTTATCGTCCACTACAAAAGCTATTATCGCAAATCGAGGGCGTTCTGTATTAGCTCTAGCAGCTAACAGCTTAACATTCCAAACATGTTGTGTGCGTTCGGGTAATGTTGGATTCAGGTAACAATCCCAACTGCGGAATGCAAGTGGAAGTGAGCCTCCACTCTTAGTCAGACTAAACATTTGTAACTTCTTTTCATCACTCAGAGTTACATGTGGTATTTTCCATACAATGTTAGAAATATTTAGCTTATACTCCTTAGTTCCAATTTTAGTGTAGTATACATCTTCCATATTTTTAGTCATGAGTAATATCAATTCATGTTTACAACTTAGTAAGACCTTGTTATAATCTTCAGCAAATTGAAGTAAGTATTTAAGAGGTATAGAAAAATTAAAGTATCCGTTCACCAACTGTCTATCATTTCCATTAAACCAGCCAGAATTCTCTAACATGCAGCTCTCCGTTTTGTTTAAGGAAGCGTAGTTTTTAAGGTTGTTGAAATACCAACAAATCGAGTACGGTCAATTTCAATTCCATTTAATTCATAACGAACCTCGTCAATGAGATAACTCATACAATTGTTTTTAAGTTTTCCATCTACAGCAAGCGAGTTATCCGCCAAAGAAATTGTGCCCTCAACATTAATAAAACTCTCACAAGGCAATACATATAAGTCCTGATTCTGAATAGTAATCCTAACTTCATCATTGCTTTTAAATGCTTGTAGATAGGGAGAGTAACTATGATATTCTTTTTTGATTATACTCTCATCCGAATAGGCTTTCTCTCGAACATTCAATACACTACTCAATTTTTTTTTTTTTTTTTTTTAGACCCAGAGATTTTAAAAATAATTTGTTCTCAGGTGTTGGTACTTTTTTCGTCGACCTGTATCCTTCTGTAGAAGAACTCAAAGTGCTCGCTGGGGGTGGATAGCGCACGTTTTTATTATTATAAATAATCATTATCGGCGCCTCAAGTGTAAGCGAAGTGTCACAACCTGTTTTCTTAAATTAACCAAGTTTCCGTTCTGATCAACGATCCGTATTATTAATGACTGTATCTCGCTCATATTAGCTGGCAAATAAATAAGATTATTTGGTTTCTCACTCAATTTATAGCCTGGCGGAACGTTGATTGCAAACTTATGCAGAGCATGACTTGATACCTCATTTACATATGAACCGCTTACAATGTTACATTCTAGACGAATCGTATTTACTTTTAAAATGTCAACAGGTTGATCTGATATATGCGTTGCATTTGGTTTTAGTTCTCTTTTATTAAATCCAAATAATTGACCGATAGAACGCATATTGTTAAAATATATTGAATCTTTTTTAGATGAAATCACTACTTGAAGGGTATTATTATTGCTCTCGATTAGCGGGTGCTTTAATTCATTGGGCTCTATTTTCTTCACTTTCTTTTTAATAAATTCACTTATATCACTAAGCTCATATGCTCCCACAGGTATCTCGAAAATATGCTCCCCAATATGGAATAAATTATTATCGTAGTCCACATTTGGGACCGAGTTGTACATATGAAAATCAATTAGTGCACATTCATAGCTCCCACTTAATTCTATGGGAGGATGATAATTAGCTATTAAAATCGTGTTGTTACCCGTCAACGTAAGTGTTGTTGCCATTTCGAAAGATTATTGATAAGTGAATTAATAGTACTAGTTTCTTGCATTTTATTTTATTTTAAATTTGAATAAAATCAGCAAACCCCCTTCTATAACGTCCATTTTCTAGCGGGTCATCTTTACTTATTAATATAAATCCATATTTTTCTCTCCAACAAAATTGACAAATATTCTTAAATGCATCAAACGACATGTCTTCGCCTACATGATCCTGATACACCTGTTTCATATTGACTTCATCCTGCCTAAACATAATAATTAGATTTGCATTGTCACGCACAAGATGCTTCGGGATGCGTGTATACGTTTGACACAAATAGAACGCATCTATACTATTATGTCTGCCCATGCAGAAGTATGCTCGAATATTATCCTGTTTTTCACGTGCTACGTCATCGAAAATCACTATAGAGTTCTTTTTGGCTGGGTGCAACAACATTTTCATTTTCAGAAAATGTAAAGTAACCCATTCCTTTTATTGGTTTTATAAGTGTTTTTAAGTATTCATATTTAGGCTGATATAATGACTTTGAATATAAGTAAATATTCTCAAACTTTAATCCGTTAGGGCTTTCAATTAAACTAATCATAACATTGGTTTTCCCGCAATTTGAAGGTCCGACAATTAGAGCTCGTATTGAATTGGGTAACAAGCTACTATGTCTAAGTTGTTTGACATCACCATTTTTACAATCGATATTTTTTACTTCTATGTCATTTTTTTGTTTGATTAAACGCATATTAATGTAACTCTTTTGAGTAGATCGTTAATTGAATAATTATTTGTTAATAAAATAATAAACTCCCTACCAGTTGAACTGCACATACCGGGATATCAGTTTTGTGGTCCAGGAACAAAGCTTAAAGCTCGTCTAGCACGTGCTGACAAAGGAATAAATCCCTTGGATGCCGCTTGTAGAGAGCACGATATAGCCTATTCTAAATACAAAGATCTGGAAAATCGTCATAAAGTTGACACAATACTAGCTGAAAGAGCGTGGGAGCGTGTGAAAGCATCTGATAGTAAAGAAAAAAGCAAAGAAAAAATTTGGTATGGGACTTCCACAAAAGCAAAAGAAACGAAAACCATGTAAAAATAAAAATTATTATTAATTATTAATTATTAAATTAATACAAGCAGGATCACTGGGCGTGGCTTATTAAATTAATACAAGCAGGATCACTTTCCCCTTCTAACACACATTCTCCTTCTAACACTTTCCCCCTATAACTCTTTCCCCCTCTAACATACATTCTCGTTCGCTTTTCTCTTTTCTCTATCCTTACTTCCTTTGATCACTGGTCATAACAACCATAAACATTCATTTTTTGACGTGTGTTGCAGGTTTATAATGCCACTCACGTCAAAGAGGCGCCCTCTCGATTCCAGATCCTTTGATCACTACTTCTCATGAACATAAACATTCATTCATGATTGCTTGCTTTCAGGTTAACAATGCAATGCACGTCAAACAGGCGCCCTCTCGACTCTCTCTTATCTATCCTTTCTTCCTGTGCACACTGCACCTCATGACCATAAACAGATTTACAATGCCACTCACGTCAAACAGGCGCCCTATCGACTCTCTCTTATCTATCCTTTCTTCCTGTGCACACTGCACCCCATGACCATAAACAGATTTACAATGCCACTCACGTCAAAGAGGCGCACAATTGACACTTAAACTAATTAGATATAACCAAATCTGTTTCTCTGATCACCTGCTTGCAGGTGTATAATGCAACGCAGGTTTAACAGATGCTGCTGGTAAAGTGGTGGCCTAGGAATGTTAATCCTTTGTTCTCCACCCTACTCTAATTAAAGCGGGCACGATCATGGGAAAAAAGGGTCATAAATTATCATTTTGAAGGGGCGATAAAAGGGTCATACAATTGAATGGAGACATAAATTGTCGGCATCCCTTTAGGGTAGAACCGCCAGTTCCCTACTACTGTTGTTTACACCGATTTTAGTAAGGCATTTGATTCTGTAAGTCATTCTCTGTTGCTTCATAAATTAAATATTATTGGATTTCCATCAAAACTTTTATTGTGGCTTTCGGAGTACTTGTGTGGCCGAACACAAAAAGTTGTTTTTAAATCGTCTGTATCTAAACAAATTTTTGTTACCTCTGGTGTACCCCAGGGTAGTCACCTTGGACCTTTGCTATTTAATTTGTTTATTAACGATCTTCCAGCAGTTATTACTAACTCTTTTGTGTATATGTTTGCTGATGATGTAAAGCTATGTTTCACCTATAATGACGCTTCCCTGTGTAATTTTCTACAGTCGGATTTGGGTGCGTTGTCAGTCTGGTGCCGTACTAACTTACTAAATTTAAATTGTTCAAAATGTAAAGTCATGTCTTTTTGTAGAAGTACCCCTCATACTGCTCACTACTTGCTTGATGCTTCACCACTTGACCGCGTGTTTGAAATTAAAGATTTAGGCATTATTCTTGATCCTAAATTAAAGTTTGACGCTCATATTTTGTCCATGGTCAATAAGGCCATTAATGTCCTTGGCTTCATCAAGCGATGGTCGAAAGAGTTTAATGATCCCTACACCACTAAAACGCTTTATACATCCCTAGTTCGTCCCATCCTGGAGTATGGATCTTGTGTGTGGCCTCCACAATACTCGATTCACCAGGATAGAATTGAATCTGTGCAGAAGAAATTTCTTCTATTTGCCCTTAGAAGTTTTTTTTTCAAGTAGACTTCTTTTGATAAATCTTCTCTCCCTGTTAAACCGTAGAACTATGCATGGAGTATTATTTATTACTAACCTACTTAATGGTGAAATCGACTCATCAGTTCTTTTGAGTCGAATTAAATTTAATGTCCCGGTTAGATCTTCACCTAACTTTTGACCCCTTAGCCTTGATCGTTGCTTCAGCAACTATTTAATTCATGAACCATTTTGTGTTATATGTTCTGACTATAACAAACTTTATTCTCTTGTCTCCTTGGAGGCCTCAACTCCAGTACTAAAAAGATCGATCCTTTTTGCTTTATCTAATCGTAACCACTAACAACTAATCTAACGCTGGTCTGATTGGGTTTTTCTGGGTTTTTCCCAATCCTCGCAACAAATGTTGGACTGCTCCATTTTTTATTAAATTTCCCAGAGCTTTAACGTTAACTTTTAATTATATTTTCAGATTTATATATTATTCTATATATTACTTAATTTAATAATTTTAATTATTTTTAATTTAAATTAAATTTTGATTCATTTTAATGTCAGCTGCTCTTAGCTGACTAATAAATAGAATCGCATAAGGGAGAGTGTTTTAATGTAATAATACAAGCAGGATCACTTTCCCCTATAACACTTTCCTCCTCTAACACCACCTCTCTAATACTAACTCTCTCTTTCTCCCTCTAACACTTTCCTCCTCTTACAACTTCCCCCTATAATATTTTAAAACTAAATCTGCAAGTCTCAATACTCTTGTGTTGATCTTCTTACTGCTGCTGCGAAAAAATTCCCATCCCTTGCTTACATAGCACTCACGAATGTTGTTGTTCTTGTTGTTGTTGGTTTTGCTTTTGATCATAACAATGCGGCCTACTAATGTACTGCCCTTTAACTAGCGTACTTCAAACAAGCACAATCTTGTCTCAATCCTTTTATTCTTTGATCACAGGTTTTCACAAACATTCATTGTTTATGTTTTGCCTGCAGGTGTGCAAGGCAACGCACGTCAAACAGCCGACCTCTCGACTCTCTCTTATCTACTTATTCGTATCTAACACCTTCTCCCTCTAACACTTTCCCACTCTATCCTTTCCCCCTCTTACACCTTCTCCCTCTAACACTCCCCCTCTCACACCTTCTCCCTCTAACTCTTTATAATCTAAATGTACAAGTATCAATACTCTTGTTTAAAAACAATGTGTTGATCTTGCTGCTGCTGCTGCTGCGAAAGAAAATTCCCATTCTTGCACACATAACCCCCCACGAAGGATGTTGTTGTTGCTGTTGACAATAACAATGTACGTGTGCAGAGCAATGTATTTGAAGCAGAAGCAAAAACTGATCCTGTCATTATCACAACCCTAAGACTCAACGTATTGACATTGCTGCTGCTGCTGCGTAAGAAAAGTTCCATCCCTTGTTCAAAGAGCCCCACGAAGGTTGTAGTTGTTGTTGCTGTTGGTGTTGCTTTTGATCATAACAATGCGGCCTACGAATGTACTGCCCTTTGACTAGCGTACTTCAAACAAGCACAATCTTGTCTCAATCCTTTTATTCTTTGATCACTGGTTTTCACAATCATAAACATTCATTGTTAATGTTTTGCCTGCAGGTGTGCAAGACAACGCACGTCAAACAGGTGCCCTCTCGACTCTCTCTTAAAAAAAGCACAATTAAGCATGCAGAAACTTGTCTGTAAGTCTTCCTCCCTCTAACACTTCCTTGCACACAGTATCCTTCTAACACTATCCCCCTCTAACTCTTTCCTCCTCTAGCACCTTCTCCCTCTAACACTTTCCCCCTCTATCCTTTCCCCCTCTTACACCCTCTCCCTCTAACACACCTCCTCTTACACCTTCACCCTCTAACTCTTTATAATCTAAATGTACAAGTATCAATACTCTTGTTTAAAAACAGTGTGTTGATCTTGCTGCTGCTGCCGCTGCGAAAGAAAATTCCATCATTGCACACATAACGCCCCCACGAAGTTTGAAGTTGTTGTTGCTGATGGTGTTGCTTTTGATCATAACAATGCGGCCTAGGAATGTACTGCCCTTTGACTAGCGTACTTCAAACAAGCACAATCTTGTCTCAATCCTTTTATTCTTTGATCACTGGTTTTCACAATCATAAACATTCATTGTTAATGTTTTGCCTGCAGGTGTGCAAGACAACGCACGTCAAACAGGTGCCCTCTCGACTCTCTCTTACCTACATATTCGTAGCTAAGAAACCTGCTCACAGTTGACTCTCTCTGTCTCTTATCTACTAACTTGTAGCAACACTTTCCCCCTCTAACTCTTTCCTCCTCTAACACCTTCTCCCTTTTAACACTTTCCCCCTCTATCCTTTCCCCCTCTTACACCTTCTCCCTCTAACACTCCCCATCTGAAACCTTCTCCCTCTAACTCTTTATAATCTAAATGTACAAGTATCAATACTCTTGTTTAAAAACAATGTGTTGATCTTGCTGCTGCTGCCGCTGCGAAAGAAAATTCCCATCATTGCACACATAACGCCCCCACGAAGGTTGTAGTTGTTGTTGCTTTTGATCATAACAATGCGGCCTACGAATGTACTGCCCTTTGACTAGCGTACTTCAAACAAGCACAATCTTGTCTCAATCTTTTTATTCTTTGATCACTGGTTTTCACAATCATAAACATTCATTGTTAATGTTTTGCCTGCAGGTGTGCAAGACAACGCACGTCAAACAGGTGCCCTCTCGACTCTCTCTTATCTACTTATTCGAAGCTAAGAAACCTGCTCACAGTTGACTCTCTCTCTATCTCTTATCTACTAACTTGTAGCTGAGTAACCTGTGCACACTTTACTCTAGCATTTAATAGTTTCATAGGCAATGTACTTTGCTCACTGAACCTCACGGACGGTGATACCTATAACACATTAGCCAACTAATGTACTTGACCTTTGACTAGCGCACTTCAAGCATACACAAACTTGTCTCTAAGTCTTCCTCCCTCTAACACTTTCTTGCACACAGTCTCTTTCTAACACTTTCCCCCCTCTAACTCTTTCCTCCTCTAACAGCTTCTCCCTTTTAACACTTTCCCCCTTTATCCTTTCCCCCTCTTACACCTTCTCCCTCTAACACTCCCCATCTGAAACCTTCTCCATCTAACTCTTTATAATCTAAATGTATAAGTATCAATACTCTTGTTTAAAAACAGTGTGTTGATCTTGCTGCTGCTGCCGCTGCGAAAGAAAATTCCCACCCTTGCACACATAACGCCCCCACGAAGGTTGTAGTTGTTGTTGCTGTTGACAATATCAATGTGCGTGTGCAGCGCAACGTACTTAAAACAGGAGCACACTTGACTCTAACACTAATTGGTTAAATAGTTAAAACTGATCCTCTCATTCACACAGTCATAAAGATCAACGTATTGATCCTGCCGCTGCTGCTGCTGCTGCGTAGGAAAATTTGCATCCCTTGTTCACGAATCTGTAATAATGCAACGTACATCGAACAAGCGTTCGCTTTTCTCTATTTTCTATCCTTCCTTCCTTTGCACACTGCTACTCATGACCATAAACATTCATTCTTTATTGCTTGCTTTCAGGTTAACAATGCAGCGCACGTCAAACAGGCGCGCACTTGACTCTCTCTTATCTATCCTTTCTTCCTGTGCACACTGCACCTCATGACCATAAACAGGTTTACAATGCCATGCACGTCAAAGAGGCGCACAATTGACTCTAACACTAGTTAGGTAAATAGCCAAATCTGTTCCTCTGATCACCTGCTGGCAGGTGTATAATGCAACGCAGGTTTAACAGGCGCGCACTTGACTCCAAATCCGTTGATCACTAATTCTCACAGATGCTGCTCGTAAAGTGGTGGCCTAGGAATGTTAATCCTTTGTTCTCCACCCTAGTCTTATCAAAGGAGGGATACGATCATGGGAAAAAGGGTCATAAATTATAATATGGTAGGGGGTCAAAAATCAAGGAGTCAAAAAACAAGGGTCAAAAACAATGGGGCGATAAAAGGGTCATAAAAATTAATGGGGTCATAAATTGTCGGCATCCCTTTGGGGTAGAACCGGCAGTTCCCTACTACTCATGTTTACTTGCATTTGTGGTTATGCAGAATTCTTTATTGAAATCAGGCTATTGCAATAATGTGGGTTTCATTAATGCCTTTTTTAAGTATTTGAATGCTTCTTCGCATTCTTTTGTCCATTCGAATTGGACATTCTTTCGACACAATCTAGTCAAGTGACGTGAGTGTTGTGCGAAGTTGTGTATGAATTTTCTGTAATAATTACAGAATGCGACGAAACGTCGTGCACTATTCGCATCAGTAGGGGTTGGATAGTTTTTAATAACATCATACTTTTTATCATCTGGAAGGATGCCATGGTCTGTGCATTTATGCCCAAGGAACGTTACCTTGTGCATGAAAACGAACATTTCTCTGGGTTCAGTTTTAAATTGTGTTTTCTACACAAGTCAAAGATATTTGACAAATTTTTGAACATGTGTTGTTCTGAACAGCCAATGACTACTAAGTCATCCATGTAGAGAAATGCAAGGCCAGAAAATGCGAGTGTCATCATCCGCATGAATGAGTTTGGTGCTACTTTAAGACCATATCGTAATCGCGTGAAGCGATAAGAACCGGAGTTCGTGGAAAATGATGTTATATTTCTAGATTTTTCTTCTATTTCTATTTGATGAAATCCTGACATAAGATCGAGACATGAAAAATATTTAGCTCGTCCTAATTGGTCTAGTATTTCTTCCATTCTTGGCAGTGGGTATTTGTCCGCTAAGAGTTTTTTATTTATTTGGTGGTAATCACTACTAAACGCCATTTTTATACTCGATACCGAAGGTAAGAGTATATTGGGTTTGTGCAATGTCCGTCATGGTGTCCGTCCGTCTGTCCGTCTGTATGTTCGCAACTTTTTTCCACACCCTTCAAGCTAGAGACTTGAAACTTTCCAATTCTCTTTATCTATGGGATAGTAAATTAAAGTGTCAAGATGGGGGTTCTACGATAACTGGGGGGCTGGCAAATCGATAAATTCGATAACTCAAAACCGATAAATCCACATATTTCGCACATCCTTACAGCTAGAACTACCAATTTGGTGGGCAGATAGCTACTAGCAACTCCCAAAAAACTGCATCAAAATTTTGGAGCCACGCCCACCCATTCCGCCCCCAGCCCTCCCGCAATTTAAGTCAAAAAAGCGTATATCTCCCACAGTTTTTGAGCTAGAGCCACCAAATTTTGTGCCAAGATAGGTGATGATGACCCCCCAAAAACTGCATTAAAAGTTTGGATGCCACGCCCAGCGATACTGCTCTAGCCGCCCCCATCCACCCCAACGCATCGTCAAAAACGGGAATGCGTGTATCTATCAGAGTTGTGGAGCTAGAGCCTCCAAATTTGGTAGAAAGCTAGCTGGTAACGACCCCCAAAAAACTGCATCAAAATTTTGGAGCCACGCCCACCCATTCCGCCCCCAGCCCCCCGCATTTTGAAATCAGAAATGGCTATATCTCCCACAGTTTTTGAGCTAGAGCCACCAAATTTGGTGCCAAGATAGGTGATGATGACCCCCCAAAAACTGCATCAAAAGTTTGGATGCCACGCCCACCAATACCACCCTAGCCGCCCCCATCCACCCCAACGCTTCGTCAAAAACGGGAATGCGTGTATCTTCCAGAGTTGTGGAGCTAGAGCCACCAAATTTGGCAGGAAGATAGCTTGCAACGACCCCCGAAAAACTGCATCAAAGTTTTGGAGCCACGCGCACCCCTTCCACCCCCCTTTCCACACCTTTTACAAACTTTGCGCTAGAGTCACCAAATTTTGTATGAAGATAGCAATTGACATTCCACATAGATCTGCATCAAAAATTTGGATGCCACGCCCACCCATACCGCCCCCAGCCCCCCTCTCCCCCTTTTATACAAACTTCGAGCTAGAGTCACCAAATTTGGTATGAAGATAGCAATTGACATCCCACATGGATCGGCAGCAAAAATTTGAATGCCACGCCCACCCATACCGCCCCAAGCCCCATAGCCCCCCTTTCACCACCTTTTACATGCTTCGAGCTAGAGTCACCAAATTTGGTATGAAGGTAGCATTTGACATTCCACAAGGATCTGCAGCAAAAATTTGGATGCCACGCCCAACCATACCGCCCCCAGCCCCATAGCCCCCCTCTCCCCACCTTATACAAACTTTGAGCTAGAGTCACCAAATTTGGTATGAAGGTAGCATTTGACATTCCACAAGGATCTGCAGCAAAATTTGAATGCCACGCCCAACCATACCGCCCCCAGCCCCCCTTTCCCCACTTTTACAAACTTTGAGCTAGAGTCACCAAATTTGTTATGAAGATAGCAATTGACATTCCACAAAGATCTGCATCAAAAATTTGGATGCAATTCCACCCATACCGCCCCCAGCCCCACTTTCCCCACTTTATACAAACTTTGAGCTAGAGTCACCAAATTTGGTATGAAGGTAGCATTTGACATTCCACAAGGATCTGCAGCAAAAATTTGAATGCCACGCCCAACCATCCCGCCCCCAGCCCCTCTTTCCCCACTTTTACAAACTTTGAGCTAGAGTCACCAAATTTGTTATGAAGATAGCATTGACATTCCACAAAGATCTGCATCAAAAATTTGGATGCAATTCCACCAATACCGCCCCCAGCCCCCCTTTCCCCACTTTATACAAACTTTGAGCTAGAGTCACCAATTTGTTATGAAGATAGCAATTGACATTCCACAAAGATCTGCATCAAAATTTGGATGCAATTCCACCCATACCGCCCCCAGCCCCCCTTTCCCTACTTTATACAAATTTGAGCTAGAGTCACCAAATTTGGTATGAAGGTAGCATTTGACATTCCACAAGGATCTGCAGCAAAAATTTGAATGCCACGCCCAACCATACCGCCCCCAGCCCCCCTTTTCCCACTTTTTACAAACTTTGAGCTAGACTCACCAAATTTGGAAGGAAGATAGCAATTGACATTCCACAAAGATCTGCATCAAAATTTGGATGCAATTCCACCCATACCGCCCCCAGCCCCCCTTTCCCCACTTTATACAAACTTCGAGCTAGAGTCACCAAATTTGGTATGAAGGTAGCATTTGACATTCCACAAGGATCTGCAGCAAAAATTTGAATGCAACGCCCAACCATACCGCCCCCAGCCCCTCTTTCCCCACTTTTACAAACTTTGAGCTAGAGTCACCAAATTTGGTATGAAGAAAGCAATTAACATCCCACATGGATGGGCATCAAAATTTTTAATACTGGTATCGAGTATACCGCAGTCGGTTGCGTCCGACTGCAACGTTTCCACTTGTTTCTCCTTGGAATTAGGGAGAGATTTCTTGGGAACCAAGAGAAGTGTGCTATTATATTCTGAAATTGATGGTTCAACTATACCATCTCTTATTAGTTTTTCGACCTGTTTGTTTATTTCTGGTTTTTTCTGTTTCGGCATTTCTATAATTTTTGATGTATACTGGAGTTTTGTCTGCTCATCTTAGTTTTTGTTTATAGAAATTATTCTGGGTAATAGGTTCTGATTCTAGACCAAATATATCACTATATTTGGTACACAAATCAGTTGATTTTTCTTTGAATTGGTCAGGGAATGATAATTTATTTACGACTTCCTTTGTTCTGTTGCTTGTATTGACAGTTTTTGATTCAATTTCATATTGTTCTAGTGATTCGAAAGTATTTTTTGGATCTTGGATTTTCAAGTGCTTATTGGTTGTATTAAGAATACGAATTATTGCGTTATTACCTGCTACTATGCTGTTAGCTATTAATACCCCAGTAGAAATTTCCTGGTTTGGTATTAATACAGTTTTTTCTTTTGTTGGAATCGTAATTTTTCTCATTACTTCTGATCTAGCTGGTAATAGTAGCGAATTGTCCATGTCGTTGTGTAGCAATGGGACATGTATTTGATAGTTAAGTGACTTTGGTTTCATGATGAATTCATCATGTTGATAATCTATTAGACAATTAAATTTTTTAATGAAATCTAGTCCAAGGATTCCATCGCATGGTATAGGAAATTCATTATGAACTATTTGGAAGTTGTGATTGATTACGAAGTAATCGAAAAGTAGGTCGATTGGTGCTTGTCCAATTGATTGTATTTTTCCCTGTCCAATTCCTGTTATATTGGTTTTATTATTTTGGTTAATGTATGAATTTAGTTTGTTGTTCTTTAATATGAGACATTTGCTCCAGTATCTATCAATAGAGTTAGTGGAATATTATTTATTTGGTTATGAATTTTAATAATGATGCTGGGACTGAGGTTTATATTCAGTATTTTTACTGTTCGTTGTTCAAGGGGGCTTGTTCGTTTTCCGAGTTACCTTGTGTAACTCGTACCAGTTTTGTTGTCCATTGTTTCTGTATTGGTCACCTCTGTACGAACCGCCTCTGTTCGAGCCGCCTCGAGGGTCACCTCTGTTATTATTATATTGGTTGCCATTATTGTTGTTATACCTGAAGCCGCCTCTGTTGTAAGGTCGGCCTCTGAAATTACCTCTACCGCGGTTCCCGCCACGTTGAGAGTAATTTTGGTAAAATATTGTGCTAGTACTACCAGTCATTTTAGTCATGGAATGGATATATTTACCCATAGCATCTTCAAAGTTACCGTAGTTACCAGTTTCCAATATTGTGCGTTGTTTTTCATTATCTGTGTTGTCTGTCATGGCTGTGATAGATTCCTGTGTTGCGAATTCTTCCGCATTTTCAGGGTCTAAGCCTTTGTCAATGTAGGCAGCTTCGAGCTGCTTACGTAAATTGTCAATCTCAGTTGCATACTGAGATGCTGTTTTCCCCTTTTGTTTTGTGTTAGCTAGAGCCATTACATGATTCGCCTTTTACAGTGGCCTTTAATTTGTTTATTATGGCTTCTATAGTGTTTTCGTTTTGTACTTTGTACAAAATAGGTCCGGTTATTTTGGACTTGATTACTTCTACGGCCAGCTCTTCTTGGGTGCCTTTGGTTCGTTCAACAATCCTTATGGCTGTTAGAAAACGATTCAACGACAATTTTTTTTCCATCAAATTCAGGGACCGCAGACGAAACTTGTCTTACGTATTCCCTGTCTAAAGCTATCTCGTCAGGCATGTTACTGATTTTTTGTTATCTGTGTCAGAAGACTCCTGATCTGAATCAGTGTCAGTTTCTGAATTTTATTCGTCCAAATTGTCAAGTTGACTTGGGTCAAACTCAACAAGAAAATAATGATTTGTTGGTATTTTAAATATTATTTGACGCCTAAAACTTATAGTGTCTAGCTTTGAAGTTAATGCACGTTATATTTTTAGACATTGTTCGTTATGTGCGTGTGTAAGTTTTTCTCTATTGCTTGCCATTTCATAACTATTGCTTATACACTCGCACTTTTTTCAATTGTCATCGCTGTCAGAACTTATTGGTTCTGCTTTGATGATTTCATGCGCAAATAAGTCGCTTATTGACTTAGGCAAGCGCACGTTATTTCTTAGTGGATATTTGTGTTGCATTGATAGTATACGTTATATTTTATATACATATGCAATTTTACTATCTTATTAGTGATTATCCACATTAGGATAATTTTCAGCTTTGGATTGTTTATGCCGTAATCGACAAGAAATTGGATGAATGGAATGTACTTAGCTAATATAGTTTTAGCTCTACCATGATTTTTGTTTTTATGTAATTTAAGTGGGGCCTAAAATTGGATGGTTATCTATTATAGATTTAACCGAAACGTATGGTAACGTTTCTAGTACTTGTGGTTTTTATATTTAATGGGGTCATAAATTGTCGGCATCCTTTGTGTCGTAGAACCGGCAGTTCCCTACTACTTACGATGTTATCAAAAACTATCCATTTCCAACTGATGAGGATAGCACATGGCGTTTCGTCGCGTTCTGTAATTATTACAGACGATTTATTGATAACTTCGCACAACACTCACGTCATTTGACCAGATTGTTCAAAAAGAATGTCCAATTCGAACGGAAAAAAGAAGGCGAAGACACATTCAAATACTTAAAAAAAAGGCATTAATGAAGCCTACGTTGTTACAATACCCTGACTTCAGCAAAGAATTTTTCATAACCACAGATGCAAGTAAACATGCATGTGGTGCCGTACTAACTCAAAAGTACAACGGTATGCAATTGCCAATTGCATTCGCTTCAAGAGCTTTCACACAGGGAGAAAGCAATAAATCAACTACAGAGCAGGAATAGCTGCATACACTGCAATAAAACATTTCAGGCAGGCATTTTCTAGTTAAAACAGACCATAGACCATTAACTTACCTTTTTTCAATGAAAATCCAACATCAAAATAAACAAGAATGAGATTAGATTTAAAAGAATATCAATTTACGGTAGAATACCTCAAGGGGAAGGATAACCATGCAGAATAAACATTGACCAATTAACTCAAATAAATAGGAATATAATGATGGTCCAAACGAGATCATCAAATCGACAGCAAAACATCTGCGCAGATGAAAAAATAAAATTGCAAAAGATAGAAAAAGAGCCCAATGCACAGTGGTTGCGTCCATAGGCCAAAAATAAAAACCGGTTTTACAATATGTTGACGAAATGTAACCAAATTGTCTCACAAATGTGCAAAGTTTATCATGGCAAACCAGATTTTTCTGGAAATCTAACGGGACTTTCTAAAAATAGAATTACAGTTGTAAACATGTGTTCATATTTGCAAAGCTGCAGCAGCTTTTTGTGATTATTGTAAAGCAATAGCACACTTCTAAGAAATCAAACTTTCCACAGAGTGCTCCGATTTTTATAATTTAGAATGGATTTTAAAGCTGAAGGTATTTACTTTACTATACAGTTATTGTAAAATTGATTTGATCAATGAAATTTTTTTCGGTAGTTTTGATTGATTAAACTTTTTTTTGCGTGTTTTGTGAACGTCTTTTTCATTTACCTATGGTTTTAGTTGTGTTACCCCCGGTTCACCCCATTGTGAGTATTATTACAGTATTTCTCAATGTCTTAAGGTAATATTAATGGAAAATTTGGCTGCTAATAGTTGCTAATTTGTGTTTACTAACTAAAGCCGTCTGACTCTCTTTCAAGGTTATTTTGCTGCGAAATGGGCTGCTGTTTCTTTGTTTTTGTGATTTTGCTTTTGTTTTCGTCATGTGTGTTTGTATACAATGTGGCATATGTTTTATTATTATTCGCCATGTCGCTTTTCATTTTGTTTTTACAGGCTCTTCTAATAGTTTTGTGTTTTCACGTATGTATATTAGATCTTTGGTGCAGAGAAAAGGGTACAAATGCTGAAAAAACTACAAATGTAATCAATTTGATACAAAAAAGCATTACAAACAAGGGCTTCAAAGTCGAATTAAGCAAAGTTAAGAATGCTTATTGGGGTCAGTACAAACGGATTAAAAGCTTGCTTGTGAAATATCAATCCGAATGGTTGAACATAAAGGATGCAATTATTTTAAAGCGTATTTGTGATCCTCCACATATGAACCGGACTGATAATCGTGGACGCCCCAAGATCGATTTTGCTGAGTCTTCAAAAGGACGAAACGTCGCACAGTGGGTCCTTTTCTCGGATAGCTTATCAAAAATCATTTTTTTCATGAACGCGTTTGGCAAAGTGAAATATGTAATCGATAGAGAATACTTCAAAGATTATGGATCCAAAAGATTTTTTAAATCGGTTAAAAATTATGGGTGGTACAGCTCCTCAAAGTTGAGTAATTTTACGTGAGTACGAAAAAATGACAATTTTTACAGAAATTTACCACTTTCGAACTGAATATTGGGCGACGTACTCAACCGATCTTCGATCTTTTTTCTTTATCTGAAAAGTATGTGTGTTTTTCTGTATACAGTTTTAATATAGTTTATATTTTATTTTTATATATTTAAAGTATTTTTTTTAGAATTTTGGTAAAAATTTCAGAGAGATAGCACCACTAAAAGTATTTATGGCCGCGGTCCCCATGCAAGCGCAACCACTGTGCAATGTCTATGAAGTCATTAGCAATAATGACGTAAAGAAATTTGTGAAGACAAATTCGGTAAATCAAATTGTTTGTTAAAAAGGGAAAAAGATTATTTCACAATTTTCAATTAATGATTTGTATTCAAATGAAAAGTTCGATCTAGGTCAATTCTTTCAAAGGTGTAAATCAGAAGCCGGAACATATAAAATTGTTAGTTTACAGTTGTCACCAAGTGAACAAATTTTCGAGTTTGTATCACTAAACGAATTTAAAACAAGTGGAAACGTTGCAGTCGGACGCAACCGACTGCGGCATACTCGATACCAATGTTAAAACATGTAAAAAGAGGCCTGATTGCAAAGGGGTACGGATGGGGCAGGGGTGTACGCTGCCTTAAAGATTCTCCGATGCAGATAGGGATGCCACCAACTATCTTCCTTCCAAATTTGGTGACTCTAGCTGAAAGTTTGTAAGAGCTGTTGAAAGGGGGGCTGGGGGCGGTATGGGTGGGTGTGGCATCTAAATTTTTACTGCAGATCTTTGCGAAATGTCAATTGCTATCTTCATACCAAATTTGGTGACTCTAGCTCGAAGTTTGTAAAAGGTGTGGAAAGAGGGGCTGGAGGCGGTACCTTCGGTACCGAGTATAACAAGTAAGAAGGCTTAAGTCGGGAGAGCCCGACTAGAAGATACCCTGAACCCAGTTGCAATAAATATGTAAATTAAATTTATGTAAGACTTTGGTATACCGACTTAGTTTCAATCGATTAAATTCGATATCTCCGGTGTTTCTCAACCGATTTGGACGAAATTTTAAGAAAAGTTCTATCATTACCCATTACTTCAACCCTCATTTTTATATTTTACAAATTCGATATTTTTTGTTATCGATTTTATGTGTATATCGGAAACCAGAATAGTTATCGATAATTTGAAGCAAACTTGTTCTGCTTGTGGTATAGGAGAACTTAAATACCAAATCTGAAGTTTCTAGCTCTTGTAGTCTCTGAGATCCACGCGTTCATACAGACAGACAGACAGACCGACGGACGGACAGACGGACATGGCTATATCGTCTCGGCTATTGATGCTGATCAAGAATATATATACTTTATGGGGTCGGAGATGCTTCCTTCTGCCTGTTACATACTTTTGCACAAAACTATTATACCCTTATTAACACATTTTATGGGTTAAGGGTATAAAATATGGGCAATAAATACTTAAATAAAATATAAGTAGCGCTACTAACAAAAGTGACACAAATAGACAAAAATGACGAAAGTCAAATTAAAGCAATACTGTCGAAATATGACGATTCTATAGAAGGAGGCCATACGCGAACCCTGTTAAAAATAAGAAAATACTATTTTTGGCCCCAAATGCCAACAAGCAAAGACTAATGCACATACTAAAGCACCAATGATTATAACGGGAACACCAAGCACAGCTTTTGACACTGTTTTAATAGATACCATTGGACCATTACCTCGTACAGAGAATGGCAATGAGTATGCAATCACAATTATATGTGATCTCACGAAATATCTAGTTACAATACCAGTAACAGATAAAAGTGCAAAAACGTAGCCAGAGCTATATTTTAATCTTTTGTATTAAAGTACGGTCCTATGAAGACGTTCATACGGACATGGGTACTGAATACAAAAATTCACTTATAAATGACTTGTGTAAATATATTAAGATAAGTAATATACTATCAACAGCCCACCATCACCAGACTTTAGGAACAGTAGAAAGGAGTCATCGAACATTCAACGAATACATTCGTTCGTACATTTCGATTGACAAAGATGATTGGGACATATGGTTGAATTATTTTACCTATTGTTTCAATACAACACCGTCGACAGTACACGAATACTGTCCATACGAGCTTGTCTTTGGAAGACTTCCAAGACAATTGGCAGAATTTAATAGATTAGCTAGAATAGGCCCAGTATATAACATAGACGATAATGCAAAAGAATTTAAGTTTAGATTAGAAGTTGCTCACAAACGAGCAAAAACCTGCTAGAATTAGAAAAACAAAACGTAAGATAGAATTTGATAAAAAAAAGTAACGACATAGAACTAGAGATAGGAACTTTAGTATTACTAAAATATGACACAGCTCATAAGCTGGAAATAAATACTTAGGCCCTTAGAAAGTAATAAACATAGAAGATAGAAACAACATAAAGATAGAAGTAAATAAGAAAAACAATAAATAGTTAATAAAAACAGAATAAAATTATTTCGGAAATAAATTAGCTCGAGCATAGAACTTAGTATAATCAAAAAAAAAAAAAAAGTTCATAAGGATAAATAAAAATTTGTACTTCATAAATATTTCTAGTATGGGCATACATAAGTATTTTACATTCTCATATTAGAAAAAAAAAAAAAAAAAAAAAAATTTCAATTTTTACGTTTTTCAAACATTTTTATTATTATATTACAATGTTTAAAAAAAAAAATATAATAGCAATATTGATTAATTATAAAATAACTACATATATTACGTTATTTTTCAAAAGGAGGGAGATGTAGTATGCACATATATTGAGAGTACACTGTACTCAGTACATTTCCATAATATTGAACAGCAACACTTTGTTGCTGCATAAACATAAACCAAAACAACAACACTTTGTTGTTATATAAACACCCAGCACATTTCAAGTGCATAGTAACATGATCGCATGAGAATGTGACGGGCTCAATTAAAGCCGCGACAGCATTCTCATGCATTGACCACTAGCCATATATATGTACATTACTCTCACTCTCCAACTTATATACTTTATACATTATGTACGGCTCTGACGCTGGCCTCTCTGCCGAAGCAGCGTGCAGCCTTCTTAGCTAAGCTAGTTCATAAGAGAACAATTTAAATTCATTCGTAATAAAGCACACTAACGGAACAGACGCTCTACAAATGTAAACGGTCTTCTTATTGTTACATGCACCAACGACATAATTCCACACTATCAAATATAAATCTAGTTCGGTGATCCACCTTTTTCCCTAACCTCTATTCAATTCCTTCTTGATCCACGATAATGCATAGCATATCTTTCTCAAAACTTGTATCCAATTCCTCATTTAATTACCTTGCCCTACGTCAAGGTTTTCTCATAATTGTTGTTCCATACCCCTATCTTTTTCACTTATATCACTCATATCACTATTTTCTTTACTTAACAAATCATTCATAACACTATGCTCTTTACTTAACAAATTACCAATAACACTATTCTCATCACCCGACACATAACTCATAACACTATCCTCTTTACCTAACCCATTATCTTTGCATTTGACTTTATTTAGAATCGCACTTTCATTTAACATCACCGTATCCTCACGTAATGAACTGCTCCTAAAACTTCCTTTATTTTCGTACAAATTCTGAACATTATCGCCTATATTAACTTCATCCTTTCTTACATTTTCAGTTTGCATATTTACAGACTTTTCAGTATTTTCCGCAACAATCACATTTACGAGATATGTATCGATATTCAAACCACAAGCATTCATAAAACCCCTTCCAACTACAACATTTTGACTCATAGACTCTTCAGATACAACGATTAACTCAAAATTAATTTTTATTGTTTTTTTTATTATGTAACAAAAATTGTTCCCATATACTTCAAGTCGGCTCTTATTTATGCCGTAATAGGATTTAAATACTGGTAACCTTACAATATTTCCAGGAACAAATGAATTTTTAATTAATGAAATCGCACTACCCGAGTCTATGAGACAATCGGTAACCAAAAATAGCTTAGGATATGCATGAAAAAATATTTTAAAACATCTTACAAACTTGTTTGACATCTCTCCGCTGTGTTGTGGACATTGCGCAATTGTCGCTTCAATCTGCTGGAAACTGGCAAGATTGAATGGCTGAAAGCGTTCAGCGAGGTGTGCAGCAAACACATCAGCTTGACTCTGGTCAGTTCGACACCATGTCCCGTTACTGTCCACCAGTGGCGCTTTCCTTGCGCAACGCCTTTTAATAGCGCGTGTGGCCTTCCAGAGCGAGTTCGTCGCTTCGCTTTCGACTCCAGTATTGGCTAGCCTGTCATCAAACCATGCTGATTTATGTGCCACTGTTCCACTCTGCTTTGTCCAATGGGTGACGAGACCTCATCCACCTAGTACGTAAGCGCCTCTTTTCAGCGATGAGCAGCAGAATTTCTCTCGTTATCGGGATTCTGTCTGCTGTGGGCCTCCGAGATGGGGTGCGAGTAGCCATTCTAGCTGCTGTCTTGACTTTATGTGTGAACGAGTCGATAGCATCAACTATGTCCTTTTCGTTGTTAAACGTTGTGTTGAGGTCCAGTGCTCTTTAATCAATTCGAGGTAAGTGCATCTGCTGATTATCCGCTCCGTCTTAGGGTATGCTATTGCTGCCGCATCCAGCGTAATTACGAGCGGTAGGTGGTCGGAGCTAAGCTCAACAACCGGCCGTATATCTGCATGGATACCCAGGACACCCCTTGTCAGCGCAAAATCAATATATCCTGGTGAGCCTCTACTGCTGTACGGGTACCTTGTTGGGCCTCCTGTTGCAAGTGAGTTCACCTCTGAACTCAAGACAAGATTTGCTAGCGCATTGCCTCTTTGGTTGCACCTCCCTGCTCCCCAAAGCCAGTGAGACGCATTCCCGCAACGATGAACTTGGAGCGCTGCTGTTCCAAAATGGTCTTAAATTCATCCGTAGTCCATATAAATCTCGGGGGACAGTACACCGCACCAAAATTGATAGGTCCGAGCACTGTTTCTATAGCTGCTGAAGCAAGTTGCACCTTGTCAGTAGCTACAGGTATGAGCGGGAAATGGACCAGGTTAGACCTGATCAGGATCGCTGCACCACCTTTGGCGTTGCCAGCGCTCGGATCATTAGCACTATACGCCTCAAATCCGAATAGTTTGGGTGCCTCTGACCCTTTGCAGTGTGTCTCGCTGAGCAGTAAGACATCTATCTAATGTCGCCGAACAAAGCACTCTACTTCGTGCAGCTTCGTAGATACGTCGTCGGCGTTCCACACTAAGATGCGCAGCGGCATCATTATGGGGCCTTTTGCGCTTGGAGCGCAGTGAGCAGATTAAGAATCTGCCCCTGCTGCTGTGTCTGTTGTTGGTGCTGCTTCAGCATCATCATCATTAACTCCATCTGCTTCTCTTGGTGCGACTGGAGAGACTTAATGCTTTCGTTAAGCGACTGCAGAATTGCTTCAATGTTGCTATTGTCCATCGAGTGCTGGGGTGCATCCCTTGTCGTCCTTTGACGGCTGCGGCTCCTTTCGTTGTACTGTTGCTTTTGTTGGTGTTGTTTTGGCTGCTGCTGTTGCTGCTTAACTACATCCGCATAGGAGACTAAGCTTCGAGCAGTAGCTATAGGCTTACCTCCAGTCGTAGCCCGTGGCATAGAGCGCTCGGAGTTCTCACTTCTACCTGGGCCTGGAGCGTTGTAGAAACGCCTGGTATTTAGGACATCCCGAGTAGTTAGCAGGGTGCTGATCACCTTTTTTGTAGCCGGTGCAGAGCTCATTGCGGGGTCGAGTACAGTCCCTGGCAGGGTGCTCTCCAGCACATTTCACGCATATGTGCGCCTTACGGCAGTATTTTGCCGTGTGACCAAACTGCTGACATCTATGGCATTGTACAATAGCAGTGCGCTTTCGGAGGGGTTGAATAACTACTCTCATATGGCAGAGTGTCTAGACTGCCAGTATTGTCTTGTTATTGGCCGCTGCGGCAATGTTCAAAAGAACACGTTTACTGGCTGATCTTTGGGGGTGCCTAGCTCGCTTCGCCTCTGGGGCGTATGGGCATCGATCACCTTGTGGCCATTTTTTCCAGTTCTTCCTTGATCTGGCTAAGCAGCGTGCTGTGGTGCAAGCCTTTAACGCAAACTCTGAATGGCCTATCTTCTTTCAGCTGGTAGCAGTGAAATTCATACTGCTCTTTCTCAAGCCAACTGACAATGCTGCGAAATGTGCACGCATCAGCCGTGTAGAGTCTCATGACACCACCCAGTGATGCACTAGCCTCGACCTTGCTCACATCAGAGACACTTTTAATGCCTTGCATCAGTAAGTTGACATCATTGACGCCCTCCATAACTATTGGCGGTGGCTTAGGTTGTGCTTTTTTGGCATTGTCAGTGCTGCCGGCTGTGGCAGCAACCCGCTTCGAAGCAGCAATATTATTTTGGTGATCGGTGCGGGACTGATCGCATAGCACGTCACTTGCATTTTCCGACTCCATATCAGTTGCAGGTTGCGCAAGTAACCCGAATCGGTTTGAACTGCTGCTGTAGCTTGGTTGCAGTAAGGAGATGTTGCCACTTATCATGCCGGGTTTTAATTTCTTACTCTCAAGACTTGGAGAAGCGCATGAAATTGTCTTACGCTTAATTTTTTGGAAGCGCTGCAAAGCTCCATTGGTGGTTGAGAAAGCACCAGTTTCCAATGTCGGTCCAGTCGTGGCCATTTCAGCTAAGCCGTTGACCTCACTATCTGAGGGTTCGTTGACGGCTTTACTAAGTGCTTCGCCAAGAATCGCTTTGTTTTTTGTCATAGCAGGCAACTTTGTCTGCTGCTTCGCGATTTGCCTGGATTTTATACTCTTAATAGTATGCATCAGTTTCATTAAGATCCTAGCCTATGCTCGAACCTTGGGATGGTTTGACTAGTAGCTCAAAGCTTCTATCAGGCACTTGAACCAAACAGACCGTGAGCTTAAAGTCAAAAAACAGGGATGTTTTGCGACCACGTGGCCGCTCCGCAGCGAAGTCCCGCTTTGGGTAAAATCGCACTGATTTTCAAATGTTATGAAAATGCAGCACATTCACTTTGATATTACTGACAGTGACTTAGGGGATCACTAATTGGTACATTTACATTTTTCACAGTTATTAATGAATGCTTTAACATCCCCTACCAAATTGGGCCAGTAGTAATACCGCCGAATTCTTTCGAGCGTTTTACTAATACCATTATGCGCGGCTAATGGATGTTCGTGGCTCTGTTTTAAAACGTCAGAGACTAACTATTTTGGTATCCACAACTTCCAACACATATCGTCTGCAATTTGCTCACCAGTAGCATGTTCTGCTCGCCGATAGATAATATGGTCTATAACCTTAACATCTGGCAATGGAACCTTTTGTTTTAAAATTTGGTCTTTAAGTCCCACACATTCCTGAGCGTGAAAATGCGAAGATTTCAAATCAATTGGGCAATCCAACGATACTTCCGATAAATCTTCCGTATATATGCGAGAAAGTGCATCCGGAACTACATTCTTACTGCTTTTGCGATGATGAATTTTAAATGAAAATGCCTGCAACTTAAGAGCCCACCTCGCTAATCTGGTACTTAAATCTGTTTGTGACATGAGCCACTTTAACGAAGCATGATCCGTGATGATGGGAAATTCATATCCCTCTATATATGCTCTAAACTTTTTCACGCACATAACAGCGGCCAAACACTCTTTTTTCCGTTACTGAATAATTTCGTTGACACTTATTTAGTTTGCAAGACATAAAGGCAATTGGTACTTCATTACCCTCGCTATCCACTTGCATAAGCACGCCTCCAACACCCGTATGACTAGCGTCACAATGTATGGAAAACGGCAACGTAAAATCTGGAGCCTTGCACATATGCTCTTTTAACAATATAAATGCTTTTTGAACCTCTTCTGACCATTCAAATTTTTTTTCGACTTTTGAGGGTATCAGAAATGGGTGCAGCTATGCCAGCATAGTTATTTATAAATTTGTGATACCAGCCTGTGGTACCTAGAAACCGACGGACTTGTTTCAAAGATCGAGGTACTGGAAAGTCTCTTATTGCAGCGACTTTTTCGGGGTCCGTTTGAATTGTACCATGTCCGATCACATGCCCTAAGTACTTAACTTCTTTAAGGCAGAATTTACTTTTTTCAACATTAATTGTTAGACCTGCAAGGGCTAATCGGCTTGCAAGTTGTCTAAGCACGGTGATATGCTTTTCAAAAGACTCTGAAACAACTAGCAAATCATCCAGATACACAAAAATCTCGTTGCGCAAACTGGGCGGAATAACCGTATCCATTAGCTTGGACATTGGCGCGTTGGTTAAACCAAAAGGCATGACAGTGAATTGATACAATGGTCTACCTGGGACAGTAAACGCTGTCTTCTCTCGAGCTCTTTGAGCCAACGGGATTTGCCAATAAGCATCTCTTAAGTCGATACTTGTTATGTACTCAGCTCGAGGAAGCCTACTAATTATAACATCTATTCACTGTTCACTGGTCTTGCCAAGGCCTTTTTCAGCAAAAGAAGGAAACAGTTCAATTGTAGATAACAACTCCTTGTGCTGCTGAACCGTTAATGAAATTTTAAAGGGATCGGATAAGTCGAAAGCAGCCACGTTAGCACTATGGGTTTTATGCATCATCACCAAAGGTAACAAATCAAAGGCTATCCAAAAATCAATGCCAAGATATAATTGTGATAGCGACGGAACAATATAAAAGCATAATCGTTTTGTATCACCTCTGAACAAAATTTCAGTTGTGATTTTACCTATGATAGCTTGTTTTGCTCCATCAGCTGTGCGAACATTAAGCTTCAAAGGCTTATATACTACTGGATTCAAATCTGATGCAAATTACCACCTATACAACTAATTGACGCTCCTGTATCCATAAGACCACTTAGAGATTTTCCCAATATGGTTACATCTGCATATGGCCGAACGTCACTTGACAAATCTACAATAGAGGAATTTATGTCCGCTACGGACTTGCTCTGCTTTAAGCGAAAAGAACATTGACGAAATCTGTTGCGAGTCTGTCGCAAACACTCGGCATTTATTTTGGGTTTAGGTTTAAGTAAAGGAAAGCTGGGATTGGGGTCGTAACCGGTGAGTTTTAACTAGTTGTGGTGACATCCATGGCTATTCTGTATTTGTCCCCCTGGACACTAGTTTGCGTGCACTTGTCAAGGGTGCACGCTGGAGTTCGTTTTTTTGAAGGGTGAGAGCACATCTAGAACATGATGGTTTATATGTGTCTCGTTTACCACACCCATAACAAAAAACGTTCCGAGCTGACACGCAATCTTGATACCTATGTCCATTTTTACCACAGTTCCAACAAGAAAGGGATATTGCAGCAAGATCAATATTATTTAAATCTCATCATCTTCGTGGTCGTTTTCGGTTTGTACCGTAACTTCATTTACCTGACGTTTGGATTGAAACCGTTGCACCGGAACTATTCAATGATCTACAGATTTCACAAATCGTTCACGTGTACGCACTACGTGTCTCAACTGAACAATGTTACCTACAAGTACATATAATATTTCGTGCTGTATTTCTGGCAACAAATTTGCACGAAGTATTTCCAATAAAACTTGTTCACTTAATTGTTGACTAAGCTTGTCTGCTAAGCACAATATTGCTTCATAAAAACTATCAAAGGTTTCATTATGCTTTTGCTTCCTTTGAGCAATAGCTGACCGAATCTCTAAATCAGTTCTACCATCCTGGAATTGCGATCTCAACGCTACACACAAATCTGGTCAGTGAACTGTAGGTACACTTCTGTGGAATCTCCAATACCATTCATTGGCACTTCCCTCGAACAAATTACTTGCATATCTTGCTAACAGTTCAAAATTGCCCTCCAGAGTCTGGTGAGTGAGTGCTTCGACTCGGTACAAAAAGTTGTCAACTGACAAAGACGCATGTCCGGTAAAATGTAACTTCCAATTAGACATGATTTGACTAATACGATCTGGTCGTAAATCACGATTTGACTGCGAACCAGCAGACATACCTGCAGGAGGAAAATGTTCACTAGCGGGTCTACTTGGGATTCTAAACAACTGTTCGAAACTTTGAAATGTTTGGCTCGATGGTGAAACTCTATTAATAGGTTGAATCGGCTCCGAACTTGTGGACATTTGTACAGACAATCTCTGAAATCCGGCTTCGATCGATTGAGCAATTGTTCGTGTTTGTTGCAATAATACTATGGCCATTGCTGTTGTAATTGATTGTTGCAAGTTAGCCAACAATGTTTCATACCCCATTTGCATCGGTCTAGGTTGACTTTCGGTTCTGATCGACCATAGCTTCCCCAGTTACTGGTTGTACGGATTGCGGCTGTCGCATAGTCGGACTTATGTTCGACTGTAACTCGGATGAACTGTTGGTAGGGTTCATCTGATTTGCAGACGTTTCAAGATTCAGGTCTATTAATGAGCTTGCAGCAGTTGTTTTTGACTGTGCTCTGGTAGTTATACTTGTCGATGGCATGTTACGCTTGGATAACTGCGCTGCTTTTAGTTCTTCCAACAGTTTAGTTGATGAACAACGAAGCGAAGTACGACAAACGGGATAAACTTTTCGGTTGTTTGTTTGACTTACAAAGCACGCGTGGTGAAAATAATGATTACACCGTGTTGTGAATAACTGAGCTGGAAGCTCGACTTCTTTAGTGCAAACACAACAGATTGTCTCGGGGGTATTAACTAAGGCGGAATTATTTGAAAGCATGCCTAGTATAAATATTTATCCTACACGCTAACCTATCTTGCAAAGCAGTTACCAATTATAATGTATTTTATAATTTTAAATTTAAATAATATTTTAATTCGTAAAGAACACTAATATTTTATAGACTATTATACGAGGTAAAGAACTAATAGATAAACCAAAACGAACGAAAAGAACAACTTATGAGATTTTATTGGATACCATGCCAAACCATCCTGAGTATCAGCTAACTAACCAATTACCATTTCTTACCTATAAAGGAAATTCAAATACAGATACCCTAGTTTTTAAATTGCGGAGAGTAGTAGATCTAGTCCACGATCTCGTATCCAGCAACAAAGCAAAACTAACGGCAAAAAAAATTACTCATCTGAAACTACAAATTACTTGATGGCAGCTACCGATTCAGGTCAAGTATAGCATAATAGCGCATGCCAACTATACTTGATCATGGTAAGCTACTAACCTTTACTCTTGACCTAGCTTGTCAAAACAACACCCAGTCAAAACAATGAAGTGGCCTGCTGATTTAACCCGCATAATCAAGAGGGTGAACCTACGAAACTAATCTACAACTTAAAACTTGTTTGTAGTTACGTATCCAATATCTCACATAGCATAGTAGCGCATGCCAACTATGTGTGATCGGCGGTAATCTACAGCATTAATTGTTGACCAATTACCGTATAAATTAAACAATTTTACTGAGCGAGATAGGGTACTAAAAAAAATACATGCTTCAATTAGCGGCCGGAAGCAGATCTGGTCCACTGCTTAATAAAGACACAAAATTTTATAGCACTTGGGAAAAGGATGACACTTATGTGTCATTAGACATCGGCAATATAACTATTTTGAAGTTACTATTTATCCAGAACGCCTCACACAAGCCGGTTAGCTAAAGCTTGCTTATACGCTTATAGCCAAGGACAAGGGAATTAGGAAAAGAAGGAAGATAAAGTCTCTAAGTGTTATCGACTTTCTTTGAAATTGAAACATTATCAAGGGCAGTAATCAAGAAACTTCGTACTAATAACTTTCCAATTCGGCCACACGTCTGGGCGCCATTTTATAAACAAAATAACAATAGATACTGTAACGTTTAACGTACAAGTATTGAGGAGCGGATGGTATTGTAGCGGACAACGGAGTACGCGCTGGCTTCAACGGCTGTGGCTCGTCGGCTAAGTCGAGGGTTACACAAGAATGAACCGAGTGCTATGTTGCTCCAGTCTTTATCTGATTATAATTACATTCGCGTACTATTTTTACCAATGCAGGGAAAAAGGGGGTGAAGTAGGACAGGAGGGATTGGGAGAGAAGCTCGTAAAATTGTGTGGGTTTTTATAGAGCGGCTGAAAACAAAAACTTCTATATTCAAGGAAGACTATGGCAAAGGCTGTTGATGCAAAGAACAAGGTGTTGGAGTGCATACGCCCACCCTACCATGATCCTGACAATAGCCAACTCTATATATCGATTCAGGATCCCTAAAAGCGCCTATGGCAGCTAGCGCATCTCGTTCAAGTTAGACATGGTTCCAATAAAACAGTGTTAAAACAGATAAAAGAGGCCTGATTGCAAAGGGGTACGGATGGGGCAGGGGTGTACGCTGCCTTAAAGATTCTCCGATGCAGATAGGGATGCCACCAACTATCTTCCTTCCAAATTTGGTGACTCTAGCTGAAAGTTTGTAGGAGCTGTTGAAAGGAGGGCTGGGGGCAGTATGGCTGGGCGTGGCATCCAAAGTTTTGCTGCAGATCTGTGTGGAATGTCAATTGCTACCTTAATACTAAATTTGGTGACTCTAGCTCAAAGATTGTAAAAAGTGGGGAGAGGGGGGCTGGGGGCGGTATGGGTGGGCGTGGCATCCAAATTTCTTATGAAGATCTTTGTGGAATGTCAATTGCTATCTTCATACCAAATTTGGTGACTCTAGCTCGAAGTTTGTAAGAGCTGTTGAAAGGAGGGCTGGGGGCAGTATGGCTGGGCGTGGCATCCAAAGTTTTGCTGCAGATCTGTGTGGAATGTCAATTGCTATCTTCATGCCAAATTTGGTGACTCTAGCTCAAAGTTTGTAAAAAGTGGGGAGAGGGGGGCTGGGGGCGGTATGGGTGGGCGTCGCATCCAAATTTTTGCTGCAGATCTATGTGGAATGTCAATTGCTACCTTAATACTAAATTTGGTGACTCTAGCTCAAGATTGAAAAAGGTGTGGAGAGGGGGTGGAAGGGGTGCACGTGGCTCCAAAACTTTGATGCACTGTTTTGGGGGTCGTTGCAAGCTATCTTCCTGCCAAATTTGGTGACTCTTGCTCCACTACTCTGGAAGATACACGCATTCCCTTTTTGACGAAGCGTTGGGGCATCTGGGGGCAGCAAGGGTGGTATTGGTGGACGTGGCTTTCAAACTTTTTATGCAGTTTTTGGGGGGTCATCATCACCTCTCTTAGCACCAAATTTGGTGGCTATAGCTCAAAAATTGTGGGAGATATACGCTTTTTTTACTTTAAATGCGGGTGGGTTGGGGGCGGAATGTGTGGGCGTGACTACAAAACTTTGATGCAATTTTTGGGTTTCGTTACCAGCTATCTTCCTACCAAATTTGGTGGCTCCAGCTCCACAATCTGGAAGATACACGCATTCTCGTTTTGACGAAGCGTTGGGGCAGCTTGGGGCAGCTAGGGCGGTATTGGTGGGCGTAGCATCCAAACTTTTGATGCAGTTTTTGGGGGGTCATCATCGCCTATCTTGGCACCAAATTTGGTGGCTCTAGCTCAAGAACTATGGGAGATATAGGCTTCTTTGACTTTAAAATGCGGGAGGCTGGGGACGGAATGGGGGGACGTGGCTCCAAAATTTTTGATGCAGTTTTTTGGGAGTTGCTAGTAGCTATCTTCTTACCAAATTTGGTAGTTCAAGCTGTAAGGGTGTGTGAAATATGCGGACTTACCGTTTTTGAGTTATCGAATTTATTGATTTGCCAGCCCCCTAGTTATCGTAGAACCCAAATTTTGACACTTTAATTTACTATCCCATTGATAAAGAGAATTGGAAAGTTTCAAGTCTCCAGCTTGAAGGGTGTGGAAAAAAGTTGCGTTCATACAGACGGACAGACACCATGACGGACATTGCACAAACCCAATATACTCTTTACCTTCGGTATCGAGTATAAAAAAAGCAAGTGCTTAGAACAGCTAAAATAAAGAATAATAGATTATGAGAATAATTGATAAATATATAAATATTAAATAATATGATCATGCATATGGATTATGTTATATACTTATAAATTAAGCGTTTTAAAATGATATGCGTTACGTTAATTGACTATTAAATATTAGTTACAAATATAAGTGCACATGAAACAAAGGCAAATTGGTACGTTAACTTTTTAGCACAAGTGTGTTTGCCTATGCTGCAAAACACATGTGTTCGCCCGCAAAGTCAAAGCGATCGGAGTTCAAGGTTAGTTAAGAGCGGATTTTGTCAAAGTTGGGTAATGCACGCAAAAGAGAAGCTTTCGCGAGCAGATTTTGTAAGGGAATGAATAGAGTGAGAGCAATCACTTACAGCGGCATTATCCCACTCAGAAAGATCTTTGTTGTGTGTGTGTGTGTTGTTTTTCGTCGCTGAAGCTAGGTAAAAAGGTAATATAAGAGGGGGGGGGAGGGGGGGGGGGGTGGAATCTAGAGTTTTAGGCTCTCTTAGCAAAATCTATTTCAATTTACTTTGCATATTTTTCGTTATTAATGTATTATGTATAAATCACAATTGATTTTAAATTACTTTAATATTCTTTTTCTTTTTAATAATTGCTTTGTTTACTTTTAATTTTTTTTATTTTTTTCTCGTCACCACTTGCAATTTTTCATTACCATTGGACTAATCAGAATAACCACCAAAATTAGACAAAATATGCAAAATATGAAAACATTAATTTACACTTAAAAACAAAAAAAAACCAATAACCTCTCTCTTTGTTTTTGGGTTTTTTTTTCTTTTCTTTTGTCGTGGCCGGTATGTTACATAACCTGTAGGGTTATGTATGATTTTGGGCACTAATTAACTCAATAAAAACAAGTGGAAACGTTGCAGTCGGACGCAACAAACTGCGGCATACTCGATACCAATATTAAAACCGGTAAAAAGAGGCCTGATTGCAAAGGGGTACGGATGGGGCAGGGGTGTACGCTGCCTTAAAGATTCTCCGATGCAGATACGGATGCCACCAACTATCTTCCTTCCAAATTTGGTGACTCTAGCTGAAAGTTTGTAAGAGCTGTTGTGTAGCATACAATATATGTTACAAATTAATAGAATAACAACAAAACTTTGTTGCTGTTCAAGCGCATGCATAAACTCATATGGCAGCAGAATATATGTCATTAATTAATATACTAACAACAACACTTTGTTGCTGTTCAACTGCATGCATAAACTCATATAACAACAACAATACTTTGTTAATGTTCAAGTGCACGCCTAAACCCAAAACAGGACAATGACACTTTGTCATTTCATAAACATCAAGCTAGCACAATTCAAGTGCAAATGTAATATGATCGCACTAGAATGCAGCAGGCACAGTAATGCCGCGTTAGCATTCTTATGCTTTGACCACTTGTGACATATATGCATATACTCTCTCTCAAGTATGTTTAATACATATGTATTACAGTATTAACAACTGAATACAACATTATTAGCGAATTAGCATCTTCTCTAAAGAGCAAGCTAACGAATGCACACAACGACCACTGTTTAAAAGTATTACGACAATTAGCCCTAAAGTTAGAGACGATAAGTGTTCGTCGTAATATTAAACTAACTATTCCTAAAAACCCATATTTTCCGATTGAGTTTGATGAAAATCAATTCAAAGATTTAAATGAGTCAAAACCAAATATTGACCCTGAAGCGATAGAACATCTGTGTTCTGATTCAGAAATAGCATTGAAAACCATTTAGAAAAACAAAAAATAGCCATGACAGACTCATCCGTTGCCGATAGGGCATATATGAGGGAGATATCCTCCTCAATCCCAGAATTTGACAGGAAAAAGATGAATTTACAAAGATTCTTTACTTCGTTGAGACTAATACAACTTAACTAATAACAACTTAACAAAAGGAACTTTTGAAAATATAGCCATAGAAGTGATAAAGTTTAAAAAATTGGCTCAACACTTTATAAGGTTCAGAACGAGACAACCATTAGTGGAATAATAAGAAAATGCAAGATACAATTGTCGGTGAAACATCTGACGTTATCAAAGCAAAAATGGCGAATGTCTACCAAAAGGCAAAACAGCCACGCAATTTACTAATGACATCGATAATCTACGAAGATTACTTGAATCTTCGTATATCGATGAAGGATTACCTTCTGTGCACGCTGATACGTTCAGCACTAAAGAAGCTATAAAGACCATGATCAAAAATTGTGATCACGGTAAGCTAAAGACAATATGGAAGCAGGAACATTCATAACTATGAATGACGCTGTCCAGTAAGTACATTAATTGTAGCACAGAAATGACAGGTAACGCTAACTCAGTCTTATACGCCCAAAGAGGACAAGCCCAACGCGGTAATTACAGAGGTAATTACCGCAGTAGAGGCAATGGACGCGACAATTACAACAATAGTACTTATAACAATTATAACAATAACTACAGAGGCCAGAATAGAGGTCAAAATAGAGGTAACTCTAGAGGCCGAGGCCGTGGCAACTCAAATAGAGGCCAAAATAACAGTAATGTGAGAGTGACCCAGAGGCTTCGGGAAACTCCCAACCACCTTTAGGTACACAAAATAAACACGAAAGTTCATGCAATCAATTTTAGTCTTAATATATACGTTTCATTTGACCATGTGTCAACAGGTAAAAAACTTACCTTTTTAATAGATACAGGTGCAGATATATCAATCATTAAAGAAACTTCTGATGTCTTTCATGACATTCAATTAAATAATGTTATAAATATTCAAAGAATTAGTAAAGAGATTTTAAAATCCAAGGGCTAAGCATCAATAGAGATACAGACAGGTAAATACATAATTCCGCACAACTTTCATATAGTGGATTTAGAATTCGCTATACCGTGTGACGGAATAATAGGAATTGATTTTATTAAAAATTCAATTGTCAACTTAACTTCAAACCATCAGAAAATTGGTTTATAATTAGACCTAATAATCTAAAATATCCAATTCATGTTCCTATAACATATGATCCTGGTAAAAATTCCATACTTCTACCAGCAAGATCCCAAATTATCCGAAAACTACGTTAATCTCAAATGATGATAATATATTTATTCCAAATCAGGAAATTCAACCTGGTGTATATGTTGCAAACACAATTGCAACATCGCAAAATACGTTTGTCCGTTTACTAAATACGACTAATTCAGATCAATTAGTTACAATTAATAATTTGCAACATGAATCACTTTCGAACTACGATGAAGTTCAAACAAACATAGAAAATAGAGAAAAAGCTGTCATATCTCAATTATCTAAAAATTTTCCGCCCCAATTTTGAAAACAATTAAAAACTCTCTGCATCAAGTATAGTGACGTATTCGGTCTTGAAACCGAATCAATCACAACAATAATTTTTATAAACAAAGCCTAAGACTAAAAGATGATGAACAAGTGTATATTAAAAACTATCGTAGCCCGCACAGTCAAATAGACGAAATACAAAAACAAGTTGAAAAGTTGATCAACGACAACATAGTCGAACCATCTGTATCAGAATATAATAGCCCTTTGTTATTAGAACCAAAGAAATCCACCCCAGGCTCGGAAATAAAAAATTGCGATTAGTAATTGACTATCGCCAAATTAATAAAAATTGTTAGCAGACAAATTCCCACTGCCTAGAATTGATGACATTTTAGATCAATTAGGCAAAGCAAAATATTTTTCATGTCTTGACTTAATGTCAGGATTTCATCAGATTGAATTAGAAGAAAATTCAAGGGATATAACTTCATTTTCAACGAGCAATGGCTCATATCGCTTCACGCGATTACCATTCGGTTTAAAAATAGCACCAAACTAATTTCAGAGAATGATGACTATTGCATTCTCTGGCCTTGAATCTTCACAAGCATTCCTTTACATGGATGATTTAATAGTTATTGGTTGTTCCGAAAAACATAGTTCAAGAACTTAACAGATGTTTTTGACAAATGTAGGAAATACAATCTTAAATTGTATCCAGAAAAATGCTCATTTTTCATGCACGAAGTAACCTTTCTCGGTCATAAATGCACAGATAAAGGAATCTTGCCAGACGACAAAAATACGACGTCATTAAAAATTACCGAGTCCCACATGATGCGGACAGTGCTAGACGTTTTGTTGCATTTTGCAATTATTATAGACGTTTCATAAATAACTTCGCCGACTATTCACGGCACATAACTAAATTATGTAAAAAGAATGTTACTTTTGAATGGACAGCTGAATGCCAAAACGCATTCCAATATCTTAAAGATAAATTAATGGAGCCTACATTATTACAATATCCAGATTTCAGCAAAGAATTTTGCATAATAACGGATGCAAGTAAGCAAGCGTGTGGAGCAGTTTTAACTCAAAACTATAATGGACTCCAACTTCCAGTTGCATACGCATCACGTTCATTTACAAAAGGAGAAGTAATAAGAGTACAACAGAACAAGAATTGGCAGCAATTCACTGGGCAATAGTACATTTTCGTCCATATATTTATGGTAAACATTTTATAGTAAAAACTGATCACAGACCACTAACATATTTATTTTCCATGATCAACCCTAGTTCAAAACTAACAAGTTTGCGGCTCGAATTAGAAGAATACGACTTTACAGTCGAGTACCTAAAGGGAAAAGATAATTTTGTGGCAGACGCCCTATCACGGATCACGATATCCGAACTAAAAGACTTACATAACAAAGTCCTGAAAGTCACTACCAGGCAACAGAGTAGACAGAATGAAAACTGTACAGTAAATAACGAAGAACTTTTGCCAATGCAAAGTCTCGAAAATGTATCCAAGCCCAACGTATACGAAGTCATAGCAATGATGAGGTATGAAATATAGTGACCTTGCGTGTAAACGAAATTTGACTTTTTAAACAAGGATCAAGTAATCGCAAAAATTGATGTTAGCGATTTGTATACAAATGGAATTCTCGACTTACATCAGTTTTTCCAAAGGCTCGAAAAAGAAGCCGGTATACTAGAAATCAGCCAACTCAAAAGCGAAAAAATCTTTGAATCAATTTCAATAGATAATTTCAAAATAATGGGCAATGAAATATTAAAATCATTAAGAGTAGCGCTACTCAAGCCGGTGACCACAGTAGAAACTGAAAAAGAGATACAAGAAATACTGTCTACATACCATGATGATCCAATACAAGGAGGTCATACAGGCATAACAAAAACTTTAGCTAAGTAAAAAGACACTACTACTGGAAAAATATGTCTAATCACATAAAAGAGTACGTACGTAGATGCCCAAAATGCCAAATGTCAAAACCACGACAAATACAAAGACTCCGTTAACCATAACAGATACACCATTAGGTGCTTTTGACAAAGTAATAGTGGATACTATAGGCCCACTACCAAAATCAGAGAGTGGTAATGAATATGCTATCACATTAACATGTGATTTGACTAAATATCTTTTAGCAATACCCATACCTAATAAAAATGCTAATACAGTTGCAAAGGCAATATTTGAATCTTTTATTTTGAAGTACGGTCCAATGAAGACGTTCATTTCGGTAATGGGAACAGAATATAAAAATTCCATAATTAGAGATTTGAAAATTGACAATATAACATCAACAGCACACCATCACCAGACAGTAGGGACAATAGAAAGAAGTCATCGAACTTTCAATGAATATATTCGATCATATATCTCAGTTGACAAAACAGACTGGGATTTATGGCTTCAATATTTCGTATATTGTTTCAACACGACCCCCTCTATGGCACACAATTACTGTCCATATGAGCTAGTTTTTGGCAAACCAATTTAAAAACATAGATATCATTACACCTTATATAATATAGATGATTATGCTAAAGAAACTAAGTTCAGGTTAGAACAGGCTTATAAAAGAGCAAGAGTTATGTTAGAAAAGCACAAAGCTGATATGATAAGAGTGTAATTAATTTTGAATTAAAAATAGGAGATATGGTTTTATTAAAAACGATACAGGTCATAAGTTAGAATACGAATATATAGGACCATATACAGTAGAAGAAATAGAAACTAATGAAAATATTTAATTAAAGATAATAAAAATAAAAAACAAAAGTTCATAAGGATAGATTAAAGAAATATATACTTGAAAATTTTGTTAATTTTATAATTTGGTCTGATCAACCAATAATAATAACAATATTAATATAAAACAACAAAATATATATATCTATAAAAAAAAAAATAATCTATAAAAAAAATTTTCTATAATATAAGAACAAATTTATATACACTTACGATTTTTCTATACTTAATTAAATATAATCAATTTAAAATGTATATATTAACGAAATATCAATTTATAAACATAATAATATTAATCAATTCTAAAATAACTTAATTTATTACGTTATTTTTCAAAAGGAGGGAGATGTAGCATACAATATATGTTATAAATTAATAGAATTACAACAACACTTTGTTGCTGTTCAAGCGCATGCATAAACTCATATTGTAGCAGAATATATAATATATATATATAAACTCATATAACAACAACAATACTTTGTTGTTGTTCAAATGCACGCTTAAACCCAAAACAGGGCAATGACACTTTGTCATTTCATAAACATCAAGCTAGCACAATTCAAGTGCAAATGTAATATGATCGCACTAGAATGCAGCAGGCACAGTAATGCCGCGTTAGCATTCTTATGCTTTGACCACTTGTGACATATATGCATATACTCCTATATAAACCAAATAATAAGCTAAGGCATGATCATTCAATAAAGAACCACAAACAAAAACGGATATATTTTTATTCTTTACCAATACTCGTATACATCAAACTACAGTTGAAAGTGGGGCTGGGGGAGGTATGGGTGGGTGTGGCATCCAAATTTTTACTGCAGATCTTTGTGAAATGTCAATTGCTATCTTAATACCAAATTTGGTGACTCTAGCCCAAAGTTTGTGAAGAGTGGGGAAAGAGGGGCTGGGGGCAGTATGGCTGGGCGTGGCATCCAAATTTTTGATGCAGATCTTTGTGGAATGTCAATTGCTATCTTCATACCAAATTTGGTGACTCTAACTCGAAAATTGTTAAATGTGGGGAAAGGAGGGCTGAGGGCGGTATGGGTGGGCGTGGCATCCAAAGTTTTGATGCAGATCTTTGTGGAATGTCAATTGATATCTTCATACCAAATTTGGTGACTCTAGCTCGAAGTTTGTAAGAGCTGTTGAAAGGAGGGCTGGGGGCAGTATGGCTGGGCGTGGCATCCAAAGTTTTGCTGCAGGTCTATGTGGAATGTCAATTGCTACCTTCCTTCCAAATTGGGTGACTCTAGCTCAAAGTTTGTAAAAAGTGGGGAAAGGGGGGCTGGGGGCGGTATGGGTGGGCGTGGCTTCCAAATTTTTGCTGCAGATCTATGTGGAATGTCAATTGCTGCCTTCATACAAAATTTAATGACTCCAGCTCAAAGACTGTAAAAGGTGGGGAAAGGGCATAGAAAGTGTGCGCGTGGCTTCAACTTTGATGCTTTGATGCACTTTTTTGGGGGTCGTTGCAAGCTATCTTCCTGCCAAATTTGGTCGTTCTAGCTCCACAACTCTGGAAGATACACGCATTCCCGTTTCTGACGAAGCGTTGTGGCATCTGGGGGCGGCTAGGGTGGTATTGGTGAGCGTGGCATCCAAACTTTTGATGCAGTTTTTGGGGGGTCATCATCACCTCTCTTAGCACCAAATTTATTGGCTATAGCTCAAAAACTGTGGGAGATATAGGTTTTTTTGACTTTAAAATGCGGGGGGGCTGGGAGCGGAATGGGGGGGCGTGACTCCAAAACTTTGATGCAGTTTTTTGGGGTTCGTTACCAGCTATCTTTCTACCAAATTTGGTGGCTCTAGCTCCACAAATATGGAAGATAAGTTAATTCTGCAACTTCCTCACGCGGGGGTTGCTCTGCTTGCGAGTTATACTTCGGACTGCTATGTAAAGTCCATATGTAGCGGTAGAAGAAGAGAGCGCTAGTTGGCTGGAGTTGTTGGGGACAGCTGTTCTGTTGAGTCCCAAGACGAATATTGTTGGGCCTTTATTCGGCAGATGGATAAGGGCAATGGTTCTTAATGCCAAGCCAAATAGTAGATATATTCACCCGATTCGATAATAACCAAAACACAGGGGATTATATATGACTAAAACGAACCGCCAATTCTATTAAGTTGAGAATCGGCACTCAAATAATTTTGCAGGTTACGGCTTTTAAATCCAAGTATAATCGTCTTTTAACTGATCCAGTGGCACTTTTCGTTATTTTTTCTTTGGTTTACTAAACCAATTTAAGGATCACTTTCGGTTTCTGTGCTTTAATAGAGCACGTTAAATCGTGCACACCTTCTCCCTGACAAGTCTTTGAGAGAAAAGAACATGCGGTCAGCAATTTGGTTGCTACAAGCGACAAAGTTGCACCATATGGTATGGTTGGGCGTGGCATCCAAAGTTTTGATGCAGATCTTTGTGGAATGTCAATTGCTGTCTTCATACCAATTTGGTGACTCTAGCTCAAAGTTTGTAAAAAGTGGGGAAAGGTGGTGGAAGGGGTGCGCGTAGCTCCAAAAATTTGATGCAGTTTTTTGGGAGTCGTTGCAAGCTATCTTCCTTCCAAATTTGGTGGTTCACGCTCCTCAACTCTGGAAGATACACGCATTCCCGTTTTTTACGAAGCGTTGAGGCATCTGGGGGCGGCTAGGGTGGTATTGGTGGGCGTGGCATCCAAACTTTTGATGCAGTTTTTGGGGGGTCATCATCACCTATCTTGGTACCAAATTTGGTGGCTCTAGCTCAAAAATTGTGGGAGATATAGGCTTTTTTGACTTTAAAATGCGGTGGGGCTGGGGCGGAATGAGGGGGCGTGGCTCCAAAATTTTTGATGCAGTTTTTTGGGGGTTGCTAAAGCTATCTTCTTACCAAATTTGGTATTTCTAGCTGTAAGGGTGTGTGAAATATGCGGACTTATCGTTTTTGAGTTATCGAATTTATCGATTTGCCAGCCCCCCAGTTATCGTAGAACCCCAATCTTGACACTTTAATTTACTATCCCATAGATAAAGAGAATTGGAAAGTTTCTAGTCTCTAGCTTGAAGGGTGTGGAAAAAAGTTGCGTTCATACAGACGGACAGACGGACAGACACCATGACGGACATTGCACAAACCCAAACATAAAAAATAATAGTGCATACAGTTTTGCAAGCACTTGCGCAGAGGTTGGGATTTAAGGCTTGCCTACTTTTAGGGCTTGTCCTAAAATCAAATAGAGTCGACCAGCGGCATAGTACAGTACATATGTATGGATCTGTAATTTTATGCGATGCAGCGGCTGTTCGACCACAAGTTAAAATCAAATATTAAGACGCCAATTTTATAACTATACACGTAAATACAAACAAAGTACACTTGCGATCACTTTACTAAATGATTACATGTGTTACCAATGAAAACACCGTTCACAATCACAAGAAAACATATAATTTACTGGGAGCACGCAAAAACACAACCGTCACCAGCGAAAGTTAGATTTATTATTGTTATTTTTGTTGTGCATACCATATAATGATGAGCTACTATTAATTTATTTATTCAAAGAATAAATTTAATATGATTTCTGAAAATAGTATGCAAAGTGTTGCAGATTTTTTTATTTTTAAGTTTTGAAGTAGAATAAAATTGATTATGGAAGAATAAATTTTGTATTCATGTTTCCTGGATAGTGAGATGATTGCATGAATTCGTGTTTGAGAGTTTTTCAAATAAATCTGGCATTAGGAAACTCAAGGTAGGATGGGTACAGTGCCATACTGCAACAACAACATGAAGTTACCTTAGCCTAGTTAAACTTAATGTGTTCGAATTTCGATTCCACGCGAAGTCTGTTTTGTGATTATGTTCTATGTGTAAAAAAAAAAGGCTCACGGATTTACAAATTTTAAATTTAATATTAATAGCGTCGGTATTTGCGTGTGTGTGTACTTAAATGATTCAACGATTATATTATTTATAATTAGATTTTAGCGTCCTGAACGTGTGGCCTGGGAGAATCAGAGAATTTACCAAAAGTGTCAAGCAAGGTCGCTACTGTAGTCGTTTAAGATAAACAAATATTTTGGCTATTTTCTATGGATGTTGGAAAAAAAATATAAAAAAGTCTTGTGTTTGTTTAAATCAAAGTGTTCAAACGAGTGCTGGAATTACTATGCATTGAGGATTAATCCACAACAAAGTCCACGCAAGTTTGTTCATAAATTTCTAATATTATGTTGTAAATTATTATTTTTGAACTCAGCAAGCAATAGTTTTCGGAATACGTTGGTGGAGGCTAGGCATCGACAATGTCTAAATTAATTGTTTGGCAGTTGCGTCTCAAGAATAATATTGTTTAATTTTGTGATTTTTTTTTCTGAAGGACTTTAATTATCATATCGAAGTTATAGTGCAAAGAAAATAGGGAGACCAATAAGAGCTGTTCATGGACAATCTAGAACTGGTCAGTTTGGAAGGCTTTTGGGTGCAGGGGCTCCTACTAATTCACGATCAGCTGAAATTGACTTTAACCAAATATTTTAGCACATGTACAGATTGATTACTCGAAGACTGAGCAACCTTAACGTACAGGGTCAGAGCAAACAATTCCAGCTCTCGAGGGTGTGTACAGAATTCGATCACTCACCGAGGATTGCTTAGATAACGACCTTTTATGTTCGGATACATTCCATTTCGCATCTGACGAAAACTATTTAGATGAGAGAAAATTTATTGAACGATAAACAAGGAGAGCGGGTAGAAAAAAACTACAATGTAATAAATGCTCTCGAAGAAGAGGTTTTAGATGATCCAAATGCAGCAGTAGATGCAATTCAAGCTCCAAGGAGAGTGTATAGATGTTGGAACTGCGATGAAGAAGGCCATGGTTGGGATATGTGTTTGCAAGAACGAAAAATCTGTTGTTACGTATGTGTTGCAAAGAAAGTCTACAAACCAACTTGTCCAGTATGCCTTGCAAAACTAGCGGAAAACTACCAGGTGGGTCCGTTTGGCAATCAGAGTCGAGTGGCCCCGAAACAGTAACCGAAAACCATATTATGCAAAAGGTAGCTAGTTAAGCAGAACCAGTTTAAGAAAAACCGGATATTTCTTATTTAAGTGCAAAAACTAAGATTAAATTACTTCAGGAGGCAGTTATATATCCTTATCATGAGCATATTTAAAGATAAGGAAATTGAAAGATCAGTAAAAGTGTCGAATCGTTCTACGCGACGCATGCGTGATTTTTATCGTGGTATACGGAAAACGAAGAAGTTGTTGGTTTCCTCAGTTGTAAATTCATCAACAGACGGAAGATTCTATGCTTAAGTTAAGTTTCTAGATTTTTGTGAACAGGGGTTACTTGACGCAGGAGCTAACATTAGTTGCTTGGGGTCGGGTTAAGCGTCTGTAGATTGGTCTGAATATCCACAATTTAAACGCATTTCATCAACGGATATTTCTGTACATAGGACATTTCTGTACAGAGGTAACATATAAGGATCTAATGAAACCCATTAAGTTCTTTGTAATTCCATCCATAAATAAAAGAGTTCTATTAGGTGTGGACTTTTGGAGAGAACTTCGGTCGGCACCAGGAATTATCTCGACCATCGATTATGAGAACAATGAATCTGATTTGGAAAGTACGCAAGATACTAAATATCCTCTAACAGACTTGCAACAAAATCAGTTAAATATAGTGTTATCATTATTTCCCAGTTTCGAAAGTCAAGGACTAGGCCGTACTTCTCTTATCGAACACCTCGTATCAACGGCCGTATACGTTATAAGAAAATATTTTTATGATAAACGAAAGTTTTTGGAAAAAAATTTTTTTTTAATTTTTCCAAACATTAATAACTCGTTTTGATTATTTTCAATTTTGCTCCAAGTATAACGAGCGATCGGTAAGTTTTTTTTATATATATGATTGTACTTTTGTGTTTTTTTAACAGACGAATCGGTCAGTCTGCGTAAGTGGCTTACTAGATATCGCGCTTCCAATTAGTGCCACATTAAAATAATTTTTTGTGCGTACATATATAACCTTATAATAATAATACTTTTAAATAATAATAATTAACAATTGTTTGCTACTTATTATAAAATAATATTATAAAATAATATTGTTATCGATTTTACATTTACATATTTTTAGCTCCTTGCATTTAAATAAAAATTTATAAATGTTTCATATAGTGTATTTGTGTGTCAAAATAGTGGAAATTAACAAAAGTTTTTGATTTACATCGTCTGCAATGCCTTTATTGATAAAGACATTGCTTAAAAAAATCGGTTGTCTTTAAATATATCGATTGTATCAAAAGCAAAATAGCTAATCTCGGTCGACTACACAAATCATTTCAAAGAAGTGAAGCGCGTGTGCGGTACATACATAAGTCAATGAGCGAAAACGGCAAAAGCGAACGCGAAGTGGAAAATATGTGCGCGTTAGTTGCGGGTGAAGAGGATGAGCCTCTGGATTTTATTAAGTTAGAATCATTCGTACAAGCTATTCAAATGGAAAATGTTCTTCCATTTCTAAAAGTTTATTAAATTATGATAATAAACGAAAGTATATATGTACAAGTATTTGGCATATATGTACATACATATGTGCATACAAAAGATGGAATTGCAGAAAATAACACACTTTCTTTACAAACTGTACATTCATTTTGACGCTAAACGAAATCTTCTCATAGAATGTGATTGCATTTATCGCGATCAATAACTACAAGCAAGTGAACATTGTGCAGCAAATCGTGTATACATACAATAAAGAATTATTGTTTTTAATTATATCTACATATGTACATATGTACTTAAGTGTTTTTATATACATACAATGTGTAAAAGTGTTTTGCATATGTATGTACTTACATACATAATCTGTCTGCACGGCGGCGTCGCGTTGATTTCTCTACGTACGTTCTTCTTCTACTTCTAGTTATGTATACTGATCAGTGATCACATACATATATATGTACGTACATATGCACAGCAAAATTCGACGTGACGCTCATTTAGAACAAAACGCGACGCCGCCGTGCAGACAGATTATATATGTACATATGTACAAGAAATTACGTTTTTACATTTGTACATACATACATGTACGTAGCAAAGAACGCGCTTGGTTGTAAGCAGCGCGAGCATAAACATGTACAAACTTGTTCAAACACGCACAACAATGACGAAATGTTATGTGCATGCATATGTATTAAATCGTTTTGACTAAATTTGGTCTGTTCATCTTTATATTTTGCTAATGCAGTTGTTTGTACAATTCCAATGTTTTGTGTGCGTTTTTCTTGTATACATATGTAAATGCATATTGTTACAAACGGTTGTAATTTAGAAAGAACAAAAAGAAGACAAAGTAAAACATACATACAGTGGATAACATTAATATTCGGTTTTTTTTTTTTTCAATTTCAAACACGAATAAAATGATTAAAACCAAGAATAATGAAAAATGCAAAAATGGTAAATAAAGCTTGTTAAATCAGCTTTTCATAGAGCTATATATATCTAGATTTTATTTTGAACTAATAAAGAAAATATGCATAAAACAAAAAAAAGGCCAAAATTTGCGCAACATTAATATTCGGTTTTTTTTTTTACAAGTAACAAATATCTATTTTAGCTAAGAAAAAACTTAATCTTATATTTGGTATGATACCCATTATATTGTATGGTATCGCCTAGGCATTTTGGCACAGTTTTTAGAATTTTTTGGGTAAATTCATGCCCAGTATAAGCCCATTCTTCCTGAAGCCGTTCTAATAATACGGATAAGGACGCTATTGGCGTTTTGTGCACACGGCGGACCAACTCACTCCACAAATTTTCAACAGGATGTAGATGTGGTGATTGGGGTGCCTTTTCCAAGATTTTTGGGCAGTTATATAACAACCCAGACTCCGTTTTGTAGGCGTTATGCTTTGGTTTGTTGCCCTGATATAACTTGAATGAGTTGCCAATACCCGATATCTCGACCGAATTCTTCAAATTTTGGCTCAAAATTTTCAAATAATGGTCTAGTTTATTTTGCCATCAATGAAAATAAGATTCCCCGCTCCTTTTGTGGAAATGGGGCCTAAACCAATACACTACACCCGCCGTGTTTTTCGGTTGGTCTTAAGTGATTCTTCTGTAGCTCAGTATCCGGCTTCCGCAGCACCATGGACTTGCCACCACTGCCTAATAAGTTGAATTTGCTTTTGTCAGCGAAAACACAATCATCCAACCAGGTCATGGTGCTGCGGAAGCCGGATACTGAGCTACAGAAGAATCACTTAAGACCAACCGAAAAACACGGCGGGTGTAGTGTATTGGTTTAGGCCCCATTTCCACAAAAGGAGCGGGGAATCTTATTTTCATTGATGGCAAAATAAACTAAGACCATTATTTGAAAATTTTGAGCCAAAATTTGAAGAATTCGGTCGAGATATCGGGTATTGGCAACTCATTCAAGTTATATCAGGGCAACAAACCAAGCATAACGCCTACAAAACGGAGTCTGGGTTGTTATATAACTGCCCAAAAATCTTGGAAAAGGCACCCCAATCACCACATCTACATCCTGTTGAAAATTTGTGGAGTGAGTTGGTCCGCCGTGTGCACAAAACGCCAATAGCGTCCTTATCCGTATTATTAGAACGGCTTCAGGAAGAATGGGCTTATACTGGGCATGAATTTACCCAAAAATTCTAAAAACTGTGCCAAAATGCCTAGGCGATACCATACAATATAATGGGTATCATACCAAATATAAGATTAAGTTTTTTTCTTAGCTAAAATAGATATTTGTTACTTGTAAAAAAAAAACCGAATATTAATGTTGCGCAAATTTTGGCCTTTTTTTTGTTTTATGCATATTTTCTTATTAGTTCAAAATAAAATCTAGATATATATAGCTCTATGAAAAGCTGATTTAACAAGCTTTAATTTACCATTTTTGCATTTTTCATTATTCTTGGTTTTAATCATTTTATTCGTGTTTGAAATTGAAAAAAAAAAAAAACCGAATATTAATGTTATCCACTGTAAGTTTCAGTGTTTATGCGTACATATGTATGTACATATGGTTTCACGGCGGCGTCTTCGTTTTTTGTCTATACGCGCTTAGTTCTGTGAATTTTGCTGCACGTACAGTGGTAGGCATATTTATTTTAACAAAATAATTGCGTTATTTATTTGTTTTCTTGGTGATAAAGACAAGTGTACGTACGTTTTTATTTTCGGTTTAAACGTTTTTCACTTTAAATTATTAAAATAAATAATAATCAACTCATAGCATTTTTTTTTTTCATAATATATGAACATTTTGTGTGCCGACCACTGTACGTTCCTTTTTTTATTTTTGGCATAATATATGTATGTAAATACTGTATACCGAACACTGTACGTGCGGCAAATCTCATATGTATGTACACCCCTGCTCAACGATTATATATGCCAATAAACTCAAAATTATTGGTTTGTTTGTATTAGTTTGCAATGTTAAAAATTTTAGTTTATTAAAATAATATATACATACATAATACGTTTCTCTAGATTCGAAAGTAACTTATAAAAGTCTTCAATTTATTGACAAGGATGACTTGCGTGAAATAATTCCACCCGTGGGGCTACGAATTGAATTTCGCGAAAAACTGTTTAAATGGCGAAAGGAAAAGGTAAAAAAATAAAATAAAATAAAACCCATTTATATGAATGTTTTTATTTATAAATTAGTTCGGGATTGAAGACGAGACGATTTCTATGGCATCTAAGGTCGACAAATGGCTGGCTAGATGTACACCATCAACTTCGTCTATAGGAAAAACTGGTTTAGCCAAGGTAATTGTACTCTTTTATATACATACATTTTATATACGTACATGCATATGTGTGCTCTAAGTTTTACTCAAATCGAATCTACTCTTTTTAACTCATCCAAACTCTTTCTACTTTTGTCGATAATCGATATCGCATAACTTTAGAATTTAAAAGATTTACTTTTGGAATCGGCAAAAGGATGCGCAGTTGTTGACTATTGGAAAGAGCACAATCAGTTAACCTCCGAACATAGGAGCTACCTTGTTGACATTATAATAGAAGAAGTGCAGATGTTCACTATTGTTCTTAAGCCACAAAACTTTTCCGAGCTGTGCAACGAAATTTGTTCTATTTTTCCTGAGGAAGTCCATATGCGGGTAATTTATGAAATAAGCTTAAGATACATTAACAAATTTGAGTTTAACAAGCTTTATCTAATTTATATACATGTTTTAAGATTTTTATACCATAACGTATTATTATTTATTTAATATAAAATCAAATTAATATTTTTAGGACTATTACTACATTCCACGCCAGGGAAAGAATAATGCAGGTGGAATGCTTTACAGCAAATATAAAAATAAAGCATCCGAAAGAACGAAAATGATGTCCACTTCCACTAGTGTTACATCATCTATAGATCAGCCCCCGGAAGTCGATGAAAATATCGGAAATGCACTCAAAGCCGCTCTTAACAGAGAGTGTGCGAACTGGAAGAACGTTTGCGAGAACTGGAAGAAAACATATAATCTGCGCCAGCGTGAAATGAAGATTTTGGATATTGACATCTTCTTTCGTCAATGGTCTAAGTTAAGCGATGCTCGAGCGCCAGATTTGGTAATTTCTTATTTATATTTATATAATGGTTTATAAACTTTATCCAGATTAACTTTTCGTTTGGAACCTTTTTCTACGTATTACTTCCATAATTATATAAAACAAATAAACTTATGAGTTTAACTTTTTATTTCTAGATTAACATAGATTTTGATTTAATGTATCCAGATAAGACTTACGCGCTATTTTCGCGTTGGGACTTATTTAAAAGAAAAACTATCAACATATATTCGACTGATTTACACAACGAAGATTGCAAACAACTGCTTGCCAAAACAAAGTCGCTGGTTGGCATAGGTATGTAAAAACTAAATCATCCAGATTTTCAGTATTATATATTCTTTGTTTATATATAATTTATTTCTTTACAATAGATCCAGAGGATTATATTTACACCATCCTGCTCAACGGGGTGCTAATCCCCTATGCAAAGTTTCGAGACGACGTGGGAAAAAGAAATAAAAAGGTCACAATTCTCGAAGGCCAGGAGAGCTTGGTAACGCGTATTTCTACTATAAACAATTACCAATGTCATATTGAGGGCTTAATTAAGAAATTTTATTCGGCTGGTTTCCGAATTCAGCCTTCCTTATCGTAAAGGGACTTGACGCTACCGACATTGACGAATTCTTTGTATATTTTGATAAAATTCTTTTTAAAGCTACTTCATTCTTGCAAGCTTTGGATATTTGTTTCAAAATTTTTCAAGTTTTTAATATTAAATATCCAGAACCTTGTAACCAAGTCTGGCTTTCCATTCAAAAATGCTTTTATGAAATAGAGACCACTTATGATTTTAAATCGGTTAAGATAACCAGTCTGATAAACAAGCTTAATGTATCTAACGGATAAATACTATATCTTAAAATGTATTCCTGTTTTAAGTGCTGTAAGCAATTCGCTACCGTTAAGCAATTAATTTGCCATTTCAAGGTAGACCATCTATTCACAACTAAAGTTTTGAGATTGATTTGCGTTCAAAATAAATGCGGTTCAACATTTACTAGTTGCGTATGCTTTCGAAGACACTTAGAAAGATCACATAAGATAAATACCACTAGAGAACCAGATACGATTCATTCAGTCGAGTGTCCTAATGAATTTCCAATACAATGTCCATCTACGATTAGTGTACCGCCTACTGGACAATCTGTTAACGTTAGCGATGTTATAAGTAATTTAAAAAAAGAAGCTTTAAAGGTGACTTTGAATTTTCTTGATGACAGTTCAATGCCTCGAAATCGGGCTTTTAATTTTCAAAATACTGTTTCTAGTTTAATAAGCAATATTTCTTTAGCTTTCAAAATATGTCTTAATGACACTATAAGTGAAGACATGAAGTGCCTTGTTAAGTTTTGTGAAAACCCCTTGATATGATATGATGATATCCAATCAGAACATAGACTTTTGAAAATGTTAAAAGATTTAAGTTTGTATGAATATTCAAGCTCTATATTAATTTTTAATGAGATCTCTGAAGTAGTTCTTAATGGAAATCCAACTTTAGCACCAAAGGGCTCTTATATTCAAATTATGCGACTAGAATTTACATTTAAGTCAATTTTTCAAATCCCGGGGCTTCTTACCAGTACTTTGAATAATACAGAAGCCTCTTCTTCTTTCACGGGTAAAAAACACTATTAAAATTTCGCTAGTGGAGATTTATTTTAAAAAAAACGTGAATATTTTCCAACAAATACGTTAATAGTTCCTTATATTTTTTACTTGGATGACTTTCAAATTCATAATGCACTGGGAAGTCATACGTTTTCTATTTGTGGATGCTACATTAGTTTTCCAACTATGCCGCAGCATCTTGCTTCCAAGTTAGATTACATTCTTCCAACTGCATATATCCATTCAACAGTATTAAAAATAAACGGACAAAAGTCTTTTCACTATCTCATTCAAAAGCTTAAAGAATTAGAAGCTGGTATTGAAATAGAAATAGAAAGCGAAATACTTAAAGTTCATTTTGTTTGGGTCTCATTGTTGGAGACAATTTAGCAGTTAACACTGCACTTGGGTTTGTTCAGTCAATTAACTCTAAGCGTTACTGTCGAGTATGCACTAGAACTAAATCGCAAATGCACACACATGAATTTATAGAGTGCTTACGCACTGAAGAGAATTATATTACAGATTTAGAATTAGATAACTTCCATGAAAGTGGCATTAAAACCTCATGTATCTTTGAAGATATTTCTAGTTTTTTTGTAACAGATAATTTTTGTTTTGACCTCATGCACGATGTTTATGAAGGTGTTTGTAAATATGACATATGCCATATAATATTAGGTTTAATCAAAGATAATATATTAAGCTTGAAAAATATCAATAGCAGAAAAAGTCTTTTTCAATTTGGTGAGTTGGAAATTGGAAACAACTCTGTTCCTTTGGATTACGCACGTATTAAAAATTTTAGTCTTAAAATGACAGCTAGTGAGACTAGTTGCTTTATTCATTTCATTACACTTATGATGGAGATTTAGTTCCTATTAAAAATAAGCATTGGCTAGTTTTAACTTGTCTTTTAGAAATTATTGATCTTCTTTGTAAATCTGATGTTAATGACGATGATATTAATCGTTTAGAGTCTTTAATTAAGAAGCATCACCGTTTGTATTTACAATTATATGGCAACTTGAAACCAAAACATCACTTTTTAGTTCACTATCCTACTGCTCTTCGAAAATGTGGCCCCTTAAAATACCTTTGGTGTATGAGATTGAAGCAAAACATAAGAAGGCAAGGAATTATTTTAATAACATAACGTCTAGGGTTAATCCTTCATTATCATTGGCTACTATAGCAGGTATTATTTTTTCAAATTTTTGATTGAAAATGATAGTGCCAAAAATGTTTTGAAATATCACAACGCGGATACTGTTGATTTGACTCAAGAAGAAAATTATCAAAACATTATTAAGTCCGACATTTATAATATTAATTTTAAAAATTGTTTAGAATGCGAAACAATTATTTATAAGGGAACCAAATACAATTGTAAACAATATTTGGCATGTCAATCGAATTGTATTGAATTGCATAAAATGAAAATTTTTATAATTCAGGCTGATGTTGTCTATATTGTTTCAAATCGTGTGAACATAAAAAATTTTAATGACCACTTTCAGGCATATGAAACTGATACCTTATGTAAGGAATTAAATTTAAAAAATATTGTTGATTTCATTAGCCCGCCATTACATTTATATCCAATGTGTAACGATAAGACATTTTTTAGATTAAAATACATCTAAGTTTAAAAGATTTTTATATGTTTAAAAATAAATAAAAAAAATTTAAAGCAAAACCAAATGTTTTTATTTATAATTGAGAACACATCGTTCTTTAAGCACAAATGGTTCTATACCTAAGAACATTGGTTCTCAAAGTATGACCGGTATTTAAGCACAAACGGTTCTATAATTAAGAACCACTGTTCTCAAAATATGAACGATAATTAAGCACAAACGGTTCTATAATTAAGAACATTGGTTCTCAAAGTATGACCGGTATTTAAGCACAAACGGATATATAATTAAGAACCACTGTTCTCAAAATATGAACGATAATTAAGCACAAACGGTTCTATAATTAAGAACCACTGTTCTCAAAATATGAACGATAATTAAGCACAAATGGTTCTATAATTAAGAAAATTGGTTCTGTTTCCTGAACGTTTTCTTGTAGTAGCCAGCTACATTCCAATCCCTATTAATAGGCCGAACTGCCGAACTTTTTCTGCAGACACTTAAACAATTTTCGCGCTCAATTCAGATTATATCAAAACAATGACAAACAGCTGTTCGATAAGTTCATGCCCACGGTTGCATTCACGCTCACGTTCAGGTTCAGGTTCATGTTAAGTTCACGTTTTATTGAGTTCGGGTAATCGCTAGAATTTCACGTTCAAGTTAAGTTCAAGTTCAAGTTCAAGTCAATTAAGTTCGAGTCAATTCAAGTTCGGGTAACTGAGCCTTTATGGCTGTCAATGTTAGCGTTTACTCTCAACTTAACGGAACTTAACTTAATTCTGAACCTGCAGGTTGCAGATTCTTACGTTAAGTTTTTAAGTTGAACAGTGTTGATTAATGTGTAAATCAAACAGCTGATCAAAAACTGTGTCGCAAAACGTTAAGCGCTGTTTACAAATTCAAATATTGAAATGGATGAGCATAATCTTATAAATTTAATTGAAAATCATGGTTTAATTAAGATAAAAAGTCAATAGACTTTAAAAATGACTTTAAAAAAGAGCAGTTTGGACTGCAACTGCCAAAGAACTTGGTAGCATCGTTGTATTCAAAATGCGCCAACGAGCGGTCGATATATTTTATTTTGTTTAACAGCACTGCTTACATAATTCTACAGCACTGACTCACTGATTTCTTACGTTAAGTTAAGTTGAGAGTAAACGCATACATTCCTTAAGTTAAGTTACGTTAAGTTACGTTAAATTAAGTTTAGTTAGGTCAAGAGTACATAGGCCTTTAACTGCACCAACACTGCGCCCACACCAAAGTCGCTAGCATCACAAAATAAACTTTCTGCTAAAATCTGGATTTCGTAAAACTGGAGCTGAAGTTAATACGGCTTTAAGTTATCAAATGCCTCTTGAGCCGCTTCAGTCCAACTTCAGTTTCTGCGTAAGCAGGTCCGTAATAGATGTTGTTGTTGTAGCTTCATTTTCAATAAACCTCATATACCATCCAACTAATCCTAAATTTCTCCGGACTTGTTTTACGGACTTTGGAAACAGCCACGCTAAGATTGACTCAACCTTCCCTGGGTCCGTACACAGAGAAAAAAAATCCGTTCTCGCTAGTGCAAAATCAAGAACATCCGATTATGAAACCCAGCCATGCACGGATTTTCTTGATGTAAGAACGATTTTCTTAAATTAAGAACGGATTTTTTAAGAACGCAAATCTTGATTCAAGAACAAAATGTTATCGACACCGTTCTTAATATGATAACATTGGTTCTTAATAAAGAACAATTGGTGCTTGAATTTAAGTAGCATTAGTTGTTGTTTTTAAAAAAAATTTAATTTTTTCAACACTTTGAGACCTCTCGATTACCACGCGGAAGCCTTAGCTATTGCGCTGTTGCCGAACTAATCTCGTTCGCAGTTAAGTTTAATGTTAACCAATGAAACTTCGGCTCAGCTTCGGGTGGTAAATGCGTTCACATTTTATGAACAGTGTTCTTAATTTGGTACAAATAGAACGAAATTGGTTCTATTTGTACCAAATTAAGAACCAATGTTCTTATAATGGACCAATATAAACATACATAATCAAGAACGTATGTTCATAATTTAAGAACAAAATCAAAATTAAGAACATGTTTTAAGAACGCTGTTCTTATTTAATACCAAAAAAATAAGAACGAAAAGTCTGAAAAATTAAGAACATTTATTCTTAATTTTTTTTTCTCTGTGTACTACTGTTGTTTACACCGATTTTAGTAAGGCATTTGATTCTGTAAGTCATTCTCTGTTGCTTCATAAATTAAATATTATTGGATTTCCATCAAAACTATTATTGTGGCTTTCGGAGTACTTGTGTGGCCGAACACAAAAAGTTGTTTTTAAATCGTCTGTATCTAAACAAATTTTTGTTACCTCTGGTGTACCCCAGGGTAGTACCTTGGACCTTTGCTATTTAATTTGTTTATTAACGATCTCCCAGCTGTTATTACTAACTCTTTTGTGTATATGTTTGCTGATGATGTAAAGCTATGTTTCACCTATAATGACGCTTCCCTGTGTAATTTACTACAGTCGGATTCGAGTGCTTTGTCAGCCTGGTGCCGTTCTAACTTACTAAATTTAAAATGTTCAAAATGTAAAGTCATGTCTTTTTGTAGAAGTACCCCTCATACTGCTCACTACTTGCTTGATGCTTCACCACTTGACCGCGTGTTTGAAATCAAAGATTTAGGCATTATTCTTGATCCTAAATTAAAGTTTGACGCTCAGATTTCGTATTTATTGACCTTATTGAACTTGGCTTCATCAAGCGGTGGTCGAAAGAGTTTAATGATCCGTACACCACTAAAACGCTTTATACATCCTTAGCAAATCCCATTTTGGAGTAGGGATCTTGTGTGTGGTCCCCACAATACTCGATTCTCCAGGACAGAATTGAATCTGTGCAGAAGAATTTTCTTCTATTTGCCCTTAGAAGTTTTAACTGGGTTGCTGAAGTTGGCTTACCCCCGTATTCTAGTAGACTCCTTTTAATAAATCTTCCCTCCCTGTTAAACCGTAGAACTATGCATGGAGTATTATTTATTACTAACCTACTTAATGGTGAAATCGACTCATCAGTTCTATTGAGTCGAATTAAATTTAATATCCCAATTAGATCTTCACGTTACTTTTACCCCCTAGCCTTGATCGTTGCTTCAGCAACTATTTAACTCATGAACCATTTGTGTTAAACGTTCCGACTATTACAAACTTTATTCTGTTGTCTTCTTAGAAGCCTCAATTCCAGTACTAAAAAGATCGATCCTGTTTGCTTATCTAATCGTAACCTTTAATTACTAATCTAACGCTAGTCTGATTGGGTTTTTCTGGGTTTTTCCCAAGCCTTGCAACAAATGTTGGACTACTCCATTTTTTATTGAATTTCCCAGAGCTTTAACGTTAACTTTTAATTATATTTTCAGATTTATATATTATTCTACATTTTACTTAATTAATTATTTTAACTATTTTTAATTTAAATTTAATTTGATTCTTTTAAATGTCAGCTGCTCTTAGCTGACAATAAATAAATAATAAATAAATAAAGTATTATTTATTTTTGTAATTTCTTACTCCTCGTCGCTCTCTAGCTGCGCATCTTGTTGCACCTTCATTATGGTCATTACTGTTTTAAATTTTTTGGGCTTCATATCTGCTAATAATGCGTACACAGTTGTGGTGAAACCACTTGCCACTTTATCCTCTTGCCGATTCACTACACTTTGCACGTAACTATTAAATGTTTGGTTAACCTCGCCCAAAATTTCCGACAAGTCATTTTTTTTTTTTTTTGCCTTTGGCACGCGATTCTCCTTGACTTGTCGGCTGAGGTGATGCCATCGGTGTTGACGTTGTTTGTTTTTCTGTCTGTATTTGTGTTGTTGATGAGCTCGATGACTGCATGGACAAATTATTGGTCGGAGTCGCCACTTCCGTTCCAGCATTTAGCAACGAATCGTAGCCGTCATTGATTTCATATGTAAATGAAGGCGAATTGGAGTCCGTCGCTGGAGATCCAGGTACCAATGGTTGCGACATCATCCAAGGAGCAGCAGACAAAGATTCATTTAAAAAAAATACTCGTGCGCTGCCTTCGAATAGAATATAGCAATAATATACTTTAATATAAAACCCAAAACTTTTTAACCTACTTGCAGTTCAGTAAAAAGCTTCTTAAAAACGACATGGAATCAAAATGTACCCAATTGTCTCCACTTCCTGATGGACATTCCATTTGGAGAAGGATCTTGTTGTACCGTTCTCTTAGCGATGTCCAGCGCCGCTCACATATATCCGCTTAAGAAAAAACAAAACAATAAATAAAAAACAATTATGTAAATAATATTATACTCACGAAGTGAATCCAATGCTGCGGCAATTAGTATCCAAGCTTCCTTTTTTTTAGATGGATTTTTAAAATTTTTGCTAGCTTTATTGTATAATAACTCATTTCTTGCACCAAACAAATTAGCTTGTGCTCATCCATTTTGCAATCAGCCGCTGAACTGTAACATGAACTAGAACTTAAACTTGAATTAGAAATTCTGTTTTCTGCAGGTTGTCAAGTCAAGTCAAGTCAACTCAATTCAAGTCAAGTTGAGGGAAACCAGCAAGCAGTGTTTTCCGTAAAGTTGAATAGATCAGCTGTTTGGTTAATTCAACTCAAGTTGAATACAATTCAAGTTAAGTTCGGGTAACTGAGTCTTAAGGCAAATTGAGTCAGCTGACTCTTACGTTAAGTTAAGTTAAGTTAAGTCAAGAGTAAATAGACCTTACGGCAGGTTTGGAACAACCTATAGCCTTCATGTTAAGAAAGCTTAATTCTGCTCAACGCAATTATAGCGTTACAGAGCGTGAATGCTGGCAGTGCTATTAGGCGTAGAGAAATTTCGCTGTTACCTAGAGCTACAAGAGTTCGAAGTGATCACAGACCACTCTAGTTTAGCCTGGCGGATGAGACAATCAGACTTAAAAGGAAGGTTGGCACGGTCGGCAACGAAATAACGCTATAGAAATTTACCTGTAAATGTATTCAAAAGTTTTTGGAGGACCAATTCTTTGATATATTGGGGTACCGGAAGTGTTAATTAGTAGTTCAATGCTTTTCTGACTACTTTTGGAATCAAGCATACGTACACAGCTTTTTCACCTCAGTCGAATGCATAAGAAAGAGTTAGCAGATCGATAATTTCTGCTATTAGAGCATAAGTTGGAACCGATCAGAGTGAATGGGATTTGCACATTCACGCTATTAGTTGTGCGTTAAGAAATGGGTATCACTCGAGTGTTGGTGTTTCACCTTATCATGAATTGTTTGGGTTGGACATGATAACTCATGGTTCTCAATATCTTAGAAACCTGCAAATGATGAATGAACCCACAGCTCAGTTAGCAAAAGATGACAAACTAAAAGTATTAAGGCTAGAGTTGCGAAAGAATCTTCAGTATGCATACAATAGGCGGGCAAACCAATATAACTTACGCACCAAAAGTGTGAATATAAAGTCGGCCAAGAAGTGTTTCGAAGAAACTTTGGACAAAGTAATTTTAGCAAAAGTTTGAACGCAAAATTATGTCCACAATTTTTGAAAGCTCGAGTCAGAGAAAAGCCAGGTAATGCTTTCTATGTTTTAGAAGACCTGCAGGTGCGATTAATTGGTACGTTTCATGCTAAGGATCTGAGACAATAAATATTTTCTGCTTAATTCGACGCGTTAAAAACGGCGAATTACTCAGTGGTGTAATGGGCACATTAAATAGGAAAAAAAATTAGAAAATCAAATAGAACATTTTTTGTTTGAAATATGTATTTTGGCGCGCAGTCACTAACTATCGTTAGTAAATGCAACTTTGCTTTTAACGAAGCTTGCAACCGTTGAAGTGGTGAGTTTATTTTGAGAGAGTTGACAATTAGACACTCGGCTATATCTGTTAAAGGGGGGTATAAAAGGAGCAGGTTAGGCGAGATCCGATCTTTTCGATTTGGACGAGACGTAGCAGCAGACGCAAACCTTGATTTCGTTTTATCGTCCTTAACCTTCAGGAAGCACGCGGGGCGTGAATTATAAAAATAATATTTTTTATATGGGCGAACACGGTCATCAAAATGTATTTTCCTTAAATATATATATATATATTTGCGTAGATTTGCAATCTACTTAAATACGAATTTGGTTGCAGTCGCAATTTTGGTAAGAGAGAATAATTAATTCTGACCGTTGGCATTGTTTTAATGCAACATAAAAATATTTAATTCTGCAGCGAAAACTTTGCCTCAGTGCAGGCGAAAGGCTTGGCAGCTTTTATTTGCGCAGATCGCACATGAACGCCAGCTAGACCAGTAGCAGCGCATCATAACAAAAAGAACCTCGCAATAGTGCCAAAAAATGGTGCCAAAGTGCAGTGCAATCAGTGAAACAAAACCTAATGCCAACTAATGTCATGCATGTCAAAAAGTTAAAAATAACAAGTAAGAAGGCTCTAGTCGGGAGAACCCGACTAGAAGATACCCTGAACCCAGTTGCAATAAATAAATTAAATTTATGTAAGACTTTGGTATACTGACTTAGCTTCAATCGATTAAGTTAATATCTCCGGTGTTTCTTTACTGATTTAGACATGGACATGGCTATATCGTCTCGGCTGTTGATGCTGATCAAGAATATATATACTATATGAGGTCGGAGATGCTTCCTTCTGCCTGTTACATACTTTTGCATAAAACCATTATACCCTTATTTACCCATTTTATGGGTAAAGGGTGTAAATACGAGTAAGAGGGCTCTCGTCAGTAGAGCCCGACTAGAAGATACCCTGAACCCAGTTGCAATCAATAAATTATATTTATGAAAGACTTTGGTATACTGACATAGCTTCAATCAATTAAGATCAATATCTCCGGTGTTTCTTTACTGATTTAGACGAAATTTGCAGAAAAGTTCTATCATTACCCATTACTTCAACCTCTTTTTTATATTTCCAAATTCGATATTTTATGTTATCAATTCCATATGTATATCGGAAACCAGAATAGAAATCGATAATTTTAAGCAAATTTTTTCTGCTCATAGTATAGAATAACTTATATCCAAAATCTGAATTTTCTAGCTCTTGTAGTCTCTGAGATGCACGCGTTCATACAGACGGACGGACGGACGGGCAGACGGACATGGCTATATCGTCTCGGCTGTTAATTCTGATCAAGACTATATATACTTTATGGGGTCGGAGATGCTTACTTCTGCCAGTTACATACTTTTGCACAAAACCACTAAACCTTTTTTGCCCATTTTATTGGTTAAGGGTATAAAAAACTGTGGGGTCCAGCAAACCCAAATCCATCAAAGACATCCTAGAAACGTTTTAAAACTTGTAACGAACTTAAAAGTTACGCGGTTTTAGCGGGGCTAACTCTCGCGGTGTTGAGGGTACGTGCCAACAAATTTATATTTGTGTTGGCTGCGGCAATAAGAACTCAATTTGGTTTTACTTTAATACATATATTTAAACTGCACTCTCTGCTAGTTTCACGTTGGGTTTTACAATTGTTGTGCACTTAATGATATTTCGTATTAGAGTTTAGTAAATCGTACGGCTCTCGTGTCGTGGTTTTATTTGCAATGCTGGCGCTCTCGTTGCACCAAATATTCAGAGACAATGTTTCGCCTACTAAACGAGGTTTTAGCTAGCAACGCCCGAATTCGCCAGGCTCTACTATGGCCTCCTTGTTACCACAAAAATTTCGCCAATAGTGTCGCTACTCTCAGGATCTGGCTTTAGCTTCACCTGTCCTTCGCCAGGCTCACTTGTCTGATACTGGGTTTTAATTCGAGGTTGCTGTGCAAATGCAACGCACCCCAAGGCTGGCTAAATTTCGCGTATCGACTTCTCAGTAAAATGTTTGTTAGTCGCTAAGGACACGATCTGCTTTGTCCTTATCGCGATATGAATCCTTAAATTCTTAACTTATCCTTTCGCGTAGGATTTCTTTATGTTTCGCACTGATTTTCACTTATTTCGTGTTGACTCCGTACTCGACTAACTTGTACTCACTGAACTTGTACTAACTTGTACTCACTTAACTTGTACTCAACTAACTTGCCACTCTGTCCAAGGCGGCTTCTTTTATACTCTTCTGCTGTCTCGCTGGACCGGGGCCTGTCAGCGCTGCAAATGTCGTGCCAAGGGCAAAGGTGGCGTGATCTTTCCAGTGAGATTTGCCTAGCAACAACGGTTCCTCGTTGCTGATCACGCCTGTCGTTGGTGTGACAGTGACCACTCTATTTCGTGCATGCACCGCTCGCACACCAACGGCACTTTGCCACAACTTTTGCGGTACGTGTTTTGCGGCTCCCATGTGCCAAACACGTACCTTAGCGCTGACATCCTGTGTCAGAGCGAGACAGCATGCGAATTCGCCGCAGCTCAGGTCCGGCTGCGGCTATAAATGCAATCGCTTTTTGTGAGGCGCTATAAGTGAATATGGCTCCTCACACTCCCTCTTTCTCCGGAAGTGGAAGCCTTCCACTTAATTTTGCGTCTTTCAAATCGCGCGCCTCCGTTTTGAACCTTGGCGTCCGTTAACAGTGTCGCTGTAGCGCTCAGCTGGTGGTCGTGTAACGCCATCTAGTGGTGCGTTGCGCCATAGCAGCCAGCTTTGCATCGCCCGGTGTTACTCGATACGGCCTGTTTGGTGTTTGCGATGTGGCCAGATCGATATGGCCACCCACAACTGTCCAGCACTATTCGGCCATACAGTTTGCAATTGTTTTGTTGTTGCTGAAAAGAATCTAAAAATCAAAAGTAAGTAACATATTTTGCGCCTTGCACCATTTCCACCATATCCTAAATCGTGTTCTCTTTTTTCCAGGCCATGCCTTTTTGCCGCTCGCGCTGGATCACACACACATTTTATGTGAGTATGCTTCCAGCAACTTCCACCCCCCCTCCTGCAGTTTAATCCACCTATTTTATTTTTTAAGGTTAAACGAAATGCGAATATATTATTATTTTTTTATTTATTTATTTTTTTTCCGTGTTTTGCGTTTGCGTCTTATACCGCCATAAAGGCCCGCGTGCCTCTGACCGATATCCGCACGCGGTACCTCTGGCCATGCGCCCAAACAATGCGCGACGTGCGTCGGTCGCTGCCTCTAGCTGCGGCAGCTATCACCTCGGGTGGCCACTCTGCTCGCGCCACCTCTCTCCATCCTGGAGTCGCCAGTGGTGCGGACGCCTGCCGCTGTAGCACGGGGCGAGCCGGTCGTTCCCCAGATGGGCATGAAGCCTGCCAGCCGAAAGCTGGGCGTGCCGCATTGGGCGCCCATGTTGGTGGCGGAGGCGGTGTCCTGGGGCGAGGCGGCGTGCCCACCTGCAGCGGTGTCGGCCACACCCAAGGTGTCTTCCTGTTTGCAGGGCTGGTGGTCATGTTGCTTGGTGCTTGGGGTGGTGCCTCCAGTCTTCGGGATCGTGGCGGTGTCGTCGGTGTACGCTGTCGGGGTGGCGTTGGCGTACGCGATCGTGGTGGCGTCAACTCCCTCATGAAGCCCTCGCGGGGCGGTGCCACCTCCTCTGTCCACTCGAGGACAACCGTCGCGATGTGGTGCCACCGCCCATCCACGAACCGTTTTTCTCGCGTGATGGTTGCCGTCGGTGGTGTCGACACACCCGGATCGGTAGGCGGCATATGCTCCTCGGCCTGCGGTGCTGCCTCCTCCTCGTCGGGCGATATGTAAATGACATCGTCATCCTCATCCTCCGAGGCGCCCACCCCACGTGGGAATGGCGACGGTGGCCTAGCGGGGCGCCAGTCTGGTGGTGGCGTCTCCGGCAGCGGCGGTGCGGCGAACCGCTCCGGGCTAGCTGGGCCCACATTCTCGTCCTCCGGGGTCGACGGTGCCTCCGGGTGGCACATCCGGACCCATTCGGGATTTACCTCAACGAAGTCCCTTGGCGGCGGCGACTCCTCACAAACTTCGCCCACTGGACCAGCGCCGTACTCCACCTCCCAATCGCTGCTGTTAAAGTCCTCGCCGTATGCCCGGCGCACCCACTCTCGCTCTTCCTCCAGCTCCTGGCGACGACAACGCTCGCGCTCGGCTGCCTCCCGCTCCTCAGGCGACTCCAAAATGGGCGACGCCCGCAGCTCCAGCACGTCTGGCGACGCTTCCCGCTGCGGTCCGACACGCGCATAGGGCTGTCCGGCCCAACGCCCTAGTCGCGCCACGTTTCTCCGCCCTCTGGCGCTGGCACCCATGGCCACCGCGTCGACCACGCACACATCCCCCCTGGTGTGCGAGAGTGCGCACGTGGGTCACGGCCCGACGCATTGGCTGCCCTCCTTCCCTCGTTCTTCTGGCCGCTATTCTCCATTTTCTTGGTAAGTACTTGTTTCACAAAAATCGCAAAGTGACCGACTGCATGGTAGTCGGCACCTTTTATACCCCTACTACATGCGCATGTGCGACAGTGTGGGTGCGCATGTTACGGTATCCTTCCCGCATGCGACCGTAATACCTTACATATATATTTTTATTATTTATATATATGTAATACCTTACATATATATTTTTATACTCGATACCGAAGGTAAAAAGTATATTGGTTTTGTGCAATGTCCGTCATGGTGTCTGTCCGTCTGTCCGTCCGTCCGTCTGTCCGTCTGTCCGTCCGTATGTGTGCAAGTTTTTTCCACACCCTTCAAGCTAGGGACTTGAAACTTTCCAATTCTCTTTTTCTATGAGATAGTAAATTAAAGTGTCAAGATTGGGGTTCTACGATAACTGGGGGGCTGGCAAATCGATAAACTCGATAACTCAAAAACGATAAATCCGCATACTTCACACACCCTTACAGCTAGAACTACCAAATTTGGTAAGAAGATAGCTACTAGCAACCCCCAAAAAACTGCATCAAAAATTTTGGAGCCACGCCCCCCATTCCACCCCAGACCCCCCGCATTTTAAAGTCAAAAAAGCCTATATCTCCCACAGTTTTTGAGCTAGAGCCACCAAATTTGGTGCCAATTTAGCTGATGATGACCCCCCAAAAACAGCACCAAAAGTTTGGATGCCACGCCCACCAATACCGCCCTAGCCGCCCCCAGATGCCCCAACGCTTCGTAAAAAACGGGAATGCGTGTATCTTCCAGAGTAGTGGAGCTAGAGCCACCAAATTTGGTAGGAAGATAGCGGGTAACGACCCCAAAAGAACTTCATCAAAGTTTTGGAGCCACGCCCACCCATCCCGCCCCCAGCCCCCCGCATTTAGAAATCAGAAAAGCCTATATCTCCCACAGTTTTTTAGCTAGAGTCACCAAATTTGGTGCCAAGATAGATGATTATGACCCCCAAAAACTGCATCAAAACTTTGGATGCCACGCCCACCAATACCGCCCTAGCCACCCCCATCTGCCCCAACGCTTCGTCAAAAACGGGAATGCGTGTATATTCCAGAGTAATGGAGATAGAGCTACCAAATTTGGTAGGAAGATAGCTGGCAACGACCCCCAACAATCTGCATCAAAGTTTTGGAGCCTAGCCCATCCATTCCGCCCCCCATTCCCCACCTTATACAAACTTTGAGCTAGAGTCACCAAATTTGGTATGAAGGTAGCATTTGACATTCCACAAGGACCTGCAGCAACAATTTGGATGCAACGCCCAACCATACCGCCCCCAGCCCCCCTTTCCCCACTTTATACAAACTTCGAGCTAGAGTCACCAAATTTGGTATGAAGATAGCATTTGACATTCCACAAGGACCTGCAGCAACAATTTGGATGCAACGCCCAACCATACCGCCCCCAGCCCCCCTTTCCCCACTTTATACAAACTTCGAGCTAGAGTCACCAAATTTGGTATGAAGGTAGCATTTGACATTCCACAAGGACCTGCAGCAACAATTTGAAAGCCACGCCCACCCATACCGCCCCAAGCCCCATAGCCCCCCTTTCACCACCTTTTACATGCTTCAAGCTAGAGTCACCAAATTTGGTATCAAGGTAGCATTTGACATTCCACAAGGATCTGCAGCAAAAATTTGGATGCCACGCCCAACCATACCGCCTGCAGCCCCCCTTTCCACACTTTATACAAACTTTGAGCTAGAGTGACCAAATTTGGTATGAAGGTAGCATTTGACATTCCACAAGGATCTGCAACAAAAATTTGGATGCCACGCCCAACCATACCGCCCGCAGCCCCCTTTCCCCACTTTATACAAACTTCGAGCTAGAGTCACCAAATTTGGTATGAAGATAGCAATTGACATCCCACATAGATCTGCACCAAAAGATGAATGCCACGCCCAACCATACCGCCCCCAGCCCCCCTTTCCCCACTTTATACAAACTTTGAGCTAGAGTCACCAAATTTGGTATGAAGATAGCAATTGACATCCCACATGGATGGGCTTCAAAATTTTTAATACTGGTATCGAGTATCGGGTATCGGACGCAACCGACTGCGATGTTTCCACTTGTTATTATTTATATATGTAATACCTTACATATTTATTTTGTTATGGTTTTATAAATATGTAATACCTTACATATTTATTTTTATTATTTATATCTGTTAAATGTGTTGAGAAGGGAAAATATTTAATATGTATTAATACATATTCACCCCTCTTTTTTTTCCAAAAAAAACAAATCAACTAATGATTTTTTTTTTTATTTATAGGAGGTGATGGAGCTTCAGGTGAGTAGATGAGATACGTCCTTAACAAGGCCACTTATTAATCGCTCTTTTCTTTTCCAGATTTTCACCACAAAAAAAATTACTTTTTGTTCTAGGGTCTTAAAATAATTTGTGCCCCCAAACATTTTTTTTTATTGTCTCACCCGTTGTCCGTTCCACCTCCGTGGGGTTTTATGTCGCCTATGTGCGCGGTCCGTTCTTTTCCCCAGTTTTCCCCTGTAATTTACAGATTACAGGTGATATAAAATTATTTTTGTATATGGTCCGGCAAATCTAGGAGCAAGCTTTGCAGCGAAGCCTTCCGCTGCATTTGACAGGTGGTGTTGTTTCACCCACACCTTGTGTTTAGAGGAAGAACTACATCCACCTTCGCACGATTTGCTCACAAAAAATATTGTTTGTTCGTTTAACTTAACTTTATTAATTAGTTTCACCGGCTGTTATTTATGCGTCTGTTTGCATGTGATAATCGAACGAGAGTGATCTAAACCGATTTTACAAGAGACGAACAAAAGGTGTAAAGCATACAATAGATTATTCTCACATTTTATTTTGGTTAAGAGAGCGCATGAGCTTTTAAATGTGCCAACATACAAGCTTTAAGAGCATGAATTATGATTACATTACGAATATGATAAGAGCAAGCAAACATTAGCGGAAGGCATTTGCATTAAATACTATTTGAATAATAACAGAGTATAATAGAATGTTCTGCTCCTGACATACTCCCCCCGTTGGAAGTGATCTACTTCCAACCGATGTGGTCAGAAAGGGGCAGAACGGCAAGCTTTTTCACAGCTCGTTTTGCCAAACCATTTGAAGTTCGAACGGTTGCCACTCTGGGTACGCCATCTTCTCCTAGTATTGTAGACTCCACTTTGCCAAGTCGCCACTTTAAGAAGGGGAAGATTTTCGTCTTTAAGCAGCACCAGGGCACCAGGCTGAAGAGCAGTTTGTGACGTCCTCCATTTGCTGCGTTCTTGTAGAATTGAAAGGTAGTCGGTGCTCCATTTGCGCCAGAAGTTTTGACGCATTTGGCATACGCGTTGCCAACGACCCAAACGACCTTCCTTTAAGTGAGTGATGTCAGGCTCTTCTATGGCGGTGAATGTTGAGAGGAAGAACTACATCCACCTTCGCACGATTTGCCCACAAAAAATATTGTTTGTTCGTTTTAACTTAACTTTATTAATTAGTTGCACCGGCTGTTATTTATGCGTCTGTTTGCATGTGATAATCGAACGAGAGTGATCTAAACCGATTTTACAAGAGACGAACAAAAGGTGTAAAGCATACAATAGATTATTCTCACATTTTGTTTTGGTTAAGAGAGCGCATGAGCTTTTAAATGTGCCAACATACAAGCTTTAAGAGCATGAATTATGATTACATTACGAATATGATAAGAGCAAGCAAACATTAGCGGAAGGCATTTACATTAAATACTATTTGAATAATAACAGAGTATAATAA
>JARNME010000100.1:0-133617 GCA_030179655.1 Scaptomyza flava
AGGCGTTTCTCCTCTCTTCTCCTTGTCCTGTACGCCTCTACCACAGCTCGTGTAGCTCCAGACTGCAGTGTTCTTCCATAGGCGGCGTCTTTTGCAGCTGTTGCTTCACGACACTCCTGGTCATACCATGGATTCCTTATGAGAGGGCGCCGGAATCCAAGCACCTCTTCCGCTGAGGTTCGTAAGGAGCGAGATATGTGCGTCCACATATCGCTGATGTTTTCCGCATTTGGAGCTGGTTGGCTTAGTAGGCCAGAGAGCCGAGAGGTGAATGCGTCATTACTCTGTTCTGAGTGCAGCTTTCTGATGTCCAGCTTTCTTTGCATATCACGAAAAGACGTTTTCGACACACATAGCCGTGTGCGAACCCTGGCTGCGACAAGGTAGTGGTCAGAGTCGATGTTAGGACCCCGACAAGATCGTCTGTCGAGTATGCTAGTTGCATGCCTTGCATCAATCACAACATGATCGATATGATTCCGCGCCAGTCGATCAGGAGACAGCCAAGATGCTTTGTGGATATCCAGATGACGAAATCCAGTACTACGTACTACCATATTGTGCGCCACAGCAAAGCCAATTAATCTGAGACCATTGCTCGAGGTGGACTCATGTAGGCTAAACCACCCGACGGTTGCACCGAAGATCCCTTCACGCCCTACCTTGGCATTAAAATCTCCGAGAAAAATTTTAATGTCATGGGATGGGCAACGGCCGTATGCTCGGTCGAGATCCGCATAGAAGGCATCCTTCGTGGCATCGTCTTTTTCTTCAGTAGGGGCGTGCGTGAAAATTAGGCTGATGTTAAAGAATTTAGCAGTTATGCGTATTGTTGCAAGTCTCTCACTTATTGGCAGAATGTGGGAGACTCGTTGCCGTAGCCTAGCACCAACAACAAAGCCAACGTCAAATTCATGCCTTTGCGAATGGCAGCTGTAATATGTGTCACAGACTGTCTTCATGATGCAACCCTGTCCTTTCCATCGCATCTCCTTGATAGCAGTAATGTCTGCCTTACACTTGTTGAGTGTATCTGCTAGTTTGTTGAGCAGCACCCGGTCTATACAATGTTCGTACATTCCAAGTGTATACCCTCAAATCATAGTCCTTTTTTCGTTTGCCATAGTCGTCAACGTTAGTTCGAATCCGCTCCGAGGCTCCTCTTGCATCTTTCATTGAAGATTTGTTTTCTGTTGGTGGATTTTAAGTCCTACGCCATAACCTAATTTGAAGGATTAGGAATCCCGCCGCGCGCTTTAGTTTGCCACTAAACGGGTGTTTATTGACAATCCAGGAAGAACCACGTGGAGGTAGCGCGTCGACTTGAAGGAAGTAGGGACAAGGATCGTGCTGGCACCCACCAAGTTGAGTGCAATCAGGCACTTTGCCTTGTATACTATCTCCCATCTCTTATAAACATACATATATTTTTATATTAATGTGCGTTTTCATAAGCTTCCCAGTTTTGGTGGACCTGGGCTTTGAAGTGATTTTTGCTATTTTCTGGGCTGGCTAGTGTAAGTATGCTAGTGCCTTTGTATATCTACATAGCGTATTTAGATGTATTCGTAGCATTTGCCATGAAATTCATTGACCTTTCTCTATTAAAGTTGGTGGATATTTGTATTTTGCCTACAAAAACCTAAAAAGCAATATTTCCAAGGCAGTCGTCATATATCATATTTTGAGCTGATCGACCATTTGCAGTATCAGGCAAACAGCAAAATAAACAAGCATCTAGTAAAATAAGCAGGCAAATATCAGTTTTGCATTGCTGGTCATGTATACTCTTTCATGTTTTCAGTTCTATGCCACTTTCCAACAATTTTACCATCGCTACTACTATAAAACTACAGAAAGTGTATTCAGTTGTGCATATGTCCAAAGCATTCGGCCGAAACTTCTGAAGGAAGCTCGGAATAACGAAAATAAAATAAAGTAAAGGGTCGGCAAATGTTTCACACACATTCACATAGTTATATATGTAGTATGTATGGTATGTATGGTCATGTCAGGTTAGGCACTCAAAACCTAGACTAAGTGCCTACGACACCAGCTGATCAGCAGCACATGCTAAGACTTTATTTTATTTTCTTTATTCCGTGTTTTCTTCAGAAGTTTCAGCAAATGCTTTGGACATATGCACAACTGAATACACTTTCTGTAGTTTTATAGTAGTAGCGATGGTAAAATTGTTGGAAAGTGGCATAGAACTGAAAACATGAGAGAGTATACATGACCAGCAATGCAAAACTGATATTTGCCTGCTTATTTTACTAGATGCTTGTTTATTTTGCTGTTTGCCTGATACTGCAAATGGTCGATCAGCTCAAAATATGATATATGACGACTGCCTAATAATCGCAACTTGTGCGCATCGCTGCATAACTGTGTGGTAGTAATTCTACTGCCTTGCAAGTGTTATTTTGCTTAAGTTTTTGTAAGCAATTACAAATATAAACCAAATTTTAATCTAAATATTGGCTGTTTAGGGTTTGCCGAAATTCATAATAGTAGAGAAAGCTCAATGAAAGTCAAGGCAAATGCTACGCATACATTTTAATATGCCCATTTAGATAAACAGGGACACAAATACAAAATAACAAAGATCTTTACAAAGCCTGGGTCCACCAAAACTGCAAACATATGAATACGCACATTTATATAAAATTATGTGTGTGTTGATATGAATACACATTTGTGTATTGCTGCTTTACAGCTTTTTTTTTTTTCTTTATTTGGCGGTAAACAGGGCTCAGGTTTCCCATTAATCCATCATTGATTATTAAAAACAGCCATGTCTGTATCAACTAAATAATAAATGTTTATGAAGTAATGATAACAGGTTAGTGAATTGGCGCCTTTTCAGCCGCCGTATAGTAATCTCCTGTACTAGATTCCTGGCCAGTCTATTGCTATGAGTTTCCAATCTTTCTCTGTATCTGCTGCTGAGAAAGTTAATTTGTTCATCAACTTCCACCAGTTTAAGATCCCTATGAAGTGTAGGGTCACTAACGAACCAATCACAGCCCGTGATGGAGCGCATCGATTTATTTTGGAATCTTTGTATTCTCTGTCGACTTGAATTAGAAGAGATTCCCCATACTTGCATTCCGTACTTCCACGTTGGTTGTAAATATTTCTTTTGCTAAGTAGTGACATCTTACTTTTTGCGTTCATCATCCATGACAGTTTTTTCATTTTCGAGCGGCAAGCTGCTACCACTAAAGAAATATGTTTTTTGAAGGTGAGACGTTTGTCAAGTGTAATTCCCAAATACTTGGCATCACAGCGTTGGGGCAAAGCTTGACTATTACAGCTAGATCACAAAAACGAAAAGGAAGGAGGCATACCATATGATCATATGAAGAATACACACGCTCATAAGGATGAGATAACAGGCGATCATCCGAAAAAACAAGAGTCTGCGCGCTATAAAATCGTTGGCTACAGCCCCATACACACAATATGCCCGGCTGGCTGTGCTATGAGGAATAATCGTAGTACAGTCAGCAAGCAGAATGACATGCCAATCGGTCACGAAATACGAATGCAGAAAAAAAGTCTGCAACAGCGTTCGCTGAGAGTTATGTCGCCACGATTTCAGGCTCCAACTGGCAGTTGGGGTTTGGGCTCATGACGACTCTATAAATGTATATTCTTGTTGATTGTGACACTGCGTGTTCGATAACTCCGGGGTAGCTCAACCGTATTCCATCAAATTTTTACAGATTTTTATATTGTCGAGCTTAAAATTTTTCTTTATTATTATTATTATGTATATATAAAAGAGTTTGTCCTGATTTTCTAAATTGCCACAGCCTCATCGTCGTCTTGCTTTGCATCGCAACGGACGTGTTTTTTTTTATGCGCTTCGCTTATTTTACTATTGTGCGTTTTATTTCTGCTATTAATTTCGCGTCATTGTGTAAACTAATAGTTTTGTGACTTTGTGTTTTGTCGGTTTGCCTAAACCCAAAGTGGACAGTAAATTAACGATTTAATTTGCATTTGTTTTAAAGTGTTTCCAAGCACAACAACAAACTGCAGTCCAGCATACTGATAAATTTGCTCAACTTGCTGCCGCCTGCTTTTGTTTTGTTTTTGTGCTTTTACGCTCACTCTCTCTTATTTTTTCAAGCGCTCCGCTCCCAGTGCATTAAACCGTTTCTTGATCGTTTACTCTAACGCGCTCTTTTGTGTTGGTGTTGGGCGCGGTCAAACTTTTCTCCGTTGCTTATTGCTTTCGGTGGTCGCGCTCGCGTCGTTTTTGTTTGAGAAGCTGTGAAGTAAGTTTTGTTTGTAGCTTTACTATTCGCACATTAGGGTGGACCTGTATTTTAATAATAACAATTTTCTGCAGCGATATTTTTTTTTTATTTATTTGTTTTTGTATTTTTATTATCTTTTAATAAACTCAATAAAAATATCTGTTTGCTGCTATGCGAATTGCCAAGTCCGGGCAAACTCAAAAATGGGTTTTGTGAGCTGCTGGATGTGCACAAATGTTGCTCATGAGCAATGTGCTGGCATTAATGGCCGTGTCTCAGACCTATTGAAGGTTACTAATTTAGAGTGGCCGTGTTGGTCATGTTTGGAGAAAAAAAAAGACATTGCTAGCTTTATAGAAACTCAACTTGGCTTTGAAGGCGTTTTCTGCCAGTTGAATAAACTGTGTGAAAAATTGTCGTCGGTTCAGAGAAACCTTAGCGAGAAAAATGTCGTACAGGATTCTCCAAAGCGTAAAACGGCCAACGTTGGGCAGTTATCGGGCTCTGTGACGTCGGATAATACTCCAACAGCTCCAAAACCACAGTGTAAAGTAAATAAAAATCTTCATGTCCCTTCTACTAAAGTTATCGAGAATTTAGATGATATACCAATAATTCCCATGGATATTGTCTTATCTGATCCCGACCCTTCGGTTCCTTAGGTGGTTAGTAGTGTTGATGTTAATCAACAAAAAAACTCTATCAAACCTAAAGAGCCAAATATTCAATTATCCGAGACTGAGTCTTCCAAACCAGCCTCAGTGGAGGATATAATTAAAAAATTTGTTGCTGTAACACCTAAAAACAAGTATTTGTTTCAAGGCTTCCCTCTGATTTAACATCAGATGATGTCAAGGTCTATATCAAGGCCAAATCGAATGCCGATTTCACGGTGGAGAAATTTAAATTTGTTCATGATCGGAACATTTCGTCTTTTAAAATCAGTGTTACGAGCAAAGATTTTTGCACTATATGCTGCAAAATTGTGTAAGAGTATACTGCAAGAAAAAAAAAAATCGGCCCCAATTGTATCTACCCTTCCGGTGATTGGCTCTAAGGTAACTCTCCCAGTTACTGATAGTTCAAAAAACTAACATCCTCCTTCTTACTTGGCTATCAGAATGTAAGAGGTCTTTGTAGTAAACTTACTAGTTTATTCCTTAATAGTCTTTCTTTTCCTTTCCATGTCATTGCCTTTACTGAAACGTGGTTAAGGCAAGACTTTCTAAAATCCGAAATTCTATGTAGTACATAATCTATTTTTTTAAAAAGCACCGTATTCTTTGGCGTGGTGGTGGAGTGCTTATTGCTGTGAACGTAGACTTTCCTTCTGAACAGTTGTATTAGATACATAGTTCTTTTGACATAGAGTTTATTGCTGTAAAGCTAAGTATTTATGGTATTAACATTTTGATCACTTGTTCGTATATACCTCCATCCTCTGATATCTCTATCTATGAGACACATCTATCTGCTATTCATTCTGTCTCTGCCTTGCTTTCTGATCGCGATTTTCTTGTAGTTCTTGGTGATTTCAACATTGCTGAAGCTAATTGGATTTCTTGTCCTGACTCTGGTGCCCTGACTTCCACGGCCCCGAATGAATTTTTAATAGACTTACTTGGGATGTCATTGAGTCAAATTAATGCTATCCCAAATTCTCTTGATAAAATGCTTGATCTGATTTTTGTTTTGGATTCATCTTCTTCATCCGTTTCCCGTTCCCAGCCTATATCTTATCCCGAAGACGTATACCATCCTACGTTGGAGCTGTTGATTAATTTAAATTCCCGGACGCGTTGCAATGTCAAAATGCCTTTGAGTCGAGTTCGTCAATTTCGGAAAAATGATTTTGAGGGACTCGCCCTGCTTTTATCCCAAACTGACTGGTCTCCCCTCTACGAGTCTGACGACTTGGACGTGGCAATCAGTATTTTTTATAATACCTTATATTCTTTATTTGATTTATGTGTCCCGGTTGGTAAGCTAAACAGGTCTAACAAACCTGTTTGGTTTACCCGAGAGTTCACAAATCTCAAAAATCGAAAATCTAAACTCTGCAAGAGATTTAGAAAAACGGCTCATCGGTAGCCTATTCTGAATACTTGATTGCTCATGCCAGTTTTGCAATCTTAAATAACCAATGTTATATGAATTACCAGACTCGGTGCAGATTACAGTTTCAGCAGGATCCAAAGCGGTTTTTTGATTTTGTTAATGCGAAGCGTAGGTCATCGACACTCCCAACGGAAAATATTCTTTGAGGAAACGAAGGCCAATTCTGATCAGGAGATTGCAAATATATTTGCCCAATTTTTTTCAAACGACTTAGACCTCTTTTACACGATGAAGTTTTTGCGTCTGAAGCATTCGTTTGTTGGCAAAGGGTGTAGAGGGGCTACAGCTGCAAGCAATGCTTCATGACTTGTGAAGCAATGATTTATTTTTCTCATTTTGCTTTGCCTTATTCCGATTGTATGTAAACACAGGGTTGCACAGTGTTTGATGTGAATAATAAAGTTATCGATACGAAATATCGCACAAGCATATATTAGCGCCAATAGTAAATACATTGTTTTGGTTAAGAAATTATTAGTAGAAATGTTCACTGAATCCATTTTATTTACTTGTTACTTCTTAAATCAATTATATGTTAACAAATAAAACAATCGATGGCAAAGATATATGTTTATCGACCATAAATTTAAATCAGAGTTGCATTTACAAAGGAAATGCTGCATGAAAAAACTTCATCGTGTAAATGCGACCAGATTTGCGAAGATGTTTTAAAACAGATTGAAAAAAAACTTCATGAAAAAACTTCATCGTGTAAAAGGGGTCTTATAATCTCAATCTTTCAATCTCAAGTCGGTTTGCCTTACCCGTATCAGGTAAATGGCTCGAATCGCATCTTTGGACTGAAAATCACTGAAAACTCACTTTTTAATAATCTAAATGTTTTGAAACCTTTATTTTCCCCAGGACCTTATGTTTAAAATGTTTAACTTGTCCCTGGAGTTAGGCTCCTTTCCAAAAATTTGGAAAGAGTCATTTATTATTCCTCTCCATAAAAAGGAAACAAATCTAATGTTCAAATTTATAGGTGTATCTCCAAGTTGTCTGCTATTCCTAAGATTTTTGAAAAATTAATAACCTCCCATCTTCAACACCTTTGCAAATCTATTATTTAACCGTGCCAGCACGGATTTATGAAACAAAGATCTACTACCACTAACTTGTTAGAATTAACTTCGTTTGTTATCAAGGGTTTTCAGGACAAATTGCAGACTGATATTATTTATACTGATTTTAGTAAGGCTTTCGACTCTGTAGATCATCATCTCCTAATACATAAACTAGAAATCTTGGGCTTTCCAAATATTCTAGTTCTTAGGATTAAAGACTACCTAACTCTTAGAACTCAGAGGTTTTCTTTAAAGGGTCCGTTTCCAAGACGGTTCAGGTCACTTCAGGCGTTCCACAGGGTAGTCATCTTGGTCCTTTATTATTTATTTTGTTTATAAACGATTTTCCATCGGTTATAAAGTTCTCTCTGGTTTTGATGTACGCTGATGATGTAAAATTATGCACGTCGGCTGCAACTCCCCTTGCTGCTCAACAGCTTCAAAGAGATTTAGACTACTTTCAAATTTGGTGTAAAGTAAACTTTTAAAATCTTAACTGCAGTAAATGTAAAGTAATGTCATTTTTTCAGGGACTGTAACGATTATAATTTTTATATTAAAAATTGAACAATAAGAATTATTTTACAATATTTTTTATTTAACTTAATCAATAACTCTTATTGAGTGAGGGGTATACAAATATAGCTGTAATAGCTGATAAGAATTTCTTCGAATGCTGTTTAAAGTAAACAATGACCAATTTTATTGTAAGACGTTTTACAATTTTGCAAAGATTGTATGCAATCAAACAAAACATTAGCTAGCTCCTTAGTATTGATCCTTGAAGGACATGTGATATATCAATGGAAAGGTATTTAAGTGTAGATCATAAATATATATCAACTTTTGTGCTATGCTGCTCGGTTCAAAATATATTTAAAATCAATTTTTATTTTCAACTTTTAAAATAAAAATTGGAAAATAACTCTTATTTTTGATTGCTAAAATAAAAATTGAAAAGAAACTCTTATTTTTAATTTTTATAATAAAGATTGAAAAATAAGAGTTATTTCACAATTTTTTATAAAAAATTGTAATTTAATAATTAAATAATAATTTATTAATTTAAGTCAAAAAATAAGAGTTGTTGATTAATTTATTTATATAAATTGAAAATAAATGTTTATTCGATTTTTGGATTCCCAGCAGAAAAATAGTATATGGTTGTTTTCGCATTAACCTTATTCCTATATTTCGCTTTGATTTTTTTCAACTCCATAACTCTTATTTGCGGTCCCTGAATTTTTTAGATGTTTGCCCTTTTTTAATATATATTTTCTCGACAACAAACCACTAGACAGAATTGAATGGGTTGACGATTTGGACATCGTCATGGACCCAAAGCTTAAGTTCAATTTCTAAACTGGTGTCTTGGGCTTCATTAAGCGCTGTTCGAAGGAGTTCAACGATCCCTACTTAACAAAAACTCTGTATACTTCTCTTGTACGACCAATTCTGGAATATGGATCTTGTATATGGTTTCCCAAATACGAAATTCATCAGAATACAATAGAATCGGTACAAAAACAATTTCTGCGTTCCGCACTTAGAGGTCTTAACTGGGACACTAACAATAATTTGCCATCTTATCGTAGTAGACTTTTACTAATAGATCTTCCTTCTCTTAATGATCGTAGAATAATGCTAGAATTTTCATTTTTTCACGAATTAATTAATGGTGTAATTGATTCTTCTGAATTTATTAACCAAATTAACTTTGCTGTTCCTATTAGAAATACTAGAAATTTTGTACCTATATCTCTTCAAACTTGTAATTCTAATTATGCTCTTCATAACCCTTTTCGTATTCTGTGTTCTTTTTATAACGATATTTCCCACTTAATACACAGTGCCATTCCTACTTGCTCTATTAAAAAGTTAGTTTTGTGTCATTTGTCCGCATGTTCATCGATCATCGTAACCGCACGATAATAATAGACAATATTCCATGCATTTATTTTGGACAACTAATTTGAGTACCTCCCATACATCCTGGAGCACTTTGAACCATTGCACTACTGGCGCTTGATTGTCGCACAAGCTAAGGGTTTGATCGCGAGCGAGAATACAAAAACAAAGCACATTACTCATTCCACTACTGGCGCCTGATTGTCGCACAAGCTAAGGGTTGCAAAAAAAAAAAAAAAACACGGATTTTCTCTTCTTAATGCATAAGTGCATACAGAAATAAGTGGACAATGCGCTTGAAAATTTAAATTTTATAATTTTTTGTACATGTTTCACTTCGCACAGTGCAGAGTTTTTTTTTTCAGATTTCTGTGCTTTTGACAATCGATTTACGACCCAAGAAGTGTTTGTTGTTGTTGTTAGTGATGCTGTTGGGCCCGCACTGCTACTTTTTGTTGGTGTCATTGGCCCTGGTCTAAAGAACTTGTGGGATAGTTCGGAGGGGGCTAAGCTGAGGCCACCTGGCGGGTCGCGGGTTGCTTTTAGCAAACGACCTCTTTATGCGGTTAGCTGCGCATAAGCGAGAATCCTTGCAAATAAGCAGTCCTGGACAAACAGCGGGTAAGGTACCGTTCACCGTACCGTTCAACGTACCAACAAGACGCTTTTGTCGCCGTTTTTAAAGCATAGCCGCACACACTCCTAACTCCTTCACACATACCTAACTTCATCCTTACCTCCCCTATTCTCACTCCGGGCTGTACTAAGATTTCATTCGAACCGTGCCGAAAGTCAACTTGACCGGGGGCCCATATTAAAAACTAGCCCAGTCGATAACGGTGAGCTCAGGCAGATGGCGACTGCCTGTTCTAATTAGCCTTACCCCGGTACCACGGATCTCTGCCTGGGTGGACCTTATATTTCTCCGCAACTCGTGGGATCTCATGAAGATTAGAAACAAAAACAATTTAGGAGTGCAGCAGGATACCCCCGCTGCCAGTGCCGCGAGACACTTTGAGGACCGCCTCCTTGACGGGGAGCGGCCCTCCAACATGGGACCACCCCCACGGCGCCCTCACCAGGCGCAACAAATAAGAAGGCCGCAAGGCTGGACCATCGCAGCCGATGCGACCAAGTCTAAACGCAGTTCGGCGACATGGCGTGCAGCACCAGCAGCCACAAGTGCAGCTGCCAAAATTGGGAGAGTCGGGCAGTTTGGATGATCTGAAGCGAAAAACCCTAAACGGCTCGAAAACCAAATGGTACCTGAAGTACCTTTAGCAGGGACTACCCCCTCCTTAGGAACTGCGCATGGCAATGGCCAGTAGGACGCAGAGATGACGCTCGGTTCAGCAGAGCTGGAAGGGATGGAGTAGGAGGTGCCGATGTCCTCGCAGGAGTTGGCTGAGAAGCTGCAAACGGCAGAGGATGAAGAAGCTGACATCACCTTGACGGGCTGCGGTGATGTGGGTAGCTCCCAACCTGCATCACCAGGTGCTGGAGCGGCGGATACGCGATAGTGACGCCAAACGTCACCGTCACTGGGCTTGCCCAGATAAACCTAAACCGTGCTAAGGCAGCCTCTGCTGTCTTGGCCAGGATGTTTATCACCCAACATCTTGGGCTCGCCTTGGTACAGGACCCATGGGTTACCAATGGCATAAAAGGCCAGTGCACTGAGAAAAATGAAAAAGTTGGCAAATCAAAAAAAAGTTCACTTTATTTTTTATTCAAATTCTTTAACTATTTGGTCTAGGTCTATTTCTTCATTATCGCATTTTATTCTAAGTAGGTCATCTAAATGTTTATTGGGAATTTTATTTGTATTTTTATTTTTTTTATGTTGAGAACGGTGTTTCGCAATTCAAAGTTATGGGCGAGTGTAAAAAAATTAAAATATATAAATTGATATAATTTAAAATTTGGTGGCAAATTAAACATTGTGGAACATTTTTTCACTAAAAAAAATACATTCATTATTCAGTTTTTTTGCAGTGTTAAATATTTAGCATTGAGAAAAATTGCGCAGCGAGGTCTTGCCTTTGTGAATGCTGAACAGCAACTGACTTGATTTGCTTTGCCGAAGTGGGAGCAACACAACTGCCGAAAGCCGAACAGCGTGCTCTTGTATTAGTTTTTTTTATAGCGTACAGTGTAAAACGAAAAAATTGTTGCCCTATAGCCAGCTATAGGAAACGCTAAATGTGTCGGTCGCTGCTTAAAGGTAATCTGGGATCAAAGAAATTCTATACCGTGAGCATGCATCATGGTAAGGAAATGTATTAATTTTACTATTCCTTCAGAATTCCTCACTAAGGATTGCGTACCGATTGCCGTAAGGGCAAGAGGTAACGCACCCCCCCCCCCCCCCCCCTCCCATTCCTATTGTGCTGGCATCTGCCTATTTTTCTGGTGATGTGGACTGCCCGCCACCGGAAATAGAAAAGCTGATGGATCACTGCAGGAGAGAGGCTGCCGGTACTAATCGGCTGCGATACCAATGCGCACCATTCCACATGGGGCAGCACGGACATCAACACAAGGGGTGAGAGTCTTACCAATTTTATATTCAAGCATAAAGGAGGGTTTACAATGTCAGCTTAGCTTGGATTGAAGCTTTTACAAATCTGATATGTACGCTGATAGTTTACAATGTCAGCGTGAACAACATGTTCGAATTTTCGAAATTGTAACACAGCTGTCTATGAGCTATGATGTTTGTTTCGTGCTTGCGTCAAAAATTTTTAAAATGGATCAAATTGGAGAAAAAATAAGCAATTTAACTTGCTCATTTTTTTATTTTGTTATTTTTAGTCAGCTAAGAGCAGCTGACATGAAAATGAAATCAAATTTAATTTAAATTAAAAAAAAATATTATAAATAAATAAAGTGAAATGCAGAATAATATATATAAATCTGAATATATATTTAGGTAAAAATTTAAAAGTTAACGTTAAGGCTCTGGGAAATTCAATGAAATATTTAGTAGTCCAACATTTGTTGCGCGGATTGGGAAAACACCAGAAAAACCCAATTAGACCAGCGTTAGATTAGTAATTAGTGGTTACGATTAGATAAAGCAAAAAGGATCGATCTTTTTAGTACTGGAGTTGACGCCTCCAAGGAGACAAGAGAATAAAGTTTGTTATAGTCAGAACATATAACACGAAATGGTTCATGAATTAAATAGTTGCAAGTCAAGCAATGATCAAGGCTAAGGGGTAAAAAGTTACGTGAAGATCTAATTGGGACATTAAATTTAATTCGACTCAAAAGAACTGATTTCACCATTAAGTAGGTTAGTAATAATTAATACTTCATGTCTACTTGAATACGGGGGTAAGTCTACTCCTGGAACCCAGTTAAAACTTCTAAGGGCAAATAGAAGAAATTTCTTCTGAACAGATTCAATTCTATCCCGGTGAATAGAGTATTGTGGGGACCACACACAAGATCCATACTCCAGGATGGGATGTACTAGAGATGTATAAAGCGTTTAAGTGTTGTAGGGATCGTTAAACTCTTTCATAACCATAGAGGTGAAATGGGAGTCAAACTTTAATTTAAGATCAAGAATAATGCCTTAATCTTTAATTTCAAAAACGCGGTCAAGTGGTGAAGAATCAAGCAAGTAGTAAGCAGTATGAGTGGTACTTCTACAAAAAGACATGACTTTAATGACTAAAACGACAAACAAAACGACAGGCCGACAATGCACCCAAATCCGACTGAAGTAGCTTACACAGAGAAGCGTCATTGTAGGTGAAACAGCTTCACATCATCAGCAAACATGTATACATAAGAGTTAGGTATAACAACTGAAAGATAGTTAATAAACAAATTAAATAGCAAAGGTACAAGATGACTCAGCTGGGGAACACCAAAGGTAACAAACATAGGTTTAGATAGCGAAGATTTAAAAACTAAAGATTTAAAAACTACTTTTTGTGTTCGACCACACAAGTGCTTCGAAAGATAATAAGAGTTTTGATGGAAATCCAATAATATTCAATTTTTGAAGCAACAGAGAATGACTAACAGAGTCAAATGTCCTACTAAAATCGGTGTAATCAACTTCAGTTTGCGTTTTTTCCTGAAACCCTTTGATAACAAGCGAAGTGAATTCAAGAAGTTTAGTGGTAGTAGATCTACGCCTAACACAACCGTGTTCATAATGCGATATAATTGAACTACATGTGTGCTGCAATTGAAAACATATAATTTTTTCAAAGACTTTAGGAATGGCGGACAACTTGGATATACCTCTATAGTTTTTAACGTTTGACTTAGAAGAATTTTTATCGAGTGGGATGATAAAAGATTCCTTCCATATAGCAGGAAACATAGTTGAGTCAACCGACAAGTTAAATAATTTATGTAAGGGTTTACAAAGTGAATCTGCACAGTATCTAAGTATACAACCTGGCACTCCATCAGGACCAGGCAAGTAGCCGGGCTTGATAGAGTTATGGTCACTTAGGAGCGAACACTCAGTTATAACTGTGATATATATGCAATTTGACGATTGAACTTGAAAAGTATAGGAATTACTGCAACTATGTAAATTCGTTGAATATACTGATTGAACATACTCAGCAAATAGATCGGCCACTGCCTCATCAGAACTTTTTTTCGTATTATCGAGGTAAACCAAGGATGGCAAGCATGAAGATTTAAGTTTAGAGTTAAAATTTCATAAAACTGTTTAGGATCACGTGAAAAGCTTAATCTTCAACGATTAAGATAATTATCATAATAAGATGTGTTAACAGAAATAAAATTAGATTTTGCTACTAAATACGAAGATAAATCTAAAGTCATTCCCGATTTTTTAAATTTATTATATGATATTGTCTTCGCGTTTTTTAATTTCGATAGTTCCCTCGTAAACCAAGGTGGTTTTTAATCACTCGAAGAGCAAGTGAGGGGAACACAAATATCCAAAAGCGAATTCAAGGTCTCATAAAATATGGCAATGGCAGTTTCTATGTCACTACAAGAATAGAGGCGAGACCAATTAGTATGTTGAAGAAGATAATTTAATTTAGTAAAGTTAGTTTTACGAAAGCAACGGGTTTTTAATGAACTAGGGTTAAGAATTTCACTGGATAGTTCTAAGCTTGGATGGTAGGTATCTTCCGGAAGCACTAGAGGGGGTATTCTACTAGCATTACTGCAATCTGAGTCCGAAACAAATATCAAGTTCCACCACTACAGTTATGCACCCTGTTAACTTGCGATAGGCCTAACTCCAGAATGAGGCGGAATATAGGAGCAAGTAATGAACAGTGAACTGCCACTAAATAATATTTTAGCACATTAAAACTCTACTTCCGAAAGATCATGAGAATTAATCTGTTCAGAGGAAATACAAGAGTCAACAGCAATGAGAACACCGCCCCCTTGCGGGAGTTGCGATCGCATCTGTAAAAATTATATTTAGAAGGAAAAATGGAATAATCAGAAATATCAGGTTTTAACCAGGTTTCAGTGAGTGCAACTATTTGCGAATCAAAAGATAAGCTGTTTATATATAATTGAGCAAGTTTAGAGTTAAGGCGTCTAACATTTTGTAGGCAAAACTTATTACTTCTATTAGTTTTTTGCCGCCGTGGTGGAGGCAACAGGATGGCTAACAGGCGGCGTACTATTGCTCTTTATACCATTATTGTTTTTAATTTCACTATTCCTATACTCCTTAACGACAAGCTGCGGCATCCAAAACTTTTCAGAGCAAATTGTCGAGAAAAGTTCAGGCGGTACACCCAACTTGAAAGAAGATATGGTTCTGGCATGTTTAAATTTAAACTTTTCAACAACAACAAGTGGGGAATCGATTTGACTTTTAACATATGCTGCAAAATCATCCGATGAAGTATCGGATGCCAGCCCAGAAACAAATAAATTGTATCGCCACACATATGTAGGATCACAAATTATGTTATTAGTGGCAAGGTTATTGTTAGGATTTCTTGCCGGGGAGTTAAATAAAACTAATGAGCTAGCAATAGTGCCCGTGGGGGGATTACTACTAGGCACCGGGAGTGGTTTAGTGGACAGGACAGGTGGGACAGTTATCGGATGAGGTCCCGAAGGCTTTTTACGCTTCGGGGATTCAGTTATCACTTTGCCATTTTTGAAATTGGACTCTAGCTGCTCGAAGCAACATGGATAGTTTTAAAGCCCGAGTGAGTATGCCTCATAAATTGCGAAGATTCTTTCACCGCCTCTTTGCAGGACCCACAACACTTGTGTCAGCAAGCAAATATTCCATGATTTCGGCTGTAAGGCCAACACATTTCATGTGGATCATGTTGTCACATAATCCACACAAAATAAAATCTTGGTTGGTTGTACCAACCAATTTGCAATTTTTGCTGCAACAAACAAGCATCATGCAATTAATATGCTTTAGCAAAAAAAAGGTATGGTAAAGGTATGTATAAGTTAAAATTTATCAATGCAAAGAGCACGATAAAACGGTAAAGATCAAGAGAGCGCTTAGGCGACAGTGCGTGAGCGCGTAAGCTGATATAACTGCAAGAACGACTGACAAGAGCGGAAGAGAGCGGGGAGGACTGACGTTGGAGAGCGAGAGCAAGAAATAAGACAAAGTGTTTGGCGTGTGTTTCTGTGTGTGTTTTCTGCAACTTTAAGCTATGCAGCGGCTGTTCGACTACAAATTAAAATCAATATGAAGCCGGCAATTCAATATTTCACACGTTAAACGGACGCAACCGACTGCGGCATACTCGATACCAGTATTAAAACCGCTAAAAAGAGGCCTGATTGCAAAGGGGTACGGATGCGGCAGGGGTGTACGCTGCCTTAAAGATTCTCCGATGCAGATGTGGATTCCACCAGCTGTCTTCGTTGCAAATTTGGTGACTCTAGCTCAAAGTTTGTAAAAGGTTGCGGAAGGGGGGCAGGGGGCGGTATGGGTGGGTGTGGCATCCAAATTTTTACTGCAGATCTATGTGGAATGTCAATTTCTATCTTCATACCAAATTTGGAGACTCTAGCTCAAAGTTTGTAAAAATTGTGGAGAGGGGGGCTGGGGGCGGTGGTGGGTGTGGCACCCAAATTTTTGAAGCAGATCTTATGGAAAGACAATTGCTGTCTTCAAACCAAATTCGGTGACTCTAGCACGAAATTTGTAAAAGGTCCGGAAAGGGGGCTGGGGGCATTATGGGTGAGCGTGGCATCAAAATTTTTTCTGCAGATCTTTGTGGGATTTCAACTGCTTTTTTCAAACCAAATTTGGTGACTTAAGCTCGAAGTTTGTAAAAGGTGTGGAAAGGGGGTCTACTCCGCACACCAAGGCACCGCGAAACATTACGGGATCTTATTGGTTGTACGTAGCAAGATAGTTGGGGAAGCCGATGCCGTACTAAAGGCATATAACACCTCATTGAATTTTAAAGCGATTGCGCAGTGTCTTACGGATCATTTTGCAGACCGCAGAGATCTTAAGACGCTAGAATACCAGTTATACACCCTCAGCCAACGCGGCAAATCTATCGACGAATTTTACCAGATGGTTTACTATCATTTGTCTTTAATTCTGAATCAAATAAACAACCATGATTCATCGTCAGAAACACTGAGAGCCCTCACAAAGATCTACAGGGACAAAGCCCTGAATACATTCATTAGAGGACTCGATTGGGGTTTGCCCCGATTGCTCGCCATTAAAGAACCAACTGATCTGAAACACGCTCTTCACCTGTGTCGACATCAGAAATAATGTAAGCCCTAACAAAATTCCTTTGCTACCACCAAGGTACATTCAGCAGCATCAAAGATTCAATAATAAACACGTATTCCAATCTGGCATCCCTGAAGCTGTGTCTAGAAACTATCTTAATCTAAATCTATACTATCCACCAAAACCCACTTTTGATTCACAACCACCCAGTTTCGCCCCAAGACAAACGTACCAACAACCACAACACTTTTTTAATGTACCAGCAAGCCCATCAGCCCCTAATCCACAACCGATGGAGATTGATTCGTCTATCAGGACAAAAAACATCAACAACATAAACAGACCGGACAACAACCAGTTCGCTGGAAAAAGACCATTGTCTTTAAAGGCAGATCAAACGCGAAACAAATTCCAAAGACAATTCCAAATAAATACTGAAGAAACATTAGGGCAGTTCGCGGACGATCAAGTTGACGGCGAAGCTAGCGCTTATGTTGAAGCATACGCTAGCGGCTACGCTGACGCCTATGCACGTTACGTGACAAAATTATTGTGCTTCAATAAAAGAACAAGAAACTCGCGAGTTCCCATACGAAATCTAAACCTTAGCAAGCGATGACACCCTAGTTGAGACAACAGACATGTCCGAACTTAATTTTTTAGCTTGAATCGTTCCTCGTTACCCTACTTCCAATGTAAATCGGGGGACGGCAAAGTACTAAATTTTCTCGTTGACACTGGATCCAACCAAAATTATATACAACCTTCACCCGTAGCAAACCCCAAAATAAACAAAGAAGCCTTCTACGCTAATTCGATAGGAGGAAATATAGCAATAACCCATCACGTTCAACTTAACCTATTCAGTCTCTACGACACTCCAATTCGATTTTTCTTATAACCCACTCTCAAAACGTTCCATGGTATCCTGGGTAATGATACGATGAAACAACTCAATGTAATAATTGATGTTAGAAACGACATCCTCGTAATAACGGCAAAGCCAATCCGAATCAAACAGCTGCCTGCACAGGCAAGAAACAATATCAAAGTACGAACCGATCACATGTCCGATAGTCAGAAAAAAACAATAGACATCCTAACGCATGCATTTAAAAACCTTTTCGCAGACCCAGAACAGAAATTAACTTACGCTACAAATGTAGTAGGTGAGAATCGAACCACTTTAGATACCCCAGTATATAGCAAACATTATCCATACCCTACCGCACACAAACAAGAGGTAGAAAAACAGATTTCAGAAATGTTAGATGACGGAATAATCCGACCCTCTAGATCGCCATACAATGCACCAGTATGGGTAGTACCAAAAAAGCTGACGCTCAGGAAAAAAGAATACGACTAGTATCGATACAGAAACTTAATTAGTAACGATATCCGATCGCTACCATATGCCCGAAATAGGAGACATCATAGCCCAGTAAGGGGATAATAATTTTTTCCACGGTCCTCGACCTAAAAGAAAAGACAGCATTTGCAGTCAATTGTGGGAAATACGAGTTCACTAGACTACCATTCGGTCTCAAGAATTCTCCCTCAATCTTCCAAAGAGCCCTAGATGATATCTTAAGGTATCATGTTGGAAAAATATGCTATGTCTACATCGATGACATTATCGTCTTTAGCAATACTGAAAACGAACATGCTCATCACTTGAAACAAGTCTTCACGACTTTACAGAACGCAAACATGAAAGTCCTAATGGATAAGTGCGAATTTTTGAAAAGGAAAGTCAAATTTCTAGGTTTCACTATTTCAGATCATGGTGTTAAAACCAATCCAAAGAAAGTTCAAGCAATTTCAAAATTTCTCATCCCCAAAGCACTTAAAGAGCTGAGATCATTTTTAGGTCGCTCAGTCTACTACCGTAGATTTGTAAGAGACTATGCGAAACTAGCAAAACCACTCACTATTTTACTATGAGGCGAAGGCGGTCGAATTTCAAGCAAAGCATCAGACAAAGTCCCAGTAAATATGAATGAACAAGCAATAGAGGCTTTTAACAAAATTAAACAATCACTTAGTTCCACTGACGTTATTCTAAAGTACCCGAATTTCTATAAAGAATTGCACTTAACAACCGACGCGTCGTTCATTATATCGTAGAGTTGAAGGTGAGTAAATTCGATTGAATTTGCATGTTCTTAAATTTTGAAACATTTTATATATTAATATATTATTATATATTTATTATATACCGGTTAGAAACAAACACCCTAGCTAAAGACGAGAAACACAACTAAAAGCGTACTGTTTATTACACATTGAAAAGATACATATATTTTATAAAATGACACAGTAAGACAATAACATAAACACGTTCACAGTTAATAAGAGTAATCCAGTACATACGCTGTACTTCGCTTTCCATTTCTTCGTAAACTATATTTAATAATAAAGCTAAGCTTAAAGTTGATCTTTCACAAATTAATTACAATTGAAAGACAGCTTACAGGTGACCAAAACAGCTGACCAAAACAGCTCACCGAAACAGGTGACCAAAAAAACAAGTCTGTCTTAAGATCAACCGCGCAACTTTGAATTCAAATAACTCTCTTGGGGCAGAACGGGGCGCAAAACCCATTGGTGGGCCCTTAATAGATATGTGACACATAAACTGAAAAAATAATGGTTACGTTTGGTTACGTTTGAAGCAACTTTTGCCTATCTAAAGATAAAAATACTTCTAATTTTACAGGTACTTTTTATTAAAATTTTTTTCCAAGTATTTACTAAAAACTTTCGATTCAAAAAAATTTGCAAAAATTTTTAAGGATTAAAATTTATTGTTTCCATTTTCAAAAAAAAATTTTTTTTAATTTTTTGTTTGAAATTCGTCTTTAAAATTGACAAAAAAATATAAATTTTTGGTATATCGAAAAACGAAAACACAAAGTTTCAACTTTGACGTCACATTACAGGGTATCTGTTAGACATAGGGCCATAATTTTTTCACTCCCCAATGCAGAATTTTATCTACTTTCACTTCATATTAATTTGATTCCGCAATTCCATAATTTGTATTTTGAATTAATCGTCACTTTTAGGGTCTCTCACCCCAGTGTGCGACGCTTGTCCTCGCTGTCCTCGAACAAGAAGGTAAGCCTACTACTTTCATGTCTCGCATTTTATCAAAAACAGAGGAAAATTACGCAACAAACGAGAAAGAAATGCTCGCAATAGTTTTGGCTCTACAAAGCCTCCGAATATACCTTTACGGTACAGCTAAGGTGGTAATTTTCACATATCACCAACCACTTACTTTTGCCTTAAGCAACAAAAACCATAATGGTAAATTAAAACGTTGGAAGAGTTACCTGGAAGAATTTAATTACGAACTGAAATACAAACCAAGAACATCTAATGTAGTAGCAGATGCATTGTCCAGAAACCTTATAAGCAGAGTAAATAGCACCGATGAAAATGAGCGATGAAAGCTCGTTCCATAACCTTATCCCTTCAATGGAAGTTCCCCTTAACGTTATTAAAAATCAACTTTTTATACTAATCGGAGAAAAACCCGACTACAGATTCGAGATACCATTCCCGACATACTATAGGCACATAATAGCTCGAACAAGTTACACAAAAGATGAATTAATCAAAATTTTTAAAGAAAGACTCGACCCAAGGCTAGTTGACGGCATGTGCACGCCGGAATATATCATGGGACGAATTCAAAATTTCTACCCATTTCTCATCATACAAAATTAGATGCACCCAAAGACAGGTGGAGGACATTACCGACATTAACAGACAAAGCGAAAGAGCACAGAAGAGCTCACAGAAACGCTTCAGTTCATATCGACATTTATATTACTGAAAAGCACACCATACTAACAAGCATTGATACATTTTCAAATTCGCTCAAGTAAAAATTCTAAGGTCTAGGGCCACAGAGGACATAAAAAGTCCACTGAAAGAAATTTTAATAGCATTTGGAATCCCAAAAATAGAAGTCATTGATAACGAAAGAGCTTTAAACTGAACATCAATAAAATTCCTTTTACAGGATCAAATAGGCATAGAAGTTTTTACCACCCCCCTATAGTTCAACAAGCAATGGCCACATTGCACAGTGGTCGGTCTTGAATGGCGATGGCGGCCAAAAATACTTCCAGTGGAAATAACACAAAAAAATTTGATAATTAGCTTTATAAAATACTTACAACATACTTACTTCCTTTATTTTTTGCCTTTGCGACCCTCCCCTCAATCATACATTGACAAAAGAAAATAATGAATATATACAAACTTATTTTAATCTATATATATAAAAGAGTTTGTCCTTACTAGAATGGAAGAGCCACAGCCTAAACGAAAAGAGCTAGAAGGCTGAAATTTTCACACAATTTTCCATGCAGCTAGGAGGTGAGCACTAAGAAGGGAATTTTTATTTGAACAATTCCTTCAAGTACCTCCCATACGATTTGGAGCACTTTTTACCCATTTTAAAAAACAAATTACAATTACAACAAGTACCCATTCCACTACTGTCGCCTGATTGTCGCACAAGCTGAGGGTTTGATCGCGAGCAAGAGTACAAAAACAAAACAAATGCGCAGTGACGCCTTCGCGTCGCACAAGCAAAGTCATAAGAAAAGGTTCGACACTTGCAAAAACGAAACGGATTTCTGCTTCTAAATAAATAAGTGCATACACAATTAAGTGAACAATGCGCTTGAAAATAATTTTCATAATTTTATGTACATGTATCACTTCGCACAGTGCATATTCTTTTTTTCTTCAAATTTGTGTGCCTTTGAGAATTGATTTACGACCCAAGTAGCGTTTGTTGTTGTTGTCAGTTTTGTTTTGGGCCCGCACTGCTACTTTTTGTTGGTGTCATTGATTTTAAAAAAACAACAACAACATAACAAAACTTGGTGCGTCTAGAAAAATTTCCCACACCAGAATATGTTTTGGGGGTGGATTCGCCTACTTGCTGCTTATATAACTTGGACAAAAAGTAGCACACTAACATTTATTGATATATTATTGATATACAATTTTGAATAAGCAAAGGGCGTTCACATAAGCGCGTGTGTTGCTCTTATGATAATCAGATAATTTGAAATCTCGCTCCGATCATGCGCCTTTGTTGTTGCTCATTTACGTTCACTCTCTATTTTATGTGCGCGCTTTGCATGTCAATCATAAAGTTTAATAGCCCTAGCTCCTCCGCACACACTTTAAATTAAAGCTAAAGGCAATATACAATTCACTTAACTGCAGCCTCTTAGATATGTTTTGCATTGATTCAGTGCGTGTGAAGAAGGTAGCGATACTACGCTCTTTGTTTGACTTGCAGAGCGCGCGCATAGATAAGAGAATTAGCCGAAATAGCCAACAACGAAGGCGCGATTTAAAAATAATTTGTCATCTAGTGCCGAACATGAAGAGCGATGCGCGAGCGAATCTGAAAACAAGTAAGAAGGTTTTAGTCGAGAAATCCCGACTAAAATATACCCTGAACCCGTGTATTAAATGACTTGCAGAAGTGAGTTTTTCATGACTTTAACTCTAATTTAAAATATCTCCAGTGTTTCTTAACCGATTTGGATCAAATTTTCATGGAAGTTATAAAGTTATCCATAGTTTCAACTTCTATTTTTAAATTTTCTTAATTCGAGATTTTTTCGTTATCGATTCCATATGTATATCGAAAGCAAGAATAGTTATCGATAGTTTGAAATAAAGTTGATCTGCCTATGGCTTAGGAGAAGTTATGTTCCAAATTTGAAGTCTCTAGGTCTTTTAGTCTTTGAGATTGACGCGTTCATACATACGGACGAACGGACGGACGGACGGACAGACGGACAGAAGGACAGAAGGTCATGGCTATATCGACATGGCTGTTGATGCTGATCAAGAATATATATATTTTATATGGGGTTGGAGATGCTTCTTTCTGCCTGCTCAAAACAATTATACCCTTTTTTTTATCCATTTCATGGTTCAGGGTATAAAAAAATTTAATATTTTACGCATCGATTGCTTTCAAAACCAACTTTTATTATATTTTGTAGCCACAGTGAGATAACAGAGAGAAGAACAAAGAAGAAGAAATATGACTGTTTATGGTACTCACTGCAAGCAGCATGCACAGCTGAGGGAATATATGCATGTCTGCATCACAAAGAGCGGCTTAAAGCTTATGCGGTATATACACGTGCAGAATGCTGCGCGCAGCGTGCGAATACATTTACAAAATGTGACTGTAGTTGTCGTGCGTGTGAGGCGGCTCAATGTTTGACAAGAGAGCGCACATCGCTCTTATGCTGCGAGCCCGATATCTAAATAATTTGATATCACGCTCGCAGCATGTGTGTTTGTTGTTGCCCATTTATGCTCCCTCTCTTATCTTTGCGTGCGCTCTTTTGATATTTTCGCCCATTGTCGAATGCAAAGACGGTCTCTTTAGTAAAAATTTGTTAATTCCGTTATATTTAAATGTTTTTAGTTTCGTACAGCTGCACAATTTAACTACGCGAATTATTTGTATTTATTTGCTGTTAATTTTCATTTTATGCACAGTGCTGTCCGGTTAAAAGAGGATCGGAGCTCAATAGTAATCTGTTCATAAGGTCTGTATTTGTTGCGATACGTGATACCAGTAATACTTCTCCGTCAGTTTTTTTCAGTATCTAGGGCATATTGTCGGAATTTTTCAACGTTAATTTTGTACCCTGGTGATAAGGCTTGCAAAATTGTTGCACAGTTTTCAATTAATTCCTGCTCAATGCCTGTTATTTCAGCAGACAACTGAGGTTGGTTAAAAAATGTTCTGGCCGTATTTCCATCATTTGATGATCCACTACCATTTTTTTTTTTTCTTAAATTCCCCTTGAATATTTTCTTTTCTATTCAAAAATTGCTCCCAATTTTCTGGAGACCTTATTTGCCATTGCTGGATTTCAAGTCTATAGGAAATATGAAGAAAATAATCAAAAAATCGAATAAAGGCATGAAGTGGAGACAATCCAAATTCATAGCGGTCTTTTTAATTTCTTTTTCCAAACATTTTTCAATTATTACGGAGGTTTCAATGTCTTTTTAATGTTTATTAAATTAAAATTAACAGAGTTTCAATATTCAATCACGATTTTACTTATGCTCTCATCAATGCTCTCGATCAATTATCCCGCAATGACTATCGTAGATATCGGTATTTACCAGGTATCGATAGGCGATCAGTGACGAGTTCTACAATAGTATCGATGAACAAATGGTTATTAACTATACAATAGTATCGAAAAGCGATTATATATTACAATGGTATTAACTAACCATGGCTGCATACTCATATTACCCAATACAGCCTAACACAATATTATTTACTTCAGTTGGTTTTGCATTGCATATGTAGCACTTTGCTAAGAAGTTTGGGTCAATGCATTACAAACTTTACCATCCACCATTGTCAGTTGCTTAGAATTCTCAAACCTTATAATTCTCAAACCTCTGCTTTTACTCGCTTTGCTCTGAGCTGCCATCGAAACCCCATTTTCCAATTAGTGTAAGGCAAGTTAGAGACCCATCAACTTCATTAATTACATCGCTTTTTTACTCCAAAATTCTAGAAGCGGTGTGGTCCAATAAATTTTTAAGCTCAACCTCAGCGTGAGTTTCACTGATTGAAATTTTCTTTTTTTCCCTTCAAATATTTTCGTAGCATGGAAAAAAATTGGCATCAATTTTACTATTGACAAAGCTGTTTAGTAATAAAAGTTGATGCTTTGTTAATCCTGCTTCTGTTAATAGTGATATAACTTCACAAGCTTTTGCTGGCAAAATCGCAAATCGTCAGCTGCATACTCATCGATTTCTGCTAGTTTTGCTATCCGTCGCCGCTTTGTTCTGCTTGAACACTCTGGAAAGCTTAATCTTGGGCGACCTCGATCTTGGCTTGAGTGCAACTTTTGGGGCTTAATAGTATGCAGTCGTTCTATTTAAGCCATTCAGAATATTTTTGCAGAACATTCGACTTTGTTTTGTTGCATTAAGGACCAATATTTCAATGTCCGGTTAAATTTTCGTTTAGCTAACTGCCGCATTATTTTGCTGGTCGAGTTAAAACAGTTTGGTTGTCTCAAAGCCAAAATAACCTTTCATCGATAAGTAACTATCGCCTTAACAGCGTTGCCACATATATACACAACGTTGCCATTTATAGCGAGCGGCTCAGCTGTTTTTGTTATTGTTTTGGTCGGTGACTGGCAAATTTTGCATATTTTAAATATATAAAGTATAAAATTAAAATGATCACGCCTGATTGCAAACGGTTCCGTGGGAAAAACTTTTCGCTTTCTGAGGAGCATTTGTTGGTGGAACTAGTGGAGTCGAATCAGCATATTTTAGAGTGCAAGAAGAGCGACGCCGTTACGTGGAAGCAGAAGGACGAAGCCTGGCAGAAACTTGCTGCTTAGTTCACTGCGCAAACTGGTGTTAGTCGTTCGTGGAAAGCCTTGAAGGACAAATATGCTGTGCGATGCCATTTTTCTTTAATAACAAAATAAATATACAATTCAAGGGACAGCTGTTTGCTTTATCGATGATTCTTATCGATATATCGTGACTTCAACGCGCTATAAATTTTAACCGACACCCAGCCTTCCGGTTAGTTTGTTTCTCATATACTCCTTACCGAACATTGAACAACTCAAATTCGACTAAACTTAGAATAAGTTGACTAACCGGACATTGAAATATTGGGCCTAAGTCCACATTTCTCTTATTTTTTTTTAATGGTTACGAGTACTGTGTTAACGCCATGAAGCTGAGAACCATAACCTTCCATTTCCGATTTTTGATTTATATCGTCGTGTACATTTTTGCCTTTTGCAGCATATCAACCTTTAAATGAGCACCACATATCACACATAAAATAGTTATATGAGAAAGTTCATATTGATGCAATGCGCCTAATAGAAAAACCAAATGTATGAAGAAATTAAGAATGATAATATAACAGAAGAAATCAAACATAAACAAATATGAAGACAAACCAGAAACACACAATATAAACATATGATCGAGTAATGCACAAAAACAAAAGCACAAAGAGATACAGAGACAACAACACAGCAGCAACAGCATTCCCGAAAATAAAACGGTAAAAGAAGGTAAAGATCTCTGTACATTATTAAATTTAATACAAAGACGGGCACACACGGGCGTCTGAAAAAGAAAATATAAAATAATAAAACAATAAATTTAATTATTAAGAAAGTCCCATCTTCGGGACAGATCCGGATAACAACTTAAACTTTAGTTGAACTTACACAAATGAGGTTAGAATAACACTAACAAAAGCACTGGAAAACAATTCGCATCAAAACTCAACGACAACACATTAATACAGCAAAACAGCTATTACTTAAAGTATTTACCTTTATTAACAATATTCATTTTAATTTAATTTAACAATTAACGATTTAGCATTTTAAATGCAATTTTTAAGCGCGAGTTCACTTTCACGTGTCATTCACTGCACATTCAACAAGCTGAAATTGCCGATTTTTAAAGCTTTTTCTATACGTGTACGTTTGCAATAGTACAAAAGAGAATAAGCGATGACACTTCCGCGGAAATATTCAAAATTTTTATTTTTTATTTTTGACCAATGAAATCGACTGCTGTGCATTGAAAGATTTCAATAGCGAAACTAAGTTTACCGACACTCTTTTCAAAACGGTTCAAGAATGTAACTCATCCATTCACTCCGTAGTAGGGAAAAAGCCGAGAGACATAATTTTCGGCACGTCAGTCCATAACGACTCAAAGAAACCAGAAGAAAATAGAAAAAAAAATATTCGAAAAACTCACAGAAAAACAAAACATTGACTTACAGTACCACAATAAGAAAAAGAAAGAGGTAAAGAACTACGAATCAGGGGAAACAGTATACGTCAAAATTGATAAAAGATTAGGATCAAAACTTACACCTAAATATAAAAAAGAAATAGTAGCAGAAAATAGAAATTCAACTATTAAAACACAATCAGGAAAAACAGTACACAAGAATAATATTAGAACTTAATTAACATGCCTGGGGATAAGGACAGTCCTCGACTACTCGAACTCACAGGTTATTTCAATCGACGCCGGACTAGCAGCCAAGCAGGACGGCACCTTCAAAATAATTCACCTTTTCGATTTAGAAAAATATGCTGTTACCTACTCATCATTGGAAAAATCGTTACAAGACCTCAACTCATCCCATCCTCTATACCCATACCTTTCACTCGAACTGGCACAAATAAAAAATGATCTAAAAAGACTTAAACCTCAAGCAAAAAGCAAAAGAGCAATTGATGCCATAGGCACAGCGTGGAAATGGTTGGCAGGAACTCCAGACCATCACGATCACGAAGTAATAGTCAATAAAATAAATAATCAGTTAGAGAATAATAACAAACAGGTAGTTATAAACCGATTAATAAACGAAAAAAATCAATGAACTAACTAACGTAACCAATACAATAATAAAAGCAACACTAAGTTCAGAAGAAATAGCTAATAAAAAAGCAGACATTTTTAAATATAAAATTCAATTGGTAAGAGAAGAAGTCACTAATGTACTATAAGCAATTACAAGGGCAAAATCAAATACCGTAAACTCATTCATATTTTCAGCCATAGAGATCGACATAGTATAACAAATTTTTAAAAAAGAAAATAACCTTTTTTCAAAATAGAAGAACTTCTAGAATTTGCCGAAGTTAAACTAGCTACAAACACTAAAGATTTAATTAACATAATTAGTCTCCCGACAATAAGTTCAGATGATTGTAGAACACTCAAAGTCAAAGCTGTAAAGAAAGCCCACATAATAAATGATATAAAACATGAAAACTTGTTAGAATGTAAGAATGAATTGTATGCTTTTAAAGAAAATTGCGAAAATCATAACGATAGGACAATTTGTAACAGAAATAAATTACTAGATTTAAGTAACGACACTTGCCTTTACGCACTGCTCAACCTTAAAAAACCAGAACGTACCAAAATTAATAACCAACACGTCCCCGAATTCGAGGAGATACTTCCGGGTACAATAATGCTGAATGGATTCAACGGTTTCGTTATGCTAGACGAAAAAAGACTGCAACTTCAGGGAACATTCCTCATCCAATATAGAAACTCCACAGTCAAAATTAACGACAGGACCTACAAAACAGAAGAGATCCAACCCGCGGAGCCAGAGCCACCCCTGTTCCAGCTTTCAGTAGAAAAAACTAAACTGGATGAAGTTCTTTCGCTTCAGATGACCAACGAGCTAAACATAAACAACACAAAGACACTGGAGAAAATCGGAGCCAAAGAAACTTTGCAGGACACCCTCAGCTACACTTCGCTCAGCATCCTATTTTTAATTATAATAGGATTAACAATCGAACTCATCAGAAGAAACAGAGAAACAACAGCTAAGAAGAGGAAAGTAAGCGAAGACAACACTTCAAGCAATAAGGCTCTAGAAGGAGTTTATGTTGCGACCGAGGACGCTCGCACTTAAAGGGGGAAGAGTTAACACCCTGCATGTCAAAGTCTCGACAAGTATGCAGACAGCCAAGACACAACAACAACTTGGCTGATGAGACTCAACAACAACAACATAAGCAGTCACCATATCACGCGCAGACACAGGTTGCGCAAGAAGACACGAGCGCTGACCAAACATTAGCAGCGGCTCACGGTGGGACAGGCGGATGCAACCGGACACCCTCATACTGCAACGTTCTACAGGTGCGAACGGCAGAGGGCACAGAGGAGAAGCCACGTGCGCTGAGTGCGCACTCTACAGGCCAGCGACCGTGGGACCAACAACGACAGCGGTATTGACGGCAGCGGCAGCATAAGCAGAGACGCCGGCAGAGCGTAGGTTAAGTGGTAAATTATAAGTCAATTTGTAATAAGTTCTAAATCAGCACCTCAATAAAACAAATGTGTTTTTTTTTTATTAAAATAACCCAAAGGTTTATTTAATTCATACATAAGTATGCGACACTTTTTTGCATACAATAACAAACATATAGCCAAAAGCGCGAGCCACTTGAGTTTATTGACTCAGGCTCATCTTACGCAGCGTGGACCGCTAGTACACTAGCCGGCGCATATCCCACGCTACGCTTATGTAGCGCATACCACGAGTAATATATATGTACTCGCAATGCATGCATATACCATGCACACTCTCTCCATATTCTTATTATTCTATAGTGCAGAGAGCCGCTCCGCAGCCGGCGTCACTGGCAGCGCAGCTCCACGGCTATAGGCTAAAATATACTTTAAGATATATTGTACAATTCATTCAATAAAAGAATTCCAATATAATCACTATAATGTGTCTCCAACCATAATTCCTATATGGCGACCGTGACAAGTGCCGAATCGGGATATATATATACAACAAAAAGTGTTTGTAAAATATATTGAAATAAAATTTAAAAAAAAAAAGTTTGAGAACACAAATATAATCGCAGTGTTGTTGTGCCCACATCTGCAGTCAAAACAGGCTTCGAGCTTCGAGCCTCAAACACACAAATGAAAACTAAAAACGCAAATTATACATGCTAAAACATACTTGGGGTGTTCAACAGCTCCGTTTCATCGTTTCATGTTTCAAAGTTGAAACGATTAACTCGTGAACGGCATTTTGGGTGTCAATGCGTTTCATGTTTGTGCAGTCAGCTGTTGTTTGTTTACATTTCTTATTCTTCAATTTTTGTCACTGTTGCTGTTTACTGCGGCCATACTTTATTTGTAAAAAATGCCATTTAAAAGTGCTAAAGATATGCTACGCGATGCTTTAGCAAAGCAAGTTATTAGATAAATAGAGGATATTGAGTGTGAGAAGAGCTCGTTGTTTGAATTGGTTGCTCAATTACATGCTTTTAACATTTGGCGGCCATTTATCATATGTGTTCATTAGACTGGCCCTTAATATGACTTTTTTTTTCGTTTTTTAAACCGCCGGGCAGAAATGAGTTCTCTTTAGGCTCAAAACAAACCCACAAAAATTTGGGGCTGATCGAATAATATTTAATGGCCGCACCCTCGCTCCGAAGTTTGAAAATTTTATATGTATGAAAAATCACTCATACGTATGGTGTTTTAGGTTAAATTTATTTATTTTTTCTATTTTATCTTTACATTATATCGGATTTCATGGTTTATATAAAATGTTTAATAATATCTTAAGTGTAATATTTTATTAAAATAAGTTCATTGTGAGATTACGATTTCGTGAATATTGTTTCAATGGTTATATAAGTTTATCAAAAAAACCTGCTGTTTGTCTTCAGGTTCATGTCATGGGTATTGTTCTGCATTGGGCGGTTTAATTAAAATTAATATTATTTTAAAAACATAATCGATGATTAACTTGGCGCCATAATCGAAGATAAGAAAAATCGAATTGTCAAGAATCGAAATGCACCTCGGTGTCATATGTTGAATGCCGTTATTTTATCAGCTGAATAAAAGTTGGTTAACATTAAACGTGCTTAAGTAAAAATGTCAAGTTTACAACCACATTTAAATAAAAAACCAGTGACTAGAAATGGGACTGACTCAGTGCATGTAATTGACATGGTTGGGCGCATAGCACATCAAATTTGGGTGGAAAACTACCTTCAAATAGACAAGTCTTGCAACTATTTTTTTACAATATGCGAATTGTAAAACTTAGTTCAAAAGAAAGCTCAAAACTAACTATAAGTTCCGTGTCAATATTTTGGCAACAAGCACGCATACCCTTGCGCGAAAATCATAAGTGCAGTGAAAAATTGATAAAGCTTTATGAAAAATGCAGCTCCGCTCGGAAAAAGCTTAAGAGTGCGAAACGCACAGAGTTTTTAAAGGAATTAGATGATATTTTCGATATTGCTCACGCTAATGCTCTTAATGTAATGCGTATTGATGAAGATAAGCAATTTCTACTTAAGCAATGGGAAAAGGGACGCCCGGGTTGCATGATTGGGGTAGACATCAAACTTTACCAACGAGAACAGCGTGCGTTTCAAAGACATCAAAAATTTGAGTCTCTGAAGCGAAAACATTCGCAAATATCCAATCATCCTGAAGGTAAGCAAAATATAGTAATAACACAATATATATGAAATATATATAAAATTTATAGTTATTGAACAATCTGAAAGTGATGGGAGCATTTCGGACAATAGCACGGACGACCCTGAGCGCCTCAATATCAGCAATGAGTCTACAGAATCAGTTTCAAGGGGTTATAAGGACTGGATAACCTCCCGTCTGGCAGCTGCTCTTGATGGTGCAAAAGTGTCTGATAGAAAAGCTGTTCATATTTTAACGGCAGCAGCTGAGGCATTAGGAGTAGACCTGAAGTCTTACATAATTAATAGAAGCTCAATTCAAAATGCACGAAAAAAGTTACGAGAGCTTGCTCTTCCATGCATTATGTCCGATTTTGACGCAGAAGTGAGTATGCCCAATGCAATAGGCTTAAATTTAAACATAATTTATTAATATTTTAATTTACCTAAAAGATTTCTAATGCATGTTCAATGGTCGTTCATTGGGATGGAAAAATAATGGAAGATATTGTTGGAAGGAAAAAAATTGATCGCATTGCAGTCATTGTTAGCTACAAAGGTGTATAAAAATTTTTAAGTGCAGCTATCATAGAACCTTCCACTGGAGAAAATATTGCCAAGGCTGTTTTTGAAGCGTTAATGAACTGGAACATCCTCAACAAGATTAGAGCGATGAGTTTCGATACCACGTCATCAAATACTGGCTCTAGGTCTGGCGCAACAGTGTTTCTCCAAAATGATATGAATCAAAAGCTTATCCAACTCCCGTGTAGGCATCACATATATGAAATAATATTAAGGAGTGTTTTTGAATTGAAGCTTTCTTCAAGCAGTGGTCCAGAGGTAGTGCTGTTTAACCGCTTTGCATCTGTTTGGGAAACGCTAGACCATAAATCTTTTAACTCTGGTTTAGAAGACACAAAAATTCGATCCCTTATAACAAAGGAAAATGAATTAAAAATTAAACAGTTTTGTCAAAAACAATTGGAGTCAAAATCATATGCCAGAGCGGATTATAAAGAACTTCTTTACCTCACACTCGCGTTTCTTGGAGAAGCACGTAATTTCCAAACATGCAGCTCAACATCTATTGCGAGGTTTATGGGTAAATCAATATATAGCCTCAAAATTTTTTTATTTCGCAATCAATTCAGCCTATCTCAACGAGAGCTTAATGCATTGCGAGATATATGCGTTTTTATTATTATTTTATATATAAAAGTATGGTATGGGTGTACAAATGCAATTGCTTCTCCAAATCTCGACCTTCAATTTATTCAGGACACTATTTCATATGCAACTACAGATATTGCTGTATCAGAGAAAATAAATTCAAAGATGATGCACCATTTATGGTACTTATCACCGGAATTAGCAGCTTTATCATTTTTTGATTCTAGTGTATCAAATGAGGAAAAGAGAAAAATGGTTGAAGCTTTGAAATCCGAAGAACCTAAAATTAAATTAGTGGAGCAGAGACATATTTTAGACATAGATGAATTGCGCAGCAGCTCCATAAGTGATTTTATATCATATAAAACAAACTATTTTTTTGATTGCTTCGGCCTATCAGCCAGTTTTTTAAAAAACGACCCTCAAACATGGGAAAATAACGATGATTACACAGATTCATTCGAGTTCTGTAATGATTTATTTGTTGTAAACGACACTGCTGAGCGGGGAATAAAGTTTATGAAAGATTACAATCGTATTCTCACAAAGAATGAGAACGAAAAACAGCTCATTCTTCAATTTGTAGAGAGCTACCGGAAAAAATATCCTTCTAATTGTAAAAAAGATCTGATATAAAAAAAAACTTATTTTATTCAAATATTACACTTAAGATATTATTAAACATTTTATATAAATCATGAAATCCGATATAATGTAAAGATAAAATAGAAAAAATAAATAAATTTAACCTAAAACACCATACGTATGAGTGATTTTTCATACATATAAAATTTTCAAACTTCGGAGCGAGGGTGCGGCCATTAAATATTATTCGATCAGCCCCAAATTTTTGTGGGTTTGTTTTGAGCCTAAAGAGAACTCATTTCTGCCCGGCGGTTAGATTTTAATTTTTAAGGGCCACCCTAGTGTTCATACTATTTTGCACAAAAATACACCAAATATACTAAAAAGTACTGAGCATCGATAGCAAATATCGAATAAATATCGTGCTCTTCCCATCTTTACTTTGTTCAAACTTGAAACACTTTTTGTATACATAGGCTGGAGTGTTTCAACGTTTCAAGAAATTTTCTATGTATGTTGTTGTTGCGAGACGTTTCAACTTTGAAACGTGAAACGATGAAACGAGCTGTTGAACACCCCAACTGATAATCGTCAAATGCATTCTTGAATGATGATTTGTTCGCTTTACGCCACTACAACAACGAGGGACATTAACATCTTCACACTAACACAACGAGGGATAAAAGTCCTCTACAACAATGAAGGATAAAAGTCCTCTACAGCGACGAGGGACATTAACATCTTCACACTAACACAACGAGGGATAAAAGTCCTCTACAACAACGAGGGATAAAAGTCCTCTACAGCGACGAGGGAGCCGTTATTAATTGTAAAATAATAGACATAAATAATAATACTGTCTCAAAATGTACACTCCCCAAAATGCAATGTAAAGAATCTTTTGTAAAGACCAAGCAGATGACTCTGCGGGTTAAGTAGCTTCAAATAGGCAGGGATATTATGTACATGCACATTCACATTAAAAATATTTTCTCTCCGCCGCAAGGCGTCAAATTTATAAAAAAAAAATTTATATGTAAATATATATAATGACAAGTAGGTAATATATACAGATCACTAACAACACTAAAAATAAAACAAAAAAAAAAATGAGATCAAGAGGTGGACAGAAAAATTTCATATATAAAAAAATTAATAGATTAAATAAACAACTTTATAATAGTGAACCGGTAGAATGGAATGAAAATGTAAAAATAGCTGAAGAACTTGAGACAACTTATAGAAAATTAGAGCTCTATAAAAGGAGGGAATACAAATATTCCCCAAATGAAGATATTCCTAAATGTAAAGAGGATTGTAAGGGACCTCTCTACGAAGTATCTTGCGAGTACACTTGTATTCATACAAAATAGTGGTAACAAAATATAGAGCTCTGCTTGCGCAATTTAGAACAATATAGGCTCAAACGAGAATCAAAGAGAACCATTAAGTCTATATTTTGATATAAAGGTTAAACCACAGGGAAACATAATGGGTATAGTAGACGTAAAATCGGTTATCAATAAAGTTGACGTGTCATCACCGGATTTGCAGTATGCTGTTATATATAGCATTCAAAATATACAAAATACACAGCAGAAGTTTGAAAAAGAAGTACATATGTAAGTCGAGGTAACGATCTGGATAAAATCTAGATACTTTATAAAAAAAAAAAAATAAACAAACAAATAAAATAAAATAAAATAAATAAAGAAAACTACATAAATAATTTGAAATGCATGAGGCAATAGCACACACGTTCGAAAGAGATCCATATTTTATAATACGAGCAATACGCGTACTAAATCAATTTATTTCGACAACTGATTTTGAGAACGCCTATATGGAATCGTACAATAGAACAACTATCCCCCTATACCACTGCAATAAAACAGAAAAAGGTATAGTGCTATCCACTTTGCCATATGTGATGGTAAAAGAAATATCAGAAGATAACGTCTTCTTGGGTCGAGTTACTATACTAATGGTGCGATTGCATCGATAAAAGTTAGTAGCTCATCGAATGGTCAGAAATACTTAAACAGATCATTCAGATACGGACAGAATATTATAAGTCATATAAATGTCTGAACAAGAACGTCCCCATTAAAACCATAACAATAGTTAAACATACTAACATATTAGTCGAACAGTTCAACAAGCTAAGAGAGCTCGTTCAACAAAATTATGGTAGACTAACTAGTGAGCTTAAATTACAGGCTGAGGAAAATATTAGAATATTGAGATCAGGACTTGTTCATTTGAACAACAAACATAGCTTGCATCTCTTTTTACCTTCGGTGTTAACAGCACCAGTGACATTTGACCCATCAATGAAGCTTGACGACGAACCGTCTACATCAAAGCAAGAACCTCAGGGTAATATCGAAGAACTTCTTTACCAAGATTTGGAAATTTTACCACATAACAAAAATAAAATGACGAACTAAGCAGCAGATAAGCGGGAATATGTGCGACAAATTTCGTCCACAATACCAGAGTTCGATGGTAAAAGAATCAATCTAAACAGGTTTTTGACAGCATTGAAATTAACAGATCTCACCAAGGGTGAATATGAATTGTTGGCCATAGAAGTAGTTAAAACAAAAATAATAGGCCCTCTGTCATATAAGGTACAGAGTGAAACAACTATTTCTAGGATCATAGATATTCTGAATACAGCAGTTAAGGGTGAGTCACCTGACGTACTTAAAGCTAAACTGTTAAACACACAACAGCGAGGTAAAACAGCTTCCCAACATACGATCGAAGCTCTACGTAGGTCGCTTGAGGCTGCCTACATAGATGATGGTCTTGACGCATACAATGCAGATAAATTCGCTACAAAAGAAGCAATATCTGCAATGACTAGAAACTGTGAAAACGAAAAATTAAAAACTATATTGGAAGCAGGCAATTTCAACCCTATGAATAGTGTTATCGAAAAGTACATACACTGCTGTACAGACATGACTGGCAATACTAATACTGTCTTTTTCTACAACAATAGAGGACAAAGTTATGCCAAAAGAAATAACTACCGGGGTAATTACAACAATAGAGGTAATGGCAGAGGCAATAATAACAATCATGGTTACGGAGGTTATCGCGGAGGCAATAGAAGACGTGGCGGCAATTCCAATAATCGAGGTAGAGGTTTCCGCAGAAACCAAAACGCGGATGGAAATGATAACAACCGCAATGTGCGTAACATACAGGCGGAAAACGCGCAATCCCCCTTGAGCAACACCCAACAGTAAAGGTGTGTAAGATCAATCTCAATTTAAGCGTTTTTTTTTCAAGTTTTAAATATCCAAACAAATACACAATTAACGCTATTAATAGACACAGGTGCAGACATTTCACTGCTTAAATGAAGAAATAATAATATAGACTCAGTAAACTCATTAGTAAAGGCCAATATATCTGGAATTGGGCATGGAACGATACAGTCTCTTGGAACAATAGAGTTGAATATAAGGCCGGCCGCACACCGGAGCCAACAAAACGTCTTTTGTTGGTATTCGTTGGTCCGACAAAAAAAAATATTTTTTGATATCGCACACCAAAACCAACACCTTTCGACAAGCATTTTGTTTTCGACTTTTTGTTGGCTTCGGTGTACGATACAATCAAACATAATGTTTATTCTTGCTCAAAATGTCATCTGATTCGGACGAAGACATCATTCATAAAATAGAGGTTTGAATTTTGTTTGTTCCGTTTGCTAATAAAATTTATAATATAAATATTATAAAGGTTTTGGATGTTCAAGATGTATGTCCAAACCACACTGTGTTCTCATCATCACTTGTAAACCAGAGGAAATATATTTTTGTCGAAGCCCAACAAAATTCCACCCAACAGCACTCGAAAAAATAAAAACGTTTGTTGGGCTTTGCCGTATGCTGTTTTGCTTGTTGGATTCAGTGTGCGCAGCTCCATAAGCAACCGTGTAATGTTCGTGACGAACACTTGTATAAAGATGTTTGTTGGGTTCGGTGTGCGCAGCCCCCATGAAACTCTATAGAAAAACGGCTTTCGACAATGTTCGATCCCAACAAATGCTATGGTTTTTTGTTTGCCTGTCTTGGTGTGTGGCCGGCCATAAGAAGCAATGGATTCATGTTCGGTTCGACAAAAAAAAAAAAAAAACGCTTAAAGACGTTTTGTTGGCTCCGGCGTGCGGCCGGCCTAAGTGTTAAAAATATGATTATACCTTATGAGTTCCACGTAGTGCCAGACAATTTTCCTATACCGGGTGATGGCATAATCGGATTGGATTTCCTAAAAAAATACAATTGTATTTTGGAATTTTAAGAAGAAGAAGATTGGTTCACAATCAGACCCAAAAACTTCAAAAAAGTCGATATCCCAATGGTACACTCCTTAGAAGACCAGATATTACTACCAGCTAGATCGGAAGTTGTCCGATACATAAAAATTAAATCAAAAGAAAAATATCTCGTGATTCCAAATCAGGAGTTGTCACCAGGTATAATAATAGCCAGTGCTTTAGTAGATACCACAAATGCTATGATTCGCATTATCAATACAAAAGAGGAAAACACTGTGGTGAACAGTGCGAAGATTACTAGCGAATCAACAAGCAATTATGATATAAGTTAACAACTAAACATATAAGATACACTCTCACATTCATCTAAGTACACAATCATAAGTAATTTGGTTGCCTTCAGCAACAAAGTACAACAACACACACAGTCTTAAGCATTCTGGTTGCCCTCAGCAACAAAGTACTATTCTGTAAGCAATGCTGACTCGCCGATGAGAGTTCAGCGCACAGCAACTGAAAGCAGACACCCGCGTTGCTTGCGCAAGAATGCTGAGTCGGCTCACCGGCTCTAAAGAATGGCGCGATGCATTGGCTTCGCTTAAGCTTGAACATTGCTATAGTTTCAGTCTCGATCTGTATCGCAACACAATAAGACGAATAATTGATTAAACTCCGGCATTGCCGTCAATAAACATAACCTGTGTTATCAATAATAGTAGGGGTCTCTGGTCACACTCAAGCTGAGCAGCACGCGTCTGTATAACGCTAGTGGAACAAATTAAATATTCACCGCTAACAACTAAAGACAAGCCCACAATAGTGGCACAAATTGTGAATAGTGATCCCCTAAGTCACTGTCAGTGATATCAAAGTGAAAGTGCCGCATTTTCATAACATTTAAAAGTCAGTGCGATTTTACCCAAAGCGGGACTTCGCTGCGGAGCGGCCACGTGGTCGCAAAACATCCCTGTTTTTTGACTTTAAGCTCACGGTCTGTTTGGTTCAAGTGCCAGATAGAAAAGCTTTGAGCTACTACTCAAACCATCCCAAGGTTCGAGCCTAGGCTAGGATCTTGGTGAAACTGATGCATACTTTTAAGAGTATAAAATCCGGGCAAATCGCGAAGCAGCAGACAAAGTTGCCTGCTATGACAAAAAACAAAGCGATTCTTGGCGAAGCACTTAGTAAAGCCGTCAACGAACCCTCAGATAGTGAGATCAACCGCTTAGCTGAAATGGCCATGACTGGACCGACATTGGAAACTGGTGCTTTCTCAACCACCAATGGAGCTTTGCAGCGCTTCCAAAAAATTAAGCGTAAGACAATTTCATGCGCTTCTCCAAGTCTTGAGAGTAAGAAATTAAAACCCGGCATGATGGGTGGCAACATCTCCTTACTGCAACCAAGCTACAGCGGCAGTTCAAACCGTTTCGGGTTACTTGCGCAACCTGCAACTGATATGGAGTCGGAAAATGCAAGTGACGTGCTATGCGATCAGTCCCGCACCGGTCACCAAAATAATTTTGCTGCTTCGAAGCGGGTTGCTGCCACAGCCGGCAGCACTGACACTGCCGAAAAAGCACAACCTAAGCCACCGCCAATAGTTATGGAGGGCGTCAATGATGTCAACTTACTGATGCAAGGCATTAAAAGTGTCTCTGATGTGAGCAAGGTCGAGGCTAGGGCATCACTGGGTGGTGTCATGAGACTCTACACGGCCGATGCCAGCACATTTCGCAGCATTGTCAGTTGGCTTGAGAAAGAGCAGTATGAATTTCACTGCTACCAGCTGAAAGAAGATAGGCCATTCAGAGTTTGCGTTAAAGGCTTGCACCACAGCACGCTGATTAGCCAGATCAAGGAAGAACTGGAAAAAATTGGCCACAAGGTGATCGATGCCCATACGCCCCAGAGGCGAAGCGAGCCAGGCACCCCCAAAGATCAGCCCGTAAACATGTTCTTTTTGAACATTGCCGCAGCGGCCAATAACAAGTCAATACTGGCAGTCAAGAAACTCTGCCATATGAGAGTAGTTATTGAACCCCTCCGAAAGCGCACTGCTATTGTACAATGCCATAGATGTCAGCAGTTTGGTCACACGGCAAAATACTGCCGTAAGGCGCACATATGTGTGAAATGTGCTGGAGAGCACCCTGCCAGGGACTGTTCTCGACCCCGCAATGAGCTCTGCACCTGCTACAACTGTGGTGATCAGCACCCTGCTAACTACTCGGGATGTCCTAAATATCAGGCGTTTCTACAACGCTCCAGGCCCAGAAGCGGGGTAGGTGGTAGAAGTGAGAACTCCGAGCGCTCTATGCCACGGGCTACGACTGGAGGTAGGCCTATAGCTACTGCTCGAAGCTTAGTCTCCTATGCGGATGTAGTTAAGCAGCAACAGCAGCAGCCAAAACAACAACACCAACAACAGCAACAGTGCAACGACAGGAGCCGCAGCCGTCAAAGGACGACAAGGGATGCACCCCAGCACTCGATGGACAATAGCAACATTGAAGCAATTCTGCAGTCGCTTAACGAAAGCATTAAGTCTCTCCAGTCGCACCAAGAAAAGCAGATGGAGTTAATGATGATGATGCTGAAGCAGCACCAACAACAGACACAGCAGCAGGGGCAGATTCTTAATCTGCTCACTGCGCTCCAAGCGCAAAAGGCCCCATAATGATGCCGCTACGCATCTTAGTGTGGAACGCCGACGGCGTATCTACGAAGCTGCACGAAGTAGAGTGCTTTGTTCGGCGACATGAGATAGATGTCTTACTGCTCAGCGAGACACACTGCAAAGGGTCGGAGGCACCCAAACTATTCGGATTTGAGGCGTATAGTGCTAATGATCCGAGCGCTGGCAACGCCAAAGGTGGTGCAGCGATCCTGATCAGGTCTAACCTGGTCCACTTCCCGCTCATACCTGTAGCTACTGACAAGGTGCAACTTGCTTCAGCAGCTATAGAAACAGTGCTCGGACCTATCAATTTTGGTGCGGTGTACTGTCCCCCGAGATTTATATGGACTACGGATGAATTTAAGACTATTTTGGAACAGCAGCGCTCCAAGTTCATCGTTGCGGGAGACTGGAATGCGTCTCACTGGCTTTGGGGAGCAGGGAGGTGCAACCAAAGAGGCAATGCGCTAGCAAATCTTGTCTTGAGTTCAGAGGTGAACTCACTTGCAACAGGAGGCCCAACGAGGTACCCGTACAGCAGTAGAGGCTCACCAGGATATATTGATTTTGCGCTGACAAGGGGTGTCCTGGGTATCCATGCAGATATACGGCCGGTTGTTGAGCTTAGCTCCGACCACCTACCGCTCGTAATTACGCTGGATGCGGCAGCAATAGCATACCCTAAGACGGAGCGGATAATCAGCAGATGCACTAACCTCGAACTGTTTAAAGAGCAGCTTGAGTCTTCACTGGACCTCAGCACAACGTTTAACAACGAAAAGGACATAGTTGATGCTATCGACTCGTTCACACATAAAGTCAAGACAGCAGCTAGAATGGCTACTCGCACCCCATCTCGGAGGCCCACAGCAGACAGAATCCCGATAACGAGAGAAATTCTGCTGCTCATCGCTGAAAAGAGGCGCTTACGTACTAGGTGGATGAGGTCTCGTCACCCATTGGACAAAGCAGAGTGGAACAGAGCGCAGAATAGGCTTCATCGCGTATTGGTGGCACATAAATCAGCATGGTTTGATGACAGGCTAGCCAATACTGGAGTCGAAAGCGAAGCGACGCACTCGCTCTGGAAGGCAGCACGCGCTATTAAAAGGCGTTGCGCAAGGAAAGCGCCACTGGTGGACAGTAACGGGACATGGTGTCGAACTGACCAGAGTCAAGCTGATGTGTTTGCTGCACACCTCGCTGAACGCTTTCAGCCATTCAATCTTGCCAGTCTCCAGCAGATTGAAGCGACACACGACCAGCTTACTCAAGCGCTTCAAATGGACCTGCCCATCAAGCCATTTGATCCTAGCGAGATAGCTGATGTTATTGCAAGCCAGAGTACCAAAAGGGCACCAGGCCATGACGCCATCTGCAATGCCACTTTAAAGGCACTGCCCAGTCAAGCGATCATCTTCATTGCGTTGGTTTTCAACGCCATTGTAAGGTTGCAATACTTTCCTCCTCAGTGGAAACTCGGGATAATCTCTATGATACACAAACCTGGCAAGTCAGAAAGGGAACCCGCTTCATATCGGCCGATTAGCCTTCTCCCTTCCATCTCCAAGGTGTTTGAGAAAATCATTGCCGCCCGGATGGTCAGGATCATGGAACCTAAAGGGATTATTCCTGAGCACCAGTTCGGATTCCGTGCTGGCCACTGCACTGTTGAGCAGTTACATCGGGTTGTCGAGCAAATTCTGACTGCCTACGATAGTAAGGAGTATTGTAACGCTCTCTTTTTGGATATTCGGGAAGCCTTTGATCGAGTGTGGCACACCGGAATACTGCTTAAAATCAAGCAAACGCTGCCTGCGCCATATTTTGGCCTACTTAGGTCGTATCTTGAGGGAAGACGATTTGCGGTCCGGTTTCACTCGGCCCTCTCTACTGAACATGATGTGGCAGCTGGAGTACCACAGGGAAGTGTCCTTGGTCCCCTGCTTTACTGCCTGTATAGCCACGACATGCCGCAGCCAGATATAAAGCTTGTACGGGACATCTATTCTTGCCACATTTGCCGATGACGTGTGCGTCACCTACAGGTCTCGATGCGAACACGATGCAGCTGACGGCATCCAGGACTATGCTACTAAGTTTGCGGATTGGCTAGACGCTGGAACATCGGCATCAATAGCGAAATATCTTGGAGTTACCCTTGATCGCAGGCTCACCTTCGCTAAGCAAGTGACTGCCATAAGAACGCGAGTACGTGCTGCGGTGAAAAGACACTACTGGCTTCTCTGCTCGCGCAGTAAATTGTCACTGTCCAACAAAGTGACAATTTACAAGCAAATCATATCACCAATATGGAAATATGGCTGCCAAATCTGGGGCCTGGCCTGCGACAGCCAAATTCGCAGAATTCAGGTCGACCAAAATAGGATTGCAAGGATCATCACCGGTTGCGGGTGGTTTGTGCGGAATACCACGCTGCAAAGGGACCTAAAACTGTCCACGGTTTTCGACGAAATAAATCAGCATTCGAGCCGCTATAATGATAGACTGGGCCGCCATAGAAATCGGCTTGCAAACAGTCTTACCAGACCTCGACCATCAAGGAGGCTCAATAGACGACAACCACAAGATCTCATGGCTCGATCTCCTTTGATGACGGTCAGAAGCTGACGCATAATTGCATTTGTTATTTTGTATTTTTGTTATTGTATTTGTATATAGGTTATTGTTATTGTTATTGTTATTTATATTGCTAAAGCTAATTTTCGTTAGCCGGTGGGCCCATAAGGGCTGAATGAAGAGAAACCAAGGACACAAAGGGGTTTCTAGCTTACTCCGTATGCCTTAATAAAATAATAATCAAAAAAAAAAAAAAAAAAATAATAATAGTAGACCACGTCCAAGACGGGCTACTGGGAAAGTTCCCACATCCTAATCCACATTGTTCCAGTAATCACCTGCTGGATTTATCACCACCCCTCATAAAGGAGAAGAAGTTATTCTTGTTTTACTAACCACGGATAGTCGCAAGGCATCGTAGTGTACGACGGAAGACTTAATTGGCGCCCAACCAATAAACAAGAACCCATACCATGTAAGTTCATAAGTGATTTCAGTTCAAAAATTATTAACGAACGGTTAAAAAGCAAAGACAAGTAAAGTAAATATTGCGGCATTCTTGTGCCAGCATTTCACTTTTATAAACGTTGCATACTTTTACTAAAATAAAAATTTGCTAAATACTCTTAATAAAGTAAATTGTCACTCTCCAATAAAATGACAATTTATAAGCAGATCGTGGCACCAATCTGGAAATACGGGTGCCAAATCTGGGGCCTGGCATGCGACAGCCAAATCCAAAGAGTGCAGGTCGTCCAGAATAAAGCATTGAGGATAGTTACTGGTTGCGAGTGGTTTATCCGGAACACCACGCTACACAGAGACCTGAAACTGACCACTGTCTTCGACACAATCAACCAGCACTCGAGTCGTTACCATGATAGGCTAGAGCGACACCGAAATCGGCTAGCAAACGGACTCACCAGATATCGCCCACCTAGGAGGCTCAACCGGCGACAACCGAGGGACCTAATACTTCGATCTCCTGTGACGAGGGTCAGAAGAAGCTGACGCATCTTTGCAGCATTTGTATATCTGTGATATTTGTTATTTTATTGTTAATGTTATTATATTGTTACTGTTATTATAATTGTTACAGCTAACTTATGTTAGCCGGCGCGCCCAAATGGGCTGAATGAATAGACACCAAGGACACAAAGGGGCTCCTGGATTGCCCTGTATGCCTTAATAAATAACAAGATAAAAAAAAAAAAAAAAAAAAAAAAAAAAAAAAAAAAAAAAAAATTTTTTTTGCTGCATACTTTTACCAACGTTCCATTTCAATAAAGCATTGCATACTTTCAGCAGCATTATATTTTTTGCTGCATACTTTTACCAACGTTCCATTTCAATAAAGCATTGCATACTTTCAGCAGCATTATATTTTTTGCTGCATACTTTAACAAATTTTTTTTGTAAAAATATTGCATACCCCAAGATACACTATATTCTATTATTGCCAACAGTTTTACCTGCCGATCTTTCACGATCGGTCTTAGTTTTGAAAAGTGCCAACCATAAGCCAATGAGTTGGGCCTATAGGGAGGTAAAAGTTGAATATAATAGTGACGATAGCTGGGAAGGGGAACTCAATTGCTCAGTAGATCCTGATCCTGCAGATACCGCGGTAACTGAAAAAATGGATCCAGCTCAAGTTCAGAATCTCGTTGACGGTGCCATCAAGAAAGCTCTAGCGCAACAACAAAATCAGTTTCAAGCACAAATTACTGCTTTAACTTCACAAGTAAAGAGTTTGCAGGTAGAAGCACCGCAAATCATCACTTACGAAAAAATATCCGTCGATACTAACGTTAAATGCGATATCCCCTTAGACATTATTAAGTCTGTGCCGGATTTCACCGGCGTACAGGATGAATATGTAGCGTGGAGGCAAGCAGCCATCTACGCATACGAGCTGTTCAAGGGTTTTCCAAAGAGCACTACACACTACCAAGCGGTAGCAATTATTAGGAATAAAATCAAAGGCTCAGCTGGAGCCCTACTAGTGTCTCACAATACGGTTTTAAATTTCGATGCAATACTAGCTAGGCTAGATTGCACATACTCGGATAAAACATCCTTGCGTTTGTTGAGACAGGGTTTGGAGTTGGTTACCCAGGGCGAAATGTCCCTGATGCAGTACTACGATGACGTCGAGAAGAAACTCACGCTCGTAACCAACAAAATTGTAATGTCTCACGACCAAGAAGGCGCCGATTTGCTCAACCGAGAGGTTAGAGACGACGCCTTGCACGCCTTTATCTCCGGTCTTAAAAAGCCGTTGAGAGCGGTTGTGTTTCCTGCGCAGCCAAAGGATCTACCGTCTGCACTGGCCCTGGCCAGAGAGGCAGAATCTAGCATTGAGAGAAGCATGTCCGCTAACTCTTACGCTAAAGCCTTGCAAGAGCGGGCGCAACTTGCTGAAGGTAACAGAAACCGTGCCCAAAGCAAACAGACCAAATATAACAGAGACGATCAGAATCAGGAGAGAAATCCCCATTTTGTGAAACGCCAAAAGGGCGATCCCCAGCCTCAGGCCCCAAAAGACAATCAAACCGAGGCTCCACAGCCCATGGAAGTTGATTCTTCCTCCAGATTTAGACAAAAAACCGACTACAGCAAGCGTCAGGCTAATGAGTCCAACGCACCAAAACGCAAGAACTCGTCAGACCGTTTAACAGGTCAGAGGCGACAACGCGTTAACAATGTCTTACTGTAACAATGTAACAATGTCGTAAGCTGTAGCAGAATACGAGAAATCTGCCAAAGAGGCAGTCGAAGAACTAGAGAGTGAGAACGAGTACGCACCTGGTGACGACTCAGTGAATTTTTTAGGGAACACTCCCGGCTTCCGTACATTGAGCGACGGTTGGCTGGGAGAACTCTGAAGATGTTGATTGACACTGGCGCGGCAAAAAATTTTGTGAAGCCCTTAACAGAGCTAAAGACCATAACGCCGGTCGCCAATTCATTCTCGGTAAACTCGATACACGGGTCTACCGAAATCAAACACAAATGCTTGATGAATATTTTCCGACACACTTCCCCATTCTTTCTCCTCGATACCTTAAATTCTTTCGACGCTATCATAGGCTTCGACTTGCTAACACAAGCCGGAGTCAAGTTGAACTTGGCGAAGAACACCCTGGAATACCAGGGTGCATCCGAAAAACTCCAGTACTATCAATGTGCTGATGTGAACTTCACCGATGTCAACGACATCGTAGTCCCACCTTCCGTAAAGAAAAGGTTCAGGGACATGAAATTCAGAAACAAAAGAGCCTTCTCAAATGCAGATGAAGCTCTACCCTTCAACACTGCTGTAATCGCTACAATCCGAACAGTAGACAATGAGCCTGTGTATTCAAGATACCCGAGTCTCATGGGTGTTTCTGACTTCATAAGCAAAGAAGTCAAACAATTGCTGGACGATGGCATAATCAGGCCCTCCAGATCGCCTTACAACAGCCCAACATGGGTGGTTGATAAGAAAGGCACTGACTCATACGGTAACCCAAAAAAAAGGTTAGTAATCGACTTCAGGAAACTGAACGAAAAGACCATACCGGACCGTTACCCCATGCCGAACATTCCTATGATCTTAGCTAATCTAGGAAAGGCAAAATATTTCACTACTTTTGACTTAAGGTCTGGGTACCACCAAATCTACCTTGCGGAGCATGACCGCGAAAAGACTTCGTTTTCAGTAAGCAGCGGCAAGTACGAGCTCTGTCGTCTACCGTTTGGCCTGCGCAACGCAAGCAGCATCTTCCAAAGGGCAATAGACGATGTCCTGAGGGAACATATAGGAAAGATTTGCTTCGTCTATGTAGACGACGTCATAAATTTTTCTAAAAATGAAACGGAGCACCTTCAACACATTAACATTGTGTTAAAATGTCTAATCGACGCCAACATGCGTGTAGGCCCTGAAAAAACTCGATTCTTCAAGGAAAGTATCGAATTCCTGAGTTTCATTGTAACCAAAGACGGAGCAACATCCAATCCCAAAAAGGTTAAGGCAATTCAGGAATTCCCTGAACCAAAGAGTGTCTACAGCGTTAGATCCTTCTTGGGGTTAGCCAACTACTATAGAGTCTTTATTAAAGACTTTGCCGCTATAGCTAGTCCAATATCGGACACACTTAAAGGGGAATATGGTTCAGTTAGTAAAAACGTATCAAAGAAAATCCCTGTTGAATTTAATGAAGCTCAACGCGATGCATTTCATCGTCTGCGGAACATTTTGGCATCAGAAGATGTCATGTTAATGTATCCAGACTTCCAGAAACCGTTCGATTTAACCACTGATGCTTCAGCCAGTGGAATTGTCGCTGTTCTTTCCCAAGGCAATAGGCCAATAACAATGATTTCTCGCGCCTTAAAACAGGCCGAACAAAACTATGCCACCAACGAAAGAGAATTGCTGGCCATTGTGTGGGCGTTAGGCAGATTGCAGAACTTTCTGTACGGTTCTAGGGAAATTAACATTTTCACGGACCACCAGCCGCTCACGTTCGCTGTAGCGGACAAGAACACGAATTCCAAGATTAAAAGATGGAAGCTTACATTGATCAGCACAATGCCAAAATGTTTTATAAACCAGGCAGAGAAAATCTGGTGGCAGATGCCCTTTCAAGGCAAAACATTAATGCTCTGCAAGACGAGCCCCGTTCGGACGCTGCAACCGTTCGCAGCGAATTCTCCCTGACCTACACTGTCGAGACAACAGACAAACCATTAAATTGCTTTAGGAACCAGATTGTCCAAGAGGAATCGCGTTTTCCGCTAAAGCGAAACTTGTTGCTGTTTCGCAGAAAAACGCGCCACTTGATCAGTTACACTGACAAGAGCACAATTCTCAAAACACTCAAAGAAGTTGTGAATTCGGGAGTCGTTAATGCAATACATTGCGATCTTCCCACGTTAGCAAGCTTCCAACATGACCTGATCGTGCATTTCCCTGCTACCCAATTTTGGCACTGCAAACATCTCGTGCAAGATATAACGGACAAAAACGAGCAGTTAGAAATTATCACTGCAGAACACAATCGAGCGCACAGAGCAGCTCAAGAAAATATTAAACAAGTACTTCGTGACTACTATTTTCCCAATATGAACAATTTAGCCAAAGAAGAGGTTGCAAACTGCAGGGTTTGCACTAAGGCCAAGTACGATAGGCACCCGAGGAAACAAGTACTTGGGAAAACGCCTATACCAGGTTATACTGGCGAAATGTTGCATATTGATATTTTTTTGACAGACAAGAAACAATTCTTGATCTGCATAGACAAATTCTCCAAATTCGCAGTCGTCCAACCGATATTGTCCAGAACAATAATCGATGTCACAAACCCTCTGCTACAGATTGTTAACCTTTTCCCCGCAACCAATACAATTTATTGCGATAACGAGGCGGCTTTCAATTCCGAGACCATCACTTCGATGCTCCGGAACGCCTACGGCATTTGCATTGTGAACGTAGCCCCGCTTCACAGCACCTCAAACGGCCAAGTGGAACGCTTTCACAGCAACCTGACCGAAATTGCGAGATGCCTCAAACTAGACAGAAAAATCAGCGACACTACAGAATTGATCTTAAGGACTACGATAGAGTACAACAAAAGTTTACACTCGGTTACCCGCGAGAAACCAATCGAAGTTGTTCATGCGACAACTGTTGAGCGTCGCGAGCTCGTCAAAGACAGGCTGATTAAGGCACAGCAAGACAATATCAAAAGGTGCAATGCATCCAGACAAAACCGCGTGTTCGAGGTAGGCGAAAAGGTGTTTTAGAAGAACAACAAGAGGTTAGGGAACAAATTAACTCCCTTATGCTCAGAACAAAAGGTCGAAGCAGACCTAGGAACGTCTATCCTCATTAAGGGGAGGGTGGTCCATAAGGACAACCTTAAATAGGTGTCTAAGCCAATTTAGAGTTAGAGCACCGTCTTATATTGCTTATCCATTTCAGGTTTACACTCACCTTGCTCGTAGCACTAGCAGCGGTAAATGCTCGGATCACCGACTTCTCGCATGCCAACTACATCCCGATCATAGATGGGGAAGTATTGGTGTTCGATCAACGTAGCTACTTGAGGCACTCAAGCAACATCTCTGAATTTGTTAGCATGATAGACGAGACCGATTCCTTTCCGCAGTCGCATATGCGCAAGCTACTAGACGTAGATACAGATCACCTTAGAACTTTGTTGTCCGTTCTTCAAGTGCATCACAGGTTTGCACGAAGCCTCGATTTCCTAGGCACTGCCTTGAAGGTTGTTGCTGGCACCCCTGGTGCTTCCGATTTTCTAAGGGTCTGCATTACAGAGGCTCAATTAGTGGAATCTAATTCCAAACAGATCTTAATAAACTCCGAAACTCAAAAGCAAATAAACAGACTTACGGACACAATTAATAAAATTATCAGTTCACGCAAAGGCGATTTGGTTGACACTCCTCATCTGTTCGAAACATTGTTGGCAAGAAATAGAATATTAAACGCAGAAATTAAAAATTTAATACTCACCATAACGTTGGCAAAAGCAAACATAGTAAACCCTACAATCCTAAATCATGCCGACCTGAAATCACTTATCGAACAAGATATTCAAATAGTTAGCTTAATAAAGCATCTAAGATCAGGGTCCTTCATTCCGAAAATATTATCCACATATTAATAGCATACCCTAAAGTTGAGTTTGGATGCCAAAAGATCTCCGTCTACCCCGTATCACACCAACAAACCATCCTGCGACTCGACGAGGACACGCTGGCGGAATGCGAAAAGGATACCTTTGCAGTTACTGGATGCACCGTGACTACGCACAACACCTTTTGCGAACGATCACGGCGCGAAACCTGCGCCAGTTCCCTCCACGCGGGAAACACTGCCAACTGCCATACCCAGCCCAGCCACCTAAAAGCGATCATGCCTATAGATGACGGCGCCGTAATTATCAACGAAGCAACAGCGCGCGTCCGAACTGATGATGGCGCAGAGATAACCGTCTCAGGAACCTTCCTGATAACATTTGAACGGTCTGCAGCTATCAATGGCACAGAGTTTGTGAACTTGCTTAATTCACCAAGCAAGCAGCCTGGTGTCGTGAGGTCACCGCTCCTGAACATCATCGGGCATTACCCGGTGCTAAGCATACCGCTACTGCATCGAATGAACATCGACAACTTACAATCAATTCTAGATGTCAAGGAGGAGGTAAATGCGGCCGGCTCGCCCAAATTCTGGTTCGTTATTGGTGCAGTCCTGAACATCGGACTAATTGGCTCATTCATCATTTTTATGGCACTAAGGAGAAAGCGAGCAACACTGGAAATACAGCAGGCTTTGGACAACTTCAACATGACCGAGGACGGCCATCATCCTGAGGGGGGGGTAGTTAACAACTCAACATATAAGATACACTCTCACATTCATCTAAGTACACAATCATAAGTAATTTGGTTGCCCTCAGCAACAAAGTACAACAACACACACAGTCTTAAGCGTTCTGGTTGCCCTCAGCAACAAAGTACTATTTTGTAAACAATGCTGACTCGCCGATGAGAGTTCAGCGCACAGCAACTGAAAGCAGACACCCGCGTTGGTTGCGCAAGGATGCATTGGCTTCGCTTAAGCTTGAACATTGCTATAGTTTCAGTCTCGATCTGTATCGCAACACAATAAGACGCATAATTGATTAAACTCCGGCATTGCCGTCAATAAACATAACCTGTGTTATCAATAATAGTAGACCACGTCCAAGACGGGCTACTGGGAAAGTTCCCACATCCTAATCCACATTGTTCCAGTAATCACCTGCTGGATTTATCATCACCCCTCATAAAGGAGAAGAAGTTATTCTTGTTCTACTAGCCACGGATAGTCGCAAGGCATCGGAGTGTACGACGGAAGACTTAATTTATATAAGAAACAACAGAATATAAAGAAAACCGACTAGAAGAAGTATTAAAAAAAATTAAAATTTCCAGCTGTCTTTAAAAACGAGTTAACACAGTTATGCACCGAGTTCAGCGATATTTTTGGCCTCGAAACAGAGACCATATCAGCTAACAATTTTTTTAGACAAAAATTGAGAGTGAACGACAGAACACCTGTCTATATTAAGAACTACCGAATGCCAGAAAGCCAAAGGCCTGAGATACAAAAGCAGGTAGACAAGTTAATAAAAGATGGTATTGTAGAACCATCAATATCTGAATATAATAGCCCACTTCTCTTGGTACCCAAGAAATCATTGCCTATTTCGGCAGAAAAAAGATGGCGATTAGTAGTTGACTATCGTCAGATCAATAAAAAGCTGTTAGCAGATAAATTCCCACTTCCAAGAATAGAAGATATTCTTGATCAATTAGGCAGAGCTAAATATTTTTCATGTCTAGATTTAATGTCTGGGTTCCACCAGATCGAGCTGGACGAAAAGTCCAGAAATATTACTTCATTTTCCACAGCAACAGGCTCATATCGCTACACGCGATTACCGTTTGGACTAAAAATTGCTCCTAATTCCTTTCAACGCATGATGACTACTCTTGCATTTTCAGGCTTACAGCCTTCGCAAGCATTTTTATATATGGATGATTTAGTTGTGATCGGATGCTCTGAAAAGCATATGTTCAGGAATTTGCATCCAGAAAAATGTACTTTCTTTATGAAAGAAGTCACATATTTAGGTCATAAATGTACTGATAAGGGTATACTAGTTAACTCATAAGTTAAGTTAGTAATTGTTTGGTGGGTTGAACTTTGAAATCGCTGAGTCGAATGTTTACATCAGCATACCAAGTTGCAATGGTCAGAGGCGGTAACCTGATACTTTTGTATTGTCGCAAATCGACTGATGTCGAACATATCCGGGAGCCTGAGGTAGCTATGGACGTTTGTTCACAAAGCTCCAGCACCGACACCATCACCAAGGAGGTTGAAGAAGCCCTTCTTGCCTCTCCTAAGGCCGAGAAACCCAAGAGGATCGCGCTGTCGGGAGCTGCAAGAAAGAGACTGCGCAGACACCTCGCAAATGGCGTTCCTATGGAGGAGGCTAAGAGGCTCGCACAGAAGCCTATTGGCCCACCCATGGCTATGCCCAGCAGAAATGGTGTAGCAAACAAGCGGGGTAGATCGGCAAACACGACCCCAGAAGAGGCGTCGAATAAGAGGGTCATGCTGAAGACCGCGGCACCTAGTGCCCTGGCGAAGGGTGATCCTGCAAGCGTGTTGCTAGCCACGGTGGCTCCAGTAGCCTCCAAAGCCGCAACTGCGGCTGGGCAAGTAGCACAGGAGCAGCCACCCCAAACCGGTGGTATGGCATCTTATAGGGATGTTGCCAGCTCATCGAAGATGGCAATACTCCCAGCCGACTACCCCAACAGTTTGCTCACTACGGAGCAGCTTGGCAGCATCCAAGCCGCCATCTTATCAAGGGTGATGGAGCTGAGGCATAACTCTGTGAAGCCGTTATTCTCTGGCTGCACCTTTAGACCAGGATGGATGGCCATCACTTGCGGAAATGCGGAGACGGTTGAGTGGCTGTGCACAGAGGTGCCTAAGCTCCGGCTGTGGAAGGATGCCCGCATTAAGGTAGTCCCCGAGGCAGAGGCTCCACGTTCCGCTGTTTTTATTGGCTACTTTCCGCTTCCGAATGCGGACATGAAGACGGACGAGATTCTGAAACTCGTCGAAGGTCAGAATAGCGGGCTGCGAGTGGGAGACTGGTGCGTCTTTCACCGGGAGATGAGGCAGCACATGGCTATTATCACCTTAGCACTGGACCCTTTTTCGGCCAACCGGCTGAAATCGCTAGGATTCCAGCTGAACTTCGCGTGGGGCAAGGCTACCCTTAAGCCTAAGGCCAGCGCGCAGTCGAAAGAACAGGCAGTGGCTCATGCTCTCGTAGCTGAGAAGCCCACCTGCTCCAAGACTGCCATACCGGACGCGGCTGCAACTACACCACAGGGTGTCGCTGAGGAGACTCATGTGACCCCTGGGCTGCCTGCAGCTAACAGCACAGTCCGGACCCCCAGCGGTGGTGAGGCATGTGGCACCGTAGCTGCCCAGGAGCCCGCAGCACCGAAAAAGATCCTGCGCCCTCCCCTTTACGGGCGCATCACGCGCGGAACCGGGCGCATCACGCGCGGAACCGGGCGCGTGAATAAGGGTGCGAGGCGCACTTTAGAGGAAGAGGCCCTTCTGAGCACAAACCGAGGCCGGAAGATGGCGGCCAGAGGCCGCAAGAGGGCGGACTAATGTCCTGTCCCCCTCCCCCCACCCTTCCCAACACCCGGAGACACCTAAGATGTCTCCAAACAAACCTCCACCACGCAAAGGCCGCTTCTGACGTCCTCTGTGAGAGGTTTGCTACCATGGACATAGCATTTATCCAGGAGCCGTGGATAAATGCCGGACGTGTCCTGGGGCTAAGCAACACATCCGGTAAATTGCTATATGCAAACAACCTACCTCGCCCTAGAGCGGCGATGTTAATTACCAAAAATCTAACATATGTTCCCCTTTCACAGTTCATCACTGAGGACCTGGTGGCAGTCTGGGTTAAAATACCCACTGCCCATGGCGAGCAGGAGGCAATGCTGGCCTCCGCCTATCAGCCCGGTGACTCAGATGTTGTGCCTACGGCGGCTACCTGTGCCCTGGTAGAGCATTGCCAGAGAAACCGGCTCCGATGGTTAATCGCCTGTGATGCTAATGCACATCACACGTTCTGGGGGAGCAGTGACATCAACAAAAGAGGTGAGTACCTTCTTGAGTACATTATTAGTAACAACATAAGCCTACTAAATCGAGGCAATGAGCCCACATTTATTAATGCAATCAGAGAGGAAGTCCTCGACCTAACTCTCTGTAGTCTTAACATGTTGTCCGTTGTCTCAAACTGGCACGTTGCGAGTGAGATCACTATGTCAGATCACCAGCACATTAGATTTGATATAGGATGTGCCTTGCAATGTAGCCTAGTTACTAGAAATCCCAAAAACAACAACTGGGATCTTTTCTGTTTTGAGCTTGAGCAATCCAGAGACTGCTCCACCCGTCCGATATTGTCCATTGACGAGCTAGAGCGTGAAGCTAAAGTGCTTCATACGAACATTAAATCGGCTTATCACGCTAGCTGCGAACAAAAAGTTCGTAAGACCAGAAGGGCTGTTCCCTGGTGGAACAAGAGCCTTGACGATCTCAAAAAGGCTGCGCGAAAGCTCTTCAATAAAGCAAAGAGTGGGAAAACCACATGGGATTCCTACAAATCTGCTTTAACGCTCTATAATAAAGAGCTGAGAAGGTCCAAACGGGCTACATGGCGCCAACACTGCGGGCAGATTTCAAACCTCCCGGAAGCTGTCAGGCTACAAAAAGCCCTTTCCAAGGACCACTCAAACGGCATCTGTACGTTGAAAAAGCCAGATGGAACACACACAAACGACCCAAGGGAAACGAGCAGCCTTTTTTTGACTACTCATTTTCCCGGGTGTGTGGCTGTGGAGCAGCACAGCTCAGAGGGTGAGGCACCAACCAATCTCTCTGGGACTGGAGAGTGCCCACACCTGCGAGTGGCTATGGTGGCAGACTCCAATTGGGCTGTGGGAAGGGAACCCCCCTATCCCTCAGAACGTTTTGGAAACTTGCCCTATAGACTGTTTCATCAAAATAGCGTATAATGGGCTATACAGAGCTTCAGTCCATACAAATCCCCTGGGCCAGATGGAATATATCCATGCTTGTTGCAGCGGGGACTGCACCAACTCGCAATCCCCCTGGTCCGTTTATTCCGAGCTAGTCTCTTGTTTGGACACATACCAAGCCAATGGGCTAAAGTGAAAGTTGTGTTTATTCCTAAGGTAGGGAAGAAAGATTCCCAATTGCCTAAGTCCTATAGACCAATTAGTCTTAGCTCCTTCTTCCTTAAAACTATGGAGAAGATAATTGACCAGCACATCAGGGAGATGAATCTCAAGCAGCTTTCTTTGCAAAAGTACCAATATGCGTACCAAGCTGGTAAGTCAACTGAGACTGCCATTCATTGCCTTACAACAACCATTGAAAAGGCTATTGGCGCTCAACAAATAGCACTATGTGCCTTTTTAGACATATCAGGAGCTTTTGACAACACGTCATATCAGGCTATCCGTGCCTCTCTTGTACATAAAAATGTACCCACACCCATTATTAGGTGGATTCTGGAAATGCTTAAGTCCAGAATAATAACTGTAGACCTTGGAGGAACCATGACCTCAATCACAGCCACAAGGGGGTGCCCTCAAGGGGGAGAACTCTTTCCTCTCTTGTGGACTCTGGTCATCGACGAGCTACTCTATAAGCTCAACGACTTAGGGTTCGCCACTCAAGGCTACGCTAATGACCTAGTCATCTATATAGTGGGCTGGCATGAGCAAACCATCTCGGACCGCATGCAGCAAGCCCTCAACATAGCCAACAGATGGTGTCAGGACAAAGGATTGTCCATAAACCCGTCTAAAACTGTTTTAGTTCCTTTTACCAGGAAAAGGTCTGTGTCTCTAACAAGACCATCCTTAAATGAATCTACCATTGACTTTTCGGTTGAAGCCAACTACTTAGGAGTTACACTTGACTCCAAGCTCAACTGGAATGCACACCTTGAAAAGACCATAAATAAAGCCACTCGAGCACGCTTCGCTTGTAACAGGCTTTTCGGTAGAACATGGGGCCTAAGTCCCAAAATGATCTACTGGTCTTTTAACACTGTGGTAAAACCGATCCTAACCTATGCATCTCTTGCTTGGTGGACGAAATCTACCCAGAAGACAGCTGCGGCTGCACTTACCAAACTACAACGACTAGTCTGCATAGGCATCACTGGAGCCATCCGAACATGTCCCACTGCAGCACTTGGAGTTATAACTGGCATACCCCCTCTACCCATCACCTTGAAAAAGGAGGCCTGCCTGGGGGCACTTCGCCTTCAAAACATCACTAACATAAAAAGTGGTGATCTTACCGGGCATCTTCGGGTTCTTGAACCCCTAATAATGAGCCCATTCTGCGCGTAACTGACGAACAGAAACCAAAACTTGTTTTCCACAGAAATTTCTCTGTAGTCTTGCACACCAGACATGATTGGAAAACAAAATCAATATCTCTACCCAGTGGATCACAAACGTGGTACACTGACGGGTCAAAACTGGAAAACGGCGACACCGGGGCTGGTATTTTTGGACCAAGGTTCAACAAGTCCATAGCCATGGGAAAGTCTCCAACCATTTTCCAAGCAGAGATATACGCTATAGAAATCTGTGCTCGTGAATGCCTTCGCAGGAAAATGCAAGGTGCACGGATTTACATCTTCTCTGACAGTCAGGCGGCGCTCATAGCGCTAAGATCCTTCACGATCTCCTCCAGACTTGTAGAGAACTGTTTCCAGCAGCTGAACGCCCTTGCCTCAAAGAACATCTTAACGATGGGCTGGGTGCCGGGGCATGAAGGCCACATAGGAAACGAGGTAGCAGACTCCCTAGTAAAACGCGGGGCGATGTCACCACTAATCGGCCCTGAACTGTTCTGTGGACTCTCGAAAGGACACAAAAGAGAACTGGTCAGGCAATGGGAGGAAAAGGAACTAAGTCGCCACTGGACCGACAGTTTTTTTTTTTTTTTTCTAAAAAAGAACGAAATACGTATTCTAACAGGCTACCTAACGGGTCATTGCAACCTAAGGTATCACCTTAAGAAATTAAAACTTTCAGAAATCGACACATGCAGATTCTGTGAGATGGAGCATGAAACATCAGAACATGTTCTATGTGAATGCCCCTCGCTAAGCAGACGTCGACTTCTACAACTAGGAGGTGAACTCATCCCCCCCTACAGGATATGGGAACATATAGACCCTACCAAAGTGCTCTCTTTTATTAGAAGCCTTGGTATAGAGGCTCTACCCTAATTCCTACAGGCCGGCACAAAAGACCTAACATCTGGTCGCAGTGCAACAAGGCCCTAGTAATAATAATTGTCGCAAGATTTATCCGTTGCTGCCTATGATTATGCTGAGTCGGCTTGCCGACCACTACATTGTAGCGTGATGCAAGCGTCAAACTGGGGCCTTAGACCTAAGAATATTGTATTCGAATAATCAGTTCAGCTCATAGCGCGATTCATATAAGACGCAAAATATATACTGCTCCGGCAACTTGTCGTTATATCAATTATTCTTTTATTGTTGTCTAAGCCCAAGGCTAGCAACAGGAAGTCAGTTAACTTTCACACCGTAATCTTCTGTTAATATCAACACGAAGACACTTAGCTTCACCTCTAGCATCAACGAGGGAATCACTTCACACACCAAGGAGAGAAGCTACCTTACTGGAAACCTGCAGCGAAGGACTGGAGGATAGTACAGAACTTAATAATTGGCGCCCAATGTTTTTATAATTAATAAGAACCACCGTTTTTATAATTAATAAGAACCCACAATCAAACATGTAAGTTCAACTAAAGACTTCATGCCAAATCATAAATAGAAACAGAAATAACCATCGGTCTACTGAATGCACCAGGTCACCTGACGTGCCAGCTACATGCGTAACCTAATACAATAGCCTGGTGACGATCCAAAGGAAGTCAACCTCATCCACAAGACCCACAACTACGCCTGAAGTCAACCAGGCTTGCCGAATTTACTAATGAAGATCACTGTGTTGTAATAAAAACTAACTGTGTTTTTGGTCCAATACATTAAATAAAAAAAAATAAAAATAATAAATAAAAAATAAATATAAAAAAAAAAAAAAAAAAATTACGGCCGGTTGTTGAGCTTAGCTCCGACCACCTACCACTCGTAATTACGCTGGATGCGGCAGCAATAGCTTACCCTAGGATGGAGCGGCTAATCACCAAACGCACTAACCTGGAATGCTTTCAAGAGCACCTTGAGTCCTCACTGAACCTCAACACGGTTATCAACACTGGGAAGGACATAGATGATGCTATCGACTCTTTTACCTTTAAAATCAAGACAGCAGCTAGACAGGCTACTCGCACCCCATCTCGGAGGCCCGCTGCAGATAGAATCCCGATAACCCGTGAGATTCGCCTGCTCATCGCGGAGAAGAGGCGCTTACGCGCTAGGTGGATGAGGTCTCGCCACCCATTGGACAAAGCAGACTGGAATAGTGCGCAGAATAGGCTCCGTCGCGCTCTGGTGGAACATAAATCAGCATGGTTTGATGACAGGCTAGCCAATACGGGGGTTGATTGCGAAGCGACGCACTCGCTCTGGAAGGCCACACGCGCCATTAAAAGGCGATGCGCAAGAAAAGCGCCACTAATGGACAGAAACGGGACATGGTGTCGGACAGACTTGGGGCAAGCGGAGCTGTTTGCCGCGCACCTCGCAGAGCGCTTTCAGCCATTTCATCTTGTCAGTCTGCAGCAGGATGAAGAGACGCAGGACCAGCTGACTCAAGCCCTCCAAATGGACCTGCCCATCAAAGAATTTGACCCCAGCGAGGTAGCCGATGTCATTGCACTCCAGAATATCAAAAGGGCACCAGGCCATGACACCATCTGCAATGCCACGTTAAAGGCACTGCCCAGCTGTGCTATTCGCTTCATAGCGTTGGTTTTTAACGCTATTGTGAGGTTACAGTACTTCCCTCCGCAGTGGAAGCTCGGGATTATCTCAATGATCCACAAACCTGGCAAGCCTGAGAGGGAACCTTCTTCCTATCGGCCTATCAGCCTTCTCCCTTCGATTTCCAAGGTGTTTGAGAGATTGATTGCCGCCCGGATGGTCAAGTTAATGGAAGCTCGAGGGATCTTTCCTGAGCACCAGTTTGGATTCCGTGCCGGCCACTGCACTGTCGAGCAGTTACATCGGGTTGTCGAGCAAATCCTGACTGCTTTCGATAAAAAGGAATATTGCAATGCCCTTCTTTTGGACATTCGAGAAGCGTTTGATCGGGTGTGGCATACCGGAATTTTAGTAAAAATCAAACATACGCTGCCTGCGCCATATTTCGGTCTACTTAAGTCGTATCTTGAGGGAAGACGATTTGCGGTCAGATTTCACTCGGCACTCTCTACTGAGCACGATGTGGCATACAGCTTGCTGGGAGCCTGTCTCGTAGACAAGCAAAGATCCTTGCAACGGGATCACCAACAAGGTACCCTTATGGAGCAAGAGGTACTCCTTCCTGCATTGACTTTGCCATATACCAGGGGATTCCAGACCAGATTCTTTCCATATCTGATGATTGGGACCTCCCTAGTGACCACCTTGCCCTGATAGTTACTTTGGATAGCAGTGCAAGAATGGTCAGTGGACCACCAAGGCTCATCAACGCACGTACCAACATTGAGGAGTTTCAGAGACGGATTGGCGAAAGTATCGAGCTTAACACTACCATCAACACTGGATTGGATGTTGAAAATTCCATTGATTTGCTAATCGCCAAGATCCGGTCGGCTGCAGCTGAAACCACCCCGCCCCCTATGGTAAGACGCCAGGATAATTCTGGAAACAGACTCCCAGCGGATATAGCAAACTTGCTCAGAATCAAGAGGCAAAACAGACACAGATACCAGACAACGCATAGCCCTCAGGACAAGGCAGTATGGCGAAGATCTGAGAGGGAGCTTAAGGAGGCACTACGCAGGCTTAAAAGTGAAACATTTACTAGAAGGTTAGAGAGTATGGATTACACATGTGATGCTGGTTACTCTCTGTGGCGTGCCACACGTAGCCTAAAGCGCCAACCTTGGAGAACTGTACCGCTTCGCTGTCCTGGAAACGGGCACTGCCAAACTGACGACGAGCAAGCTGAGACGTTTGCAAGTCACCTTGAAGAACGCTTTACGCCGCTTGACCTAGCTGATCAGAATAGCCTTAATGAGACCGCCCAAGCACTGGAGACTCCTCTGCAGATGTCTTTGCCCATCAACCCCATCAGAGTGGAGGAGGTCAAGGAAGCTATTAATATCCTTCCTAGTTCTAAGGCTCCTGGCCATGACGGTATTTGCCACACCACCCTGAGGGCCCTGCCAATTCGAGCGCTTCTCTTTATAACGTTGATTTTCAACGCTATACTAAGAACCCAGCACTTTCCTGCCCAGTGGAAGTTAGCAAGGATCCACATGATTCATAAGTCGGGTAAGCCGGAGGATGACCCTGAGTCATATCGACCGATCAGCCTCTTGCCATCTCTGTCTAAGGTTTGGGAGAGGCTTATTGCTGCACGGCTTGTTAGGCTTATGGATAATATGAACATTCTTCCTGACCACCAATTTGGGTTCAGGAGAGGGCATGGTGCAATTGAACAGGTTCACAGAGTGGTTAACCACATACTTAAGGCATTCGATGACAAGAGCTATTGCTATGGTATCTTTGTGGATGTCCAGCAGGCGTTCGACCGCGTCTGGATTAGAGGTCTGCTTCAAAAAATAAAAACGCGCCTCCCAGCTCCCTATTTCATGCTAATGCGTTCATACCTAACGGAACGCAGGTTTGAAGTCAAGGTGAGGGCTGCGATCTCTACCACGCGGGAAATGAAGGCGGGCGTTCCGCAAGGCAGCGTACTGGGCCCTTTTCTATACAACCTGTACACGGCGGACATACCCACTCCTGATGATCTTGAAGACCTCGCCTCACCAGGTAATTTTCTCATTGCCACATTTGCTGACGACGTGGCAGTATTCCACTCTGCCTCTTGCGAGTACGAGGCTGCTGACGGAGCCCAGGAGTATATCCACATCCTTGAGAGCTGGGCTCGCAGGTGGAACATCAAGCTCAACGCCTCGAAGAGCCAAGCTGTCAACTTTACACTGAGACGTGGAGAAGCACCGGCAGTCTGGCTTGATGGGAGTCCCTTGCAGCCTGAAAATCATGCTCGATACCTGGGGATCACATTGGACAAAAGGCTCTGTTTTCGCTCTCACTTTGATGGGCTCCTTAAGCAATGTCGGTGCAAGCTGTCAAAAGTTAATTGGATGATAAACGCCAATAGCGCCTTGCCGCTGCGCTGCAAACGGGCAGTGTACAACACTTTGGTTGCTCCGACTTGGAGATATGGTATACAGATTTGGGGCATTGCGTGTCGGACAAGTCGACGACGTATCCAGACACTCCAGAATTTGGCTTTGCGTCGAATAACTGGTGCTGCCTGGTACGTACGAAATTCAACCTTGCACAATGACCTCAGATTGACTACCATAGACAGCCAAGTTGGAGCTTATTCCATCAGATACAACGCACGTTTGCAGCGGCACCGAAGCCGGCTGGCTAGAGAGCTTGCGGGGAGAAGAGTCGTTAGAAGACTTAAGCGCAGGTCATTTGGAAACCTAATACAATAGCCTGGTGACGATCCAAAGGAAGTCAACCTAATCCACAAGACCTACAACTACGCCTGAAGTCAACCAGGCTTGCCGAATTTACTAATGAAGATCACTGTGTTGTAATAAAAACTAACTGTGTTTTTGGTCCAATACATTAAAAAAAAAAAAAATTAAAAAAAATAAAAAAATAAATAAAACGTTGCATACTTTTGCAACGAAAAATTTATATTGCATACCTAAAGAAAAATTTCTATTGCATACCTAAAGAAAAATTTCTATTGCATACCTTAATAAAAAATTTTTTTTGCATACCCAAATAATACACCATACTTATATTGTATTATAAGTTGCTTAGCACACGTAATTTTAAGTTTAATTTAAGTTGTTAAAAATTATAATAACAGAAAAATTAAATGGCACCCAAAAAAAAAAAAAAAAAACAAGATTCGATTTTGTCATTTTAATGTGCATTGAATTTTAATGTTGCCCATCAAACCCAGCAACAGCCACGAAATCAAAACACATTCAAAAATCGCTGGCTCACCAAAATGATTGTCAAAATTTTAAAGGCAACTTTTGCCAACGCCAATAAATTTATGCCAATTCTGCCATACAAAACAATAAAAAAACAAGTGGAAACGTTGCAGTCGGACGCAACCGACTGCGGTATACTCGATACCAGTATTAAAAATTTTGATGCCCATCCATGTGGGATGTCAATTGCTATCTTCATACTAAATTTGGTGACTCTAGCTCGAAGTTTGTATAAAGTGGGGAAAGGGGGGCTGGGGGCGGTATGGGTGGAATTGCATCCAAATTTTTGATGCAGATCTTTGTGGAATGTCAATTGGTATCTTCATAACAAATTTGGTGACTCTAGCTCAAAGTTTGTAAAAGTGGGGAAAGGGGGGCTGGGGGCGGTATGGTTGGGCGTGGCATTCAAATTTTTGGTGCAGATCTATGTGGGATGTCAATTGCTATCTTCATACCAAATTTGGTGAGTCTAGCTCGAAGTTTGTATAAAGTGGGGAAAGGGGGGCTGGGGGCGGTATGGTTGGGCGTGGCATCCAAATTTTTGCTGCAGATCCTTGTGGAATGTCAAATGCTACCTTCATACAAAATTTGGTGACTCTAGCTCAAAGTTTGTATAAAGTGGGGAAAGGGGGGCTGGGGGCGGTATGGTTGGGCGTGGCATCCAAATTTTTGCTGCAGATCTTTGTGAAATGTCAATTGCTATCTTCATAACAAATTTGGTGACTCTAGCTCAAAGTTTGTAAAAGTGGGGAAAGGGGGGCTGGGGGCGGTATGGTTGGGCGTGGCATTCAAATTTTTGCTGCAGATCCTTGTGGAATGTCAAATGCTACCTTCATACCAAATTTGGTGACTCTAGCTCAAAGTTTGTATCAGGTGGGGAGAGGGGGCTATGGGGCTGGGGGCGGTATGGTTGGGCGTGGCATCCAAATTTTTGCTGCAGATCCTTGTGGAATGTCAAATGCTACCTTCATTCCAAATTTGGTGACTCTAGCTCGAAGCATGTAAAAGGTGGTGAAAGGGGGGCTATGGGGCTTGGGGCGGTATGGGTGGGCGTTGCATTCAAATTTTTGCTGCCGATCCATGTGGGATGTCAATTGCTATCTTCATACCAAATTTGGTGACTCTAGCTCGAAGTTTCTATAAAGTGGGGAAAGGGGGTCTGGGGGCGGTATGGGTGGGCGTGGCATCCAAATTTTTGATGCAGATCTATGTGGAATGTCAATTGCTATCTTCATACAAAATTTGGTGACTCTAGCTCAAAGTTTGTAAAAGGTGTGGAAAGGGGGGTGGAAGGGGTGCGCGTGGCTCCAAAACTTTGATGCAGTTTTTCGGGAACGAGAGAAATTCTGCTGCTCATCGCTGAAAAGAGGCGCTTACGTACTAGGTGGATGAGGTCTCGTCACCCATTGGACAAAGCAGAGTGGAACAGAGCGCAGAATAGGCTTCATCGCGTATTGGTGGCACATAAATCAGCATGGTTTGATGACAGGCTAGCCAATACTGGAGTCGAAAGCGAAGCGACGCACTCGCTCTGGAAGGCCACACGCGCTATTAAAAGGCGTTGCGCAAGGAAAGCGCCACTGGTGGACAGTAACGGGACATGGTGTCGAACTGACCAGAGTCAAGCTGATGTGTTTGCTGCTCACCTCGCTGAACGCTTTCAGCCATTCAATCTTGCCAGTCTCCAGCAGATTGAAGCGACACACGACCAGCTGACTCAAGCGCTTCAAATGGACCTGCCCATCAAGCCATTTGATCCTAGCGAGATAGCTGATGTTATTGCAAGCCAGAGTACCAAAAAGGCACCAGGCCATGACGCCATCTGCAATGCCACTTTAAAGGCACTGCCCAGTCAAGCGATCATCTTCATTGCGTTGGTTTTCAACGCCATTGTAAGGTTGCAATACTTTCCTCCTCAGTGGAAACTCGGAATAATCTCTATGATACACAACCTGGCAAGTCAGAAAGGGAACCCGCTTCATATCGGCCGATTAGCCTTCTCCCTTCCATCTCCAAGGTGTTTGAGAAAATCATTGCCGCCCGGATGGTCAGGATCATGGAAGCTAAAGGGATTATTCCTGAGCACCAGTTCGGATTCCGTGCTGGCCACTGCACTGTTGAGCAGTTACATCGGGTTGTCGAGCAAATTCTGACTGCCTACGATAGTAAGGAGTATTGTAACGCTCTCTTTTTGGATATTCGGGAAGCCTTTGATCGAGTGTGGCACACCGGAATACTGCTTAAAATCAAGCAAACGCTGCCTGCGCCATATTTTGGCCTACTTAGGTCGTATCTTGAGGGAAGACGATTTGCGGTCCGGTTTCACTCGGCCCTCTCTACTGAACATGATGTGGCAGCTGGAGTACCACAGGGAAGTGTCCTTGGTCCCCTGCTTTACTGCCTGTATAGCCACGACATGCCGCAGCCAGATGAAAGCTTGTACGGGACATCTATTCTTGCCACATTTGCCGATGACGTGTGCGTCTCCTACAGGTCTCGATGCGAACACGATGCAGCTGACGGCATCCAGGACTATGCTACTAAGTTTGCGGATTGGGCTAGACGCTGGAACATCGGCATCAATAGCGAAAAATCGTCTAACGTTTGCTTTACTCTTAGGCGGAGAACGCCACCGGCTGTGCTTGTGGAGGGGGCCCCTGTTCCACAGTCGAATGCTGCGAAATATCTTGGAGTTACCCTTGATCGCAGGCTCACCTTCGCTAAGCAAGTGACTGCCATAAGAACGCGAGTACGTGCTGCGGTGAAAAGACACTACTGGCTTCTCTGCTCGCGCAGTAAATTGTCACTGTCCAACAAAGTGACAATTTACAAGCAAATCATATCACCAATATGGAAATACGGCTGCCAAATCTGGGGCCTGGCCTGCGACAGCCAAATTCGCAGAATTCAGGTCGACCAAAATAGGATTGCAAGGATCAGCACCGGTTGCGGGTGGTTTGTGCGGAATACCACGCTGCAAAGGGACCTAAAACTGTCCACGGTTTTCGACGAAATAAATCAGCATTCGAGCCGCTATAATGATAGACTGGGCCGCCATAGAAATCGGCTGGCAAACAGTCTTACCAGACCTCGACCATCAAGGAGGCTCAATAGACGACAACCACAAGATCTCATGGCTCGATCTCCTTTGATGACGGTCAGAAGCTGACGCATAATTGCATTTGTTATTTTGTATTTTTGTTATTGTATTTGTATATAGGTTATTGTTATTGTTATTGTTATTTATATTGCTAAAGCTAATTTTCGTTAGCCGGTGCGCCCATAAGGGCTGAATGAAGAGAAACCAAGGACACAAAGGGGTTTCTAGCTTACTCCGTATGCCTTAATAAAATAATAATCAAAAAAAAAAAAAAAAAAAAAAGTTTTTCGGGGGTCGTTGCAAGCTATCTTCCTGCCAAATTTGGTGGCTCTAGCTCCACAACTCTGGAAGATACACGCATTCCCGTTTTTGACGAAGCTTTGGGGCAACTGGGGGCGGCTAGGGTGGTATTGGTGGGCGTGGCATCCAAACTTTTGATGCAGTTTTTGGGGGGTCATCATCACCTATCTTGGCACCAAATTTGGTGGCTCTAGCTCAAAAACTGTGGGAGATATAGCCATTTCTGATTTCAAAATGCGGGGGGGCTGGGGGCGGAATGGGTGGGCGTGGCTCCAAAATTTTGATGCAGTTTTTTGGGGGTCGTTACCAGCTAGCTTTCTACCAAATTTGGAGGCTCTAGCTCCACAACTCTGATAGATACACGCATTCCCGTTTTTGACGAAGCGTTGGGGTGGATGGGGGCGGCTAGAGCAGTATCGGTGGGCGTGGCATCCAAACTTTTGATGCAGTTTTTTGGGGGTCATCATCACCTATCTTGGCACAAAATTTGGTGGCTCTAGCTCAAAAACTGTGGGAGATATACGCTTTTTTGACTTTAAATTGCGGGGGGGCTGGGGGCGGAATGGGTGGGCGTGGCTCCAAAATTTTGATGCAGTTTTTTGGGGGTTGCTAGTAGCTATCTGCCCACCAAATTTGGTAGTTCTAGCTGTAAGGATGTGCGAAATATGTGGATTTATCGGTTTTGAGTTATCGAATTTATCGATTTGCCAGCCCCCCAGTTATCGTAGAACCCCCATCTTGACACTTTAATTTACTATCCCATAGATAAAGAGAATTGGAAAGTTTCAAGTCTCTAGCTTGAAAAAAATTCCTATTGCATTCCTAAACAAAATAAAAAATATTGCATACCTTACGAAAGTTCTTTTTTTTTTTTTTTTTTTTTTTGATTTTTATTTTATTAAGGCATAATTTTTGAATTTTAGAAACAAATACAGGCAACATCAGAAATAAAATAAATAAATTTGTCAAAACTGAACATTACTCGTTGCTGTGCACAATTCACAGACTTTGGACGCTGTTGCGTGCAGTGTCGGCAAAAGCTATACAACCACGAACATTAGGAAAAAGTGTTTAAACAGTATATCCAGCCCAACGGGCACATCGGGCACCCAGCCGTTTTTATCGACTGTGCAGTGTCTGAAGCTATCAAGTATGGATGATAAAACTCTTACGCGCTCAGAATCTAGTCAGTCTAAAAAAGCGATGATGTCGGTAGCTGGCATATCTCAAAAGGACCTTAGGGCTCAGTTGTTAAATGATATCACAATGAAGATAGGATCCAACAGCAAGACTTCCAACGCAGAGAGCAATGTGCCTGCATCTACTGCACACCCATCTGCCAAGCAACTGACGTCAACAGCCGATGTGTCATCGAGGGCTGAGTTAGTCAGCAAATTGACGACAGTTACCAATAAGTACTCTGGGCTTAAGACAGGGATAAGTAGCTCAATAGCTACGAACATTAAAAGCTCCCACGAACACGATGATGATGATGACCAGACAGCTGCTGCAGCGGCCCGCATGCATGTCTCGCAAGCGAAGAAGATCGGTAAACGGAAAGGACCCTACACAACCTCTCCCCCAGCATCACGCCGCAAACATAACATTGCTGACGTAGTACTAAACACGACCAATAAATTTTCTCTTTTGGCCGAAAAAGATGACGACGGTATGGACGTCGAGAACGCTACTGAGATATATGAATCTTCAGAAGATGAGTCACCAAATCAGGCGGACCCCTTGGATTTGGGAGCATCAACATCTGCGCAGCCTATAGCCACCGCTGTTGGTAAGAAGCCACCCCCTATTGTAGTCAATAACATTGATAATATCTATGACGTGTGGCAACTTCTGATGAATGTTGTGGATGAAAATAGATTGGTTATTAAATCCAATATGGGTAAAACCATGCGACTCCTTGCCAGCGATGTGCCCACCTATAGAGCTATAGTGAACAAGCTTAACGAGCACAAAATTGAATTCCACTCATACCAACTCCATGAGGAGAAGCCTTATCGCATTGTCATTAAGGGACTGCATCACTCTACGCTTAATCGAGAGATTATTGATGAGCTTAAGAGCAAAGGTCACACAGTTCTCCACTTACATAACCCAAAAAAGAAGGACTCTAATGAGCCTATGAACCTACACTTTCTTAATATAGAACCAGCGCCTAATAACAAGGGGGTTCTTGCTATTAGGAAAATGTGCAAACAGGTGGTTAAAATTGAGACTGCTCGTAGAAGTCATGAAGTTGTGCAATGCCACAGATGTCAGGAGTATGGACACACAGCCAAATACTGCACAAAGCAGCCTAGGTGAGTAAAATGCGGCGATAACCATCGGTCTACTGAATGCACCAGGTCACCTGACGTGCCAGCTACATGCGTACACTGCTCTTGCAGCCACCCGGCAAATTATAAGGGGTGCACGGTTTTCATCGAGTACATAAGGCGAGCGGGAGCTCCTAAGGCCATTAAAAACGCCAACCTAACCCCAAAATTGCCAAACCAGATCCGGAGAATCAGAACACATGAACCAGAGCCAGTAAACGTTCCAAGTTCATTCATTAAGGAACAAGTTGGAGGGCAATCATATGCTGCTGTGGCTAGACGCGGCCTAAAGCAGCAGCAAGAACAGAGTCAAACCCGACAACAAGTTGAGCAACAGATGCCAGTCAACGGAGATGAGATCTCTTCTGCCATCAAGGATATGACTCGAGCTATTGAGAGAATGGCAGATATGCAGCAGCAAGTTTTGGGGATGCAACAGCAAATCCTCACGCTTATGACCGCGTTGCTGTCAAAATGAATTCACCACTAAAGGTTCTTATCTGGAATGCCAACGGCATTTCAGGTAAAGTACTAGAGCTTGAAGCTCTAGTACGAAAACATGACATCAAGGTCATCCTCCTGTCAGAAACCAGGACGAATGGCTTATCATTTCCAAGAATATTTGGCTTCGAGGTGTACCCAGTACATTGGGTTGATAATCGTACAGCTGCAGGGGGCTGCGCTGTACTCGTTCGGAGCAATCTGATACATTTCCCTCAGTTGACTTTAGTTAATCGGGCTTACCAGTATTCAACGGTTAGAGTTTCGACAGATGCTGGAGATGTGGTTTTTGGAGCTATCTATTGCAGGCCAAATGAGAGGATATTGATTAATGATTTTAATAATATTCTTAACTCGGCTGGTAACAAGTACTTGGTGGGTGGAGATTGGAACGCTCATCATTGGCTGTGGGGTGGACGAAGCAGCAATGCACGAGGCATACAGCTTGCTGGGAGCCTGTCTCGTAGACAAGCAAAGATCCTTGCAACGGGATCACCAACAAGGTACCCTTATGGAGCAAGAGGTACTCCTTCCTGCATTGACTTTGCCATATACCAGGGGATTCCAGACCAGATTCTTTCCATATCTGATGATTGGGACCTCCCTAGTGACCACCTTGCCCTGATAGTTACTTTGGATAGCAGTGCAAGAATGGTCAGTGGACCACCAAGGCTCATCAACGCACGTACCAACATTGAGGAGTTTCAGAGACGGATTGGCGAAAGTATCGAGCTTAACACTACCATCAACACTGGATTGGATGTTGAAAATTCCATTGATTTGCTAATCGCCAAGATCCGGTCGGCTGCAGCTGAAACCACCCCGCCCCCTATGGTAAGACGCCAGGATAATTCTGGAAACAGACTCCCAGCGGATATAGCAAACTTGCTCAGAATCAAGAGGCAAAACAGACACAGATACCAGACAACGCATAGCCCTCAGGACAAGGCAGTATGGCGAAGATCTGAGAGGGAGCTTAAGGAGGCACTACGCAGGCTTAAAAGTGAAACTTTTACTAGAAGGTTAGAGAGTATGGATTACACATGTGATGCTGGTTACTCTCTGTGGCGTGCCACACGTAGCCTAAAGCGCCAACCTTGGAGAACTGTACCGCTTCGCTGTCCTGGAAACGGGCACTGCCAAACTGACGACGAGCAAGCTGAGACGTTTGCAAGTCACCTTGAAGAACGCTTTACGCCGCTTGACCTAGCTGATCAGAATAGCCTTAATGAGACCGCCCAAGCACTGGAGACTCCTCTGCAGATGTCTTTGCCCATCAACCCCATCAGAGTGGAGGAGGTCAAGGAAGCTATTAATATCCTTCCTAGTTCTAAGGCTCCTGGCCATGACGGTATTTGCCACACCACCCTGAGGGCCCTGCCAATTCGAGCGCTTCTCTTTATAACGTTGATTTTCAACGCTATACTAAGAACCCAGCACTTTCCTGCCCAGTGGAAGTTAGCAAGGATCCACATGATTCATAAGTCGGGTAAGCCGGAGGATGACCCTGAGTCATATCGACCGATCAGCCTCTTGCCATCTCTGTCTAAGGTTTGGGAGAGGCTTATTGCTGCACGGCTTGTTAGGCTTATAGATAATATGAACATTCTTCCTGACCACCAATTTGGGTTCAGGAGAGGGCATGGTGCAATTGAACAGGTTCACAGAGTGGTTAACCACATACTTAAGGCATTCGATGACAAGAGCTATTGCTATGGTATCTTTGTGGATGTCCAGCAGGCGTTCGACCGCGTCTGGATTAGAGGTCTGCTTCAAAAAATAAAAACGCGCCTCCCAGCTCCCTATTTCATGCTAATGCGTTCATACCTAACGGAACGCAGGTTTGAAGTCAAGGTGAGGGCTGCGATCTCTACCACGCGGGAAATGAAGGCGGGCGTTCCGCAAGGCAGCGTACTGGGCCCTTTTCTATACAACCTGTACACGGCGGACATACCCACTCCTGATGATCTTGAAGACCTCGCCTCACCAGGTAATTTTCTCATTGCCACATTTGCTGACGACGTGGCAGTATTCCACTCTGCCTCTTGCGAGTACGAGGCTGCTGACGGAGCCCAGGAGTATATCCACATCCTTGAGAGCTGGGCTCGCAGGTGGAACATCAAGCTCAACGCCTCGAAGAGCCAAGCTGTCAACTTTACACTGAGACGTGGAGAAGCACCGGCAGTCTGGCTTGATGGGAGTCCCTTGCAGCCTGAAAATCATGCTCGATACCTGGGGATCACATTGGACAAAAGGCTCTGTTTTCGCTCTCACTTTGATGGGCTCCTTAAGCAATGTCGGTGCAAGCTGTCAAAAGTTAATTGGATGATAAACGCCAATAGCGCCTTGCCGCTGCGCTGCAAACGGGCAGTGTACAACACTTTGGTTGCTCCGACTTGGAGATATGGTATACAGATTTGGGGCATTGCGTGTCGGACAAGTCGACGACGTATCCAGACACTCCAGAATTTGGCTTTGCGTCGAATAACTGGTGCTGCCTGGTACGTACGAAATTCAACCTTGCACAATGACCTCAGATTGACTACCATAGACAGCCAAGTTGGAGCTTATTCCATCAGATACAACGCACGTTTGCAGCGGCACCGAAGCCGGCTGGCTAGAGAGCTTGCGGGGAGAAGAGTCGTTAGAAGACTTAAGCGCAGGTCATTTGGAAACCTAATACAATAGCCTGGTGACGATCCAAAGGAAGTCAACCTAATCCACAAGACCTACAACTACGCCTGAAGTCAACCAGGCTTGCCGAATTTACTAATGAAGATCACTGTGTTGTAATAAAAACTAACTGTGTTTTTGGTCCAATACATTAAACCCAAGAAAAAAAAAAAAAAAATTAAGGCATACGGAGTAAGCTAGAAACCCCTTTGTGTCCTTGGTTTCTCTTCATTCAGCCCTTATGGGCGCACCGGCTAACGAAAATTAGCTTTAGCAATATAAATAACAATAACAATAACAATAACCTATATACAAATACAATAACAAAAATACAAAATAACAAATGCAATTATGCGTCAGCTTCTGACCGTCATCAAAGGAGATCGAGCCATGAGATCTTGTGATGGTCGTCTATTGAGCCTCCTTGATGGTCGAGGTCTAGTAAGACTGTTTGCCAGCCGATTTCTATGGCGGCCCAGTCTATCATTATAGCGGCTCGAATGCTGATTAATTTCGTCGAAGACCGTGGTCAGTTTTAGGTCCCTTTGCAGTGTGGTATTCCGCACGAACCAGCAACCGGTGATGGTCCTTGCAATCCTATTTTGGTCGACCTGAATTCTGCGAATTTGGCTGTCGCAGGCCAGGCCCCAGATTTGGCAGCCATATTTCCATATTGGTGATATTATTTGCTTGTAAATTGTCACTTTGTTGGACAGTGACAATTTACTGCGCGAGCAGAGAAGCCAGTAGTGTTTTTTCACCGCAGCACGTACTCGCGTTCTTATGGCAGTCACTTGCTTAGCGAAGGTGAGCCTGCGATCAAGGGTGACTCCAAGATATTTCGCAGCATTCGACTGTGGAACAGGGGCCCCCTCCACAAGCACAGCCGGTGGCGTTCTCCGCCTAAGAGTAAAGCAAACGTTAGACGATTTTTCGCTATTGATGCCGATGTTCCAGCGACTTGCCCAATCCGCAAACTTAGTAGCATAGTCCTGGATGCCGTCAGCTGCATCGTGTTCGCATCGAGACCTGTAGGTGACGCACACGTCATCGGCAAATGTGGCAAGAATAGATGTCCCGTACAAGCTTTCATCTGGCTGCGGCATGTCGTGGCTATACAGGCAGTAAAGCAGGGGACCAAGGACACTTCCCTGTGGTACTCCAGCTGCCACATCATGTTCAGTAGAGAGGGCCGAGTGAAACCGGACCGCAAATCGTCTTCCCTCAAGATACGACCTAAGTAGGCCAAAATATGGCGCAGGCAGCGTTTGCTTGATTTTAAGCAGTATTCCGGTGTGCCACACTCGATCAAAGGCTTCCCGAATATCCAAAAAGAGAGCGTTACAATACTCCTTACTATCGTAGGCAGTCAGAATTTGCTCGACAACCCGATGTAACTGCTCAACAGTGCAGTGGCCAGCACGGAATCCGAACTGGTGCTCAGGAATAATCCCATTAGCTTCCATGATCCTGACCATCCGGGCGGCAATGATTTTCTCAAACACCTTGGAGATGGAAGGGAGAAGGCTAATCGGCCGATATGAAGCGGGTTCCCTTTCTGACTTGCCAGGTTTGTGTATCATAGAGATTATCCCGAGTTTCCACTGAGGAGGAAAGTATTGCAACCTTACAATGGCGTTGAACACCAACGCAATGAAGATGATCGCTTGACTGGGCAGTGCCTTTAAAGTGGCATTGCAGATGGCGTCATGGCCTGGTGCCCTTTCGGTACTCTGGCTTGCAATAACATCAGCTATCTCGCTAGGATCAAATGGCTTGATGGGCAGGTCCATTTGAAGCGCTTGAGTCAGCTGGTCGTGTGTCGCTTCAATCTGCTGGAGACTGGCAAGATTGAATGGCTGAAAGCGTTCAGCGAGGTGTGCAGCAAACACATCAGCTTGACTCTGGTCAGTTCGACACCATGTCCCGTTACTGTCCACCAGTGGCGCTTTCCTTGCGCAACGCCTTTTAATAGCGCGTGTGGCCTTCCAGAGCGAGTGCGTCGCTTCGCTTTCGACTCCAGTATTGGCTAGCCTGTCATCAAACCATGCTGATTTATGTGCCACCAATACGCGATGAAGCCTATTCTGCGCTCTGTTCCACTCTGCTTTGTCCAATGGGTGACGAGACCTCATCCACCTAGTACGTAAGTGCCTCTTTTCAGCGATGAGCAGCAGAATTTCTCTCGTTATCGGGATTCTGTCTGCTGTGGGCCTCCGAGATGGGGTGCGAGTAGCCATTCTAGCTGCTGTCTTGACTTTATGTGTGAACGAGTCGATAGCATCAACTATGTCCTTTTCGTTGTTAAACGTTGTGTTGAGGTCCAGTGAAGACTCAAGCTGCTCTTTAAACAGTTCGAGGTTAGTGCATCTGCTGATTATCCGCTCCGTCTTAGGGTATGCTATTGCTGCCGCATCCAGCGTAATTACGAGCGGTAGGTGGTCGGAGCTAAGCTCAACAACCGGCCGTATATCTGCATGGATACCCAGGACACCCCTTGTCAGCGCAAAATCAATATATCCTGGTGAGCCTCTACTGCTGTACGGGTACCTCGTTGGGCCTCCTGTTGCAAGTGAGTTAACCTCTGAACTCAAGACAAGATTTGCTAGCGCATTGCCTCTTTGGTTGCACCTCCCTGCTCCCCAAAGCCAGTGAGACGCATTCCAGTCTCCCGCAACGATGAACTTGGAGCGCTGCTGTTCCAAAATAGTCTTAAATTCATCCGTAGTCCATATAAATCTCGGGGGACAGTACACCGCACCAAAATTGATAGGTCCGAGCACTGTTTCTATAGCTGCTGAAGCAAGTTGCACCTTGTCAGTAGCTACAGGTATGAGCGGGAAGTGGACCAGGTTAGACCTGATCAGGATCGCTGCACCACCTTTGGCGTTGCCAGCGCTCGGATCATTAGCACTATACGCCTCAAATCCGAATAGTTTGGGTGCCTCCGACCCTTTGCAGTGTGTCTCGCTGAGCAGTAAGACATCTATCTCATGTCGCCGAACAAAGCACTCTACTTCGTGCAGCTTCGTAGATACGCCGTCGGCGTTCCACACTAAGATGCGTAGCGGCATCATTATGGGGCCTTTTGTGCCTGGAGCGCAGTGAGCAGATTAAGAATCTGCCCCTGCTGCTGTGTCTGTTGTTGGTGCTGCTTCAGCATCATCATCATTAACTCCATCTGCTTTTCTTGGTGCGACTGGAGAGACTTAATGCTTTCGTTAAGCGACTGCAGAATGGCTTCAATGTTGCTATTGTCCATCGAGTGCTGGGGTGCATCCCTTGTCGTCCTTTGACGGCTGCGGCTCCTGTCGATGCACTGTTGCTGTTGTTGGTGTTGTTGTTTTGGCTGCTGCTGTTGCTGCTTAACTACATCCGCATAGGAGACTAAGCTTCGAGCAGTAGCTATAGGCCTACCTCCAGTCGTAGCCCGTGGCATAGAGCGCTCGAAGTTCTCACTTCTACCACCTACCCCGCTTCTGGGCCTGGAGCGTTGTAGAAACGCCTGGTATTTAGGACATCCCGAGTAGTGAGCAGGGTGCTGATCACCACAGTTGTAGCAGGTGCAGAGCTCATTGCGGGGTCGAGAACAGTCCCTGGCAGGGTGCTCTCCAGCACATTTCACACATATGTGCGCCTTACGGCAGTATTTTGCCGTGTGACCAAACTGCTGACATCTATGGCATTGTACAATAGCAGTGCGCTTTCGGAGGGGTTCAATAACTACTCTCATATGGCAGAGTGTCTTGACTGCCAGTATTGACTTGTTATTGGCCGCTGCGGCAATGTTCAAAAAGAACATGTTTACGGGCTGATCTTTGGGGGTGCCTGGCTCGCTTCGCCTCTGGGGCGTATGGGCATCGATCACCTTGTGGCCAATTTTTTCCAGTTCTTCCTTGATCTGGCTAATCAGCGTGCTGTGGAGCAAGCCTTTAACGCAAACTCTGAATGGCCTATCTTCTTTCAGCTGGTAGCAGTGAAATTCATACTGCTCTTTCTCAAGCCAACTGACAATGCTGCGAAATGTGCTGGCATCGGCCGTGTAGAGTCTCATGACACCATCCAGTGATGCCCTAGCCTCGACCTTGCTCACATCAGAGACACTTTTAATGCCTTGCATCAGTAAGTTGACATCATTGACGCCCTCCATAACTATTGGCGGTGGCTTAGGTTGTGCTTTTTCGGCAGTGTCAGTGCTGCCGGCTGTGGCAGCAACCCGCTTCGAAGCAGCAAAATTATTTTGGTGACCGGTGCGGGACTGATCGCATAGCACGTCACTTGCATTTTCCGACTCCATATCAGTTGCAGGTTGCGCAAGTAACCCGAAACGGTTTGAACTGCCGCTGTAGCTTGGTTGCAGTAAGGAGATGTTGCCACCCATCATGCCGGGTTTTAATTTCTTACTCTCAAGACTTGGAGAAGCGCATGAAATTGTCTTACGCTTAATTTTTTGGAAGCGCTGCAAAGCTCCATTGGTGGTTGAGAAAGCACCAGTTTCCAATGTCGGTCCAGTCATGGCCATTTCAGCTAAGCGGTTGATCTCACTATCTGAGGGTTCGTTGACGGCTTTACTAAGTGCTTCGCCAAGAATCGCTTTGTTTTTTGTCATAGCAGGCAACTTTGTCTGCTGCTTCGCGATTTGCCCGGATTTTATACTCTTAAAAGTATGCATCAGTTTCACCAAGATCCTAGCCTAGGCTCGAACCTTGGGATGGTTTGAGTAGTAGCTCAAAGCTTTTCTATCTGGCACTTGAACCAAACAGACCGTGAGCTTAAAGTCAAAAAACAGGGATGTTTTGCGACCACGTGGCCGCTCCGCAGCGAAGTCCCGCTTTGGGTAAAATTGCACTGACTTTTAAATGTTATGAAAATGCGGCACTTTCACTTTGATATCACTGACAGTGACTTAGGGGATCACTATTCACAATTTGTGCCACTATTGTGGGCTTGTCTTTAGTTGTTAGCGGTGAAAATTTAATTTGTTCCACTAGCGTTATACAGACGCGTGCTGCTCAGCTTGAGTGTGACCAGAGACTCACAAAAGTTCTTGTTCTGCAATTACATTCAAATCCAAGGCTAACAAAGTACATATATTTGCAACTACTTTTCATGTGCTACCGATTTAAAAAAATCGGCCAGATATAAACCATACAAGTGAGAGGTGTCACCCCAATCATATGATTGATGAGTTGGGCAGGAACATATAGGGACGTTAAAATAGAATACGACAGTAAAGACAGTTGGGGTTCACAACGATACGCAACAACAGTGCTTAGCCGAACCAACCATGAACGCAGAAAACGTTCAAGCATTAATATCAGCCGCAGTCACCCAAGCAATAGCGCAACAGCAAAAGGTGTTTCAAGTGCAGATTAAAGCTGTTGAAGAAAGAGTCAACAACTTGCGCATAGATGCCCCTCAGGTAGAGGCATATCAAAGAATTGTTGTCGACCCAACAGTTAAGTGCGATATTCCACTTGACATTATTAAATCCATTCCTGACTTCGACGGAACGCAGGACGAATACGTATCGTGGCGACAATCAGCTACAGACGCGTACGAGCTTTTCAGGCCACACAATGACAGCAGCTCCCACTATCAGGATGTCTCTATTATTAGAAACAAAATCAGAGGGCCAGCAAGGGGTTTGTTAGTATCGCATAATACTGTACTGAATTTCGACGCCATAATAGCAAGATTAGACTGCACATAAGCAGATAGGACGTCACTACGTACCTTGCGCCAAGCGCTAGATATGGTCAGGCAAGGCGACCTAAGTCTAATGGACTATTACGATATAGTCGAGCGTAAGCTGACTCTAGTGACCAACAAAATAATTATATCCCATGACCAAGAAAGCGCACAGCTAATGAATAAAGAGGTTAGAGCGGATGCATTACACGCACTCACTTCAGGATTGAAAAAACCTTTAAGAGCTATTGTCTTCCCAGCTCAACCCAAAGATTTGCCATCTGCATTGGCACTCGCTAGAGAAGCGGAGGCGATCATTGAGCGGAGCATGTTCTCAGCTTCATACGCCAAAGCTATAGAGGAAAAATCCCAAGCCAACGAAACCAACAGGTCCCGTGCTCAGTTCAAACAGGGCCAAAACGGCAGGGATGAGCGAGGTCACGAAAAAAATCCTCATTTTGTTAAGCGTCAGCATAACAGCGACCAAAACAGAAAGGAGCAGGCCCAAGCGCCCGAGCCGATGGAGGTTGATTCATCCTCAAAATTCAGGCAGCCCACAAATTTTGGGAACCAACAAACCAATAGCGCGCCCGCAAAAAAGAGACAAAACTCGTCAGAGCGAGTGACTGAACAGAGACGCCAGCGCGTAAACAAAATAGTTCAAGATACCCCCACTAAGGAGGAAAAGAATTATACAGATACAGCTGAAGAATCAGTAAACAACGTGGACGACGACAATGAGTCCCTATTCGGCAGCGAGTCGTTGAATTTTTTAGAGAGCGCTCCCGGTTACCCGTCGTCGAACGGCGGTTGGCTGGGAAAACTTTAAGAATCTTAATCGACACCGGCGCGGAAAAAAATTATGTTAAGCCCATAAAGGAGCTACGAAACATAATGCCAGTCGCCAAGCCGTTCACTGTGAGTTCCATACACGGCTCCAGTGAGATAAAAAACAAATGTCTCATGTCAATTTTCCGGCAAATCTCCCCATTCTTTATTCTAGACACGCTTAATACCTTTGATGCCATCATAGGCTTCGACCTCTTAACAGAGGCAGGAGTGATATTGAATTTAAATAATAGCACGCTAGAATACAAAAATACTTCAGAAAAGCTTCAGTACTACAATTGTGATAGTGTAAACTTCACGGACGTAGACGATATAGTGGTTCCGAGCTCCGTTAAAAAAGAGTTTGAAAAAATGATACTGGAAAGAGTAAAGGTATTTTCGACCTCTAGCGAGGCACTACCATTCAATACCTCTGTCATTGCCACTATTCGTACTGAAAAAAATGAGCCAGTATATTCAAAAATGTACCCGCATCCCATGGGTGTAGCAGATTTTGTAAATAACGAAATCAAACAGCTTTTAAAAGATGGTATAATTAGGCCGTCGAGATCGCCATACAACAGCCCAACATGGGTGGTTGATAAGAAAGGGACAGACGCCAATGGCAACAAAAACAAACGGTAAGTAATCGATTTTAGGAAACTAAACGAGCAAACTATTCCCGATCGTTACCCAATGCCTTCCATTCCAATGATTCTTGCGAACCTTGGAAAGGCCAAATTTTTCACAACCCTAGATTTGAAATCAGGGTATCACCAAACAAGACCGCGAGAAAACCTCATTTTCGGTAAACGGTGGAAAGTATGAATTCTGTCGCTTACCCTTCGGTCTAAAAAATGCGGGAAGCATTTTTCAAAGAACCATAGACGACGTGCTCAGGGAACACATAGGCAAAATATGTTACGTCTATATAGACGACGTACTCATTTTCTCCGAAAAAAAGACCGACCATGTTCAGCATATTAACGCGGTACTAAAGTGCTTAAGTGACGCTAACATGAGAGTTGCCCAAGAAAAAACAAAGTTTTTCAAAAAAAGCGTCGAATACCTAGGGTTCATAGTGACCAGCGGCGGGGCAAGAACTGACCCCGAAAAAGCCAAGGCCATGCAAGAATACATCGAGCCCAAAAATCTGTTTAGCCTGAGATCATTCCTCGGCCTAGCAAGCTATTACAGGAGGTTCGTTAAAGATTATGCAGCAATCGCGAAGCCTTTGACGGACATTCTCAAAGGCAAAAACGGAACAGTCAGTAAGCACATGTCCCGAAAAATTCCGGTTGACTTCGACGAAACACAGCGCAATGCGTTCGAACGCCTAAGAAACGTTTTGGCATCTGAAGATGTCATAGTTAATTACCCAGATTTTAAACAACCTTTTGACAGGCAGGCTGATCACAATGATCTCGCGAACCCTAAAACAATGCGAACCTTATTACGCTACGAATGAGAGAGAATTACTGGCCATAGTTTGGGCCCTAGGTAAACTCCAGAATTTCTTATATGGCACCAAGGAAATAAAAATTTTTACGGACCATCAGCCTTTAACCTTTGCAGTTTCGGAAAAAAATACCAATGCTAAAATTAAAAGGTGGAAAGCATACATAGACGAACATGATGCGAAAATGTTCTACAAGCCTGGGAAAGAAAACCTTGTAGCCGACGCCCTGTCACGGCAAAATGTAAACGCCTTACAAAACGAACCCCATTCCGACGTCGCAACCACAGCGAAGTCTCACTGACCTACACGGTCGAAAAAACGGAAAAAACAATAAATTGCTTTAGAAATCCAATAATTTTAGAAGAGGCATGTTTCCCACTAAAACGAAATTTTATACTCTTTGGCAGCAAAACTCGCCATCTAATCAATTTCACTGACAAAAGCGCCATTTTCGAAACACTTAAAAAAGTGATCAACCCAGGTGTAGTAAACGCGATACACTGCGATTTACCAACACTGGCCAGTTTCCAACACAATATTGTGTTACATTTCCCAGCAACAAAATTCTGGCACTGCAAAAACTTTGTATCCGATATAACCGACAAAGTCGAGCAAAGGGAAATAATAACTGCCGAGCACAACCGCGCGCATAGAGCAGCCCAAGAAAATACCAAGCAAGTCCTTCGCGACTATTATTTTCCAAAAATGAGCAAGCTAGCAAATGAGGTCGTTGCGAACTGCAAAACTTGCACCAAAGCAAAATACGACAGGCACCCCAAAAAACAAGAGCTTGGAGTAACACCAATTCCCTCTTACCCGGGAGAAATGCTTCATATTGACGTCTTTAATACAGATAAAAAGCAATTTCTAACTTGCATTGACAAGTTCTTAATATTTGCTGTTTTACAGCCAAAAACGTCTCGTACAATTGTTGACGTCAGACCCTCCATAATGCAATTGGTAAATCTATTCCCAAACATCAAAACCATTTAATACGACAACGAGGCAGCCTTTAAATCGGAAACGCTAACATCGCTCCTCAAAAACGGATACGACATTGACATTGTAAACGCTCCTCCCCTCCACAGCATCTCAAATGGGCAGGTTGAACGTTTCCATAGCACCCTAGCTGAAATTGCACGGTGCCTAAAAATCGACAAGAAAATCGACGATACGACCGAACTTATCATGAGGGCAACAGTAGAGTACAATAAAACACTCCACTCAGTCACCGACCAAAAACCAATCGAAATCATACACGCGGCATCCAACAATCTACGACAAGCCGTAAAAGAAAAACTTGTAAAGGCCCAAAACAATAACGTCGAGAGATGTAACGCGAACAGACAGAATAGAGTTTTTGACGTAGGTGAAAAGGTGTTCGTAAAACAAAACAAGAGGCTGGGAAATAAGTTATCCCCTCTATGTTCGGAGGAAACAATACAAGCAGACCTAGGAACGTCTGTTCTTGTAAAGGGGAGGGTGGTCCACAAGGACAACCTCAAGTAGAGTTTAAAATTTTTTATTCACCACCAAATAGATTAGTAATATAAATTAGACGCACAGTTTTATTTCTCTTATTTTCCTTTCGCCTTGCAGGATTGCGATTACGGTTATGCTAATAGTGGCAGTAGCAAACGCTCGGATTACCGATTACTCACATTCTAATTACATCCCTGTAATTGATGGCGATGCGATAGTATGGGAACAGCAGGACTACTTGAGACATTCAAGCAACCTGACTGAGTTCAATGAAATCGTAGACAATACAGAAAAATTAGCCAAGCTGTTCCCACAGTCACACATGCGAAAACTATTAGATGTTGATACAGATCATATTAGAAGTTTATTGTCCGTTTTAAAAATCCACCATAGAATAGCCAGAAGTCTAGACTTCCTCGGCACAGCCCTAAAGATAGTAGCAGGCACCCCAGATGCCGCAGATTTCGAAAAAATAAAAATGTCCGAATTCCAATTGATAGAGTCAAACAATAGGCAGGTAGAAATAAACTCAGAGACTCAAAAGCAAATCAATAAACTTACTGACACCATCAACCAAATAATAAAGGCTCAAAAAAACGATTTTGTTGACACCCCTCACTTGTATGAAGCACTGTTGGCGAGAAACAGAATGCTAATAACAGAAATGCTAAATTTAATGTTAACATTAACTTTGGCTAAATCAAATATAATAAATCCTACCATATTTGAACACGATGATTTGAAGTCTCTAGTTGAACACACTATCGATGTCCCTATAGTTAGCCTAATGGAGGCATCTACCATTAAGATATTGCAGTCCGAAAGTTCATATCCTAATCGCATACCCTAGAATAAAATTTATTTGTAAAAAGGTCACAATTTTTCCCGTATCACACTACCATACAATATTGCAACTACAAGACAACACCGTGGCCGAATGCGAGGACGATATCCTAGCAGTCACGGAGTGCACCACAACTACCTACTCCACGTTTTGCAAGCTAGCGGCACACGACACCTGCGCTCGGGCACTGCACGCTGGCAGCACTGCGCTCTGTCATTCGCAGCCCAGCCACCTGGAGCCAATAACGTATGTAGACGAGGGCATAATAATAATCAACGAAAGCCCGGCAAAGGTCAGCGCCGACGACGGCCCAGAGATATCAACAAACGGCACGCACCTCGTTTCCTTCGAGCAACTCGCAATCGTCAACGGCACCAAACACGTGAACCAACGTGAAGCCTTAACCAAGACACCAGGCTTAGCAGGGTCACCCCTCTTAAACATCATCAGCCATGATCCAATCTTGAGCATGCCATTACTACACAGGATGAACAACCAAAATCTAAGGACTATCCAAAGGTTCAAAGACGAAATGGAGTCGAATTGGCCACCCAAGATTGTGCTCGCAGCTGGAGTAGGACTCGGCATCATTTTTTCCACTTCTCTGCTCCTTTTCCAAGTGCTAAGGAGAAGACGAGATTCGAGGGAAATAAAGACGGCCATCAACAACATCAAATTGACCGAGGACAGTCACGATCCTGAGGGGGGAGTAGTTAACTCATAAGTTAAGTTAGTAATTGTTTTGTGGGTTGCCCTTTGAAATCGCTGAGTCGAATGTTTACATCAGCATTCCAAGTTGCAATGGTCAGAGGCGGTAACCTGATACTTTTGTATTGTCGCAAGAGTTATCCGTTGCTGCCTATGATTATGCTGAGTCGGCTTGCCGACCACTACATTGTAGCGTGATGCAAGCGTCAAACTGGGGCCTTAGACCTAAGAATATTGTATTCGAATAATCAGTTCAGCTCAGAGCGCGATTCATATAAGACGCAAAATATATACTGCTCCGGCAACTTGTCGTTATATCAATTATTCTTTTATTGTTGTCTAAGACCAAGGCTAGCAACAGGAAGTCAGTTAACTTTCACACCGTAATCTTCTGTTAATATCAACACGAAGACACTTAGCTTCACCTCTAGCATCAACGAGGGAATCACTTCACACACCAAGGAGAGAAGCTACCTTACTGGAAACCTGCAGCGAAGGACTGGAGGATAGTACAGAACTTAATATTTTACTGCCAGATGACACTTAATATGAGGTCGTTAAAAATTACCCACAACCAACAAATGCGGACGAAGCTCGGTGCTTAGTTGCATTTTGCAACTACTACAGGAGATTTATTAAAATCTTTTCGGATTACTTACGCCATTTAACAAGGCTTTGTAAAAAGAATGTCCAGTTCGAATGGACATCAGATTGCAAAAATGCATTTGAATATTTAAAAAGGGAATTAATGAAACCTACATTACTTCAGTACCCAGATTTCAGCAAACAATTTTGCATAACCACAGATGCCAGTAAACAGGCATGTGGAGCGGTACTAACCCAAGACCATAACGGTCAACAGCTACCAGTGGCATATGCTTCAAGATCCTTTACTCAAGGTGAAAGTAATAAGTCCACAACAGAACAGGAATTGGCCGCAATTCATTGGGCAATCGGCCATTTCAGACCTTATATTTACGGCAGGCATTTCTTGGTAAAAAGTGACCATAGACCTTTGTCATATTTGTTTTCAATGAAAAACCCAAGCTCCAAGCTAACGCGAATGCGATTAGATCTGGAAGAATATGCCTTTACAGTAGAGTACCTCAAGGGGAAGGATAATCATATAGCAGATGCGCTATCCCGAATAACAATCGGTGAGCTAAAGGACATAAATAGACAAATTCTGAAGGTAACAACGAGATCTTCAGCAAGACAGGAATCTACCTTCGCAGGTACAAATTCAAAATTGCAAGAACCAAAAGTTAAGAAAGAAATTATAAAGCCCAATGTCTATCAGGTAATCAATAATATTGATGCCAGAAAATACATAACTCTCAAAATAGACAAGCATAAGTGTTTGTTGAAAAGAAGGAAAAATGTTATTGTAAGATTTGATGTGACCAATTTATACTCTAATGGAAAATTCGATTTTGATCAATTTTTCCAAAGGCTTATTAAAGAAGCCGGAGCATATAAAATCACACAATTACAAATGTCACCATGTGAACAAATATTTGAATTTGTCACAATAAATAATTTTAAAGAAATGAGCAATAAAAAATTGAAAAAGTTAAAAGTAGCGCTACTTAACAAGGTGACAATTATAGACAAAAACGGTGAGGTTCAAATAAATGCAATCCTGTCCAAATACCATGACGATCCGTCAGAAGGAGGCCACTCAGGAATTTCTAGAACCCTGAGAAAAATAAAAAACTTTTATTACTGGCCACAAATGACAAAGAAAATAACCAAATACGTAAAGACTTGTTTAAAATGTCAACAAGCCAAAACATTGACTCATACTAAAACACCCTTAACGCTTAATGAAACGCCAGCAACAGCATTTGATATAGTGTTGATTGATACCATTGGTCCACTTCCAAGATCAGAAAATGGAAATGAGTATTCAGTCACAATCATTTACGACTTGACTAAATATTTGGTTACAATACCAGTACCAAATAAAAGTGCAAAAACAGTTGCTAAAGCAATACTTGAGAATTTCATACTTAAGTATGGCCCAATGAAAAAATTCATTACGGACATGGGCACTGAGTATAAAAATCAACTTGTAACAGACTTTTGCAAATACATGAACATTACTAATGTTACATCTACAGCACATCATCACCAGACTTTAGGGACAATAGAACGTAGTCACAGAACACTTAATGAATATATTCGTTCATACATCTCTGTTGACAAAAGCGATTGGGATGTGTGGATTCAATATTTTACATATTGTTTCAACACAACACCGTCAGTTATACACGACTATTGCCCATATGAACTCGTATTCGGCAGATTGCCGACACAGTTCATAAATTTCAACAAAATAGACAGAATAGACCTTATCTACAATATTGATGACTAGAAGTAGCGTATAGAAGAGCTAGGCATATGTTAGAAAAAGCTAAAGCTAGTAGAAAAATTAGCTATGACAAAAATGTCAAAAAATAAATTAGATAAAAACTATTTAGGTCCATATATAGTAGAAACAAGTAAATCAAAAAAAAATTTTGAAGACATGCTTTTATACGCTTTCTTGCATACATATGTAATCGATAGTTTAAAAAGGTTTATATAATAAAAAATAACATAAAAAAAAGTATGTCTCGGTCGGAGATCGAACCCATGACCTTCGGCCTGTGAAGCGGCAGTTTTCTCTCTATGCCACCGGAGCTCGTCAATTATGTAAGTCAATTTAGTAATTTAAGCAAAAGGGAAAACTGATTTTCGTGGTTTTTACATGATATTACTTATTTTATCGTGCCAAAAACTTTAAAAACATGTATTGTCATCTGAAACACATCTTTGGTGAAAAATTCAGAGCGCTAGCTAGTCGGGAACTTGGTGAAAATTTGCTTACAAGATTCCGGTACAAACATACAGACAGACAGACAGACAGACAGACAAGTCAAGTTAAATAAAAGCATGTAAAAATAGAAGGTAATGACAATATAACCATTAAGAACAATAAAGAAAAAAAAAAATAGTACATAAAGCCACACAAAAAAAAAAAAATTTTTTTATTATATAGATATAATGACAACTAAAAAATGTACTATTTTTCCTATATATGTTAATTACAACAAATATAAACACGTTATTCTTATTATTCTATAGTGCAGAGAGCCGCTCCGCTGCCGGCGTCACTGGCTATAGCCTAAAATATACTTTAAGATATATTGTACAATACATTCAATAAAAGAACTCCAATATAATCACTATAATGTGTCTCCAACCATAATTCCTATAGTACATTTGCTATAAACTGTGCAATAAAAACTTTAAACAAAATATTAATGGAGTCAATAAAGAAACGTCTATCCATAAATGAGCAAGGAACAGTATGCTGACTACGCTATTGGATCCACGCTTGAAAAAAAAAAAAAAAAAAAAAAAAATGGATTTCAACACAGCTAAAACGCTGAACAAGCAGCAACATTTTTTGAAAATGAGCTTGCAAATTTCCCCGTCAGAGAGACCTCAATTAATCTGCCCGTCGCACCGGATACAAATTCCCAGGACACTGTGAGATTTTTTGGGTGAGCGATCGTTGAACAAAGTTGGAAACTCACGAGTGGATGCAATTCTGACTAAAAGGCAATTGCCGCACAAGATATGGACCCTCTGTTATGGATGAAGGTATGTATAAGTTCTATATAATTAAATACATGACTTTTTTTCCAGGTGAATCAAACTGATTTTCCCGCTATTGGAAACAATTTTTGCAAATATCTCTGCATTCCCGCTAAGTCCGTAGAATCAGAAAAAGCATTCAGCAAGGCGGGCCAAATTATTTCAAGGAAAAACATGTTAACATTATTTTATTTTTAAACCCTAACTCTTGGTTCAAATAAACCATAATCTTATTGTATTCGTTTAAAATAAATTTTATTTGGGCTATACTATCGATGGCGATATCGACACTATCGATGGAACTATCGAAACTATCTATGGTTCAAAATAACTTATCGTCTAATATCGATGGCGCCCGCTATCGATAGTTTTCCACCTCTATGAAAAATACTGAGTATCGATTAAATATCGTGCTCTTCCCATCTTTACTATTATGAAACATGAAACACTTTTTGTATACATAGGCTGCGGTATTTCATCGTTTCAAGAAATTTTTCTATGTAAGTTGTTGCTGCGGGACGCTTCAAGCATGAAACATGAAACGATGAAACGAGCTGTTGAACACCCTCAATATATTTTGATTGAATATCATTATCAATATTATATTTTTGATTCGCCTTCTCACATTTAGCTCACTCCATGCACGTTTTTGCTGGAGCAACCCAGAGGAATAGTTGGTTCTTTTTAAGGGACCGAAAGTGTGCAAGCTGCTAGAAGTGCTTAAAAATTAAATTAAGATTTTACTATTCAAAAGATTTGCACCCTTCTTTAATTGAAATTCCGTTCCTGTAGTGATATTATCCAAGTCATTTTCTGACACTTTATTTTATTTTATTCAGAAGTGTCGGACATTGACTTCGACAAAAGTACTACTGAATACACTTTCGGAACTTTCCGATAGCGCACCCAAGTCCGACTGTAGTAAGATACACAGAGAAGCATTATTATAAGTAAACCATAGCTTCACATCATCAGCAAACATATAAACAAAAGAGTTAGCTATATCAGCTGGAAGATCGTTAATAAACAGATTAAATAGAAAAGTTTCAAACGACTCGCTTGGGAAACAGCAGATGTCACAAAAATAGGTTTGGATACAGATGATTGAAAGTCCAAATTTTTTAGTTTATTACACAAATATTTCGAATGCCACACGAAGAGTTTTGATGCAAATCCAATAATACTTAAATTTTTCAGCTACAGAGAATGACTTACAGAATCAAATGCCTCACTAATCTTGGTTTAAACAACGTCAATTTGCATTTTTCCCTGAATCCCATTGACAACAAGCGAAGTGAATTCAAGAAGGTAAGTCGTAGTAGATCTACGTTGCAATTGAGCATAAATAATTTTATCAAAGACTTTCGGAATGGCGGACAACTTGCATATACCCCTATAATTTTTAAAGTTAGACTTAGAAGAAATTTAATGGAGTGGAACATTGTTTATTGTCAACTATGATAAGCTGACATAAAATCCAAGTTAATTAAAATTGAAATAAGATTTAAAAATCAAAATTACAATTAAGTGAAATAAAATTATATATAAATCAGAAAGTTAATTTAGGTTGAAAATTTATAAATTTAACGTTAAAGCTCTGGGAAATTCAACAATAAAATAAGTGGTCCAACATTAGTTGCGTGGATTAGGAAAAACCCATAAAAATCCAACCAGACCAGAGTTAGATTAGTAGTAAGTGGTTACGATTTGATTGAATTGAGGAATTGAGGTCTCCAAGGATTAAGAGAATAAAGCTTATTATAGTCAAAACATGTAACACGAAATGGTTCATGAATTAAATAGTTGTTCGAGCAACGATCAAGGCTAAGGGGTAGGAACTTACGTGAAGATCTAATTGGGACATTAAGTAGATTAAAAAAAAATAGTACTCCATGCATAGTTCTACGGTTTAACAGGGAGGGAAGATTAAGCGCTGTTCGAAGGAGTTCAACGATCCCTATTTAACAAAAACTCTGTATACTTATCTTGTACGACCGATTCTGGAACATGGAACTTGTATATGGTTTCCCAAATACGAAATTCATCAGAACAAAATAGAATCGGTACAAAAACAATTTCTGCGTTTCTCACTTGGAGGTCTTAACTGGGACACTAACAATAATTTGCCATCTTATCGTAGTAGACTTTTACTAATAGATCTTCCTTCTCTTAATGATCGTAGAATAATGCTAGCATTTTCATAACCCTTTTCATATTCTGTGTTCTTTTTATAACGATCTTTCCCACTTAATACCCAGTGCCATTCCTACTTGCTCTATTAAAAAGTTAGTTTTGTGTCATTTGTCCGCATGTTCATCGATCATCGTAACCGCACGATAATAATATACAATATTCCATGCATTTATTTTGGACAACTAATTTGAGTACCTCCCATACATCCTGGAGCACTTTGAACCATTGCACTACTGGCGCCTGATTGTCGCACAAGCTGAGAGTTTGATCGCGAGCGAGAATACAAAAACAAAACACATTACTCATTCCACTACTGGCGCCTGATTGTCGCACAAGCTAAGGGCTGCAAAAAAAAAAAACGGATTTTCTCTTCTTAATGCATAAGTGCATACAGAAATAAGTGGACAATGCGCTTGAAAATTTAAATTTAATTATTTTTTGTACATGTTTCACTTCGCACAGTGCAGAGTTTTTTTTTCAGATTTATGTGCTTTTGACAATCTATTTACGACCCAAGAAGCGTTTGTTGTTGTTGTTAGTGATGTTGTTGGGCCCGCACTGCTACTTTTTGTTGGTGTCATTGGCCTTGGTCTAAAGAACTTGTGGGATAGTTCGGAGGGGGCTAAGCTGAGGCCACCTGGCGGGTCGCGGGTTGCTTTTAGCAAACGACCTCTTTATGCGGTTAGCTGTGAATAAGCGAAAATCCTTGCATATAAGCAGTCCTGGACAAACAGCGGGTAAGGTACCGTTCACCGTACCGTTCAACGTACCAACAAGACGCTTTTGTCGCCGTTTTTAAAGCATAGCCGCACACACTCCTAACTCCTTCACACATACCTAACTTCATCCTTACCTGCCCTATTCTCACTCCGGGCTGTACTAAGATTTCATTCGAACCGTGCCGAAAGTCAACTTGACCGGGGGCCCATATTAAAAACTAGCCCAGTTGATAACGGTGAGCTCAGGCAGATGGCGACCGCCCGTTCTAATTAGCCTTACCCGGGTACTACGGATCTCTGACTGGGTGGACCTTATATTTCTCCGCAACTCGTGGGATCTCATGAAGATTAAAAACAAAAACAATTTAGGAGTGCAGCAGGATACCCCCGCTGCCAGTGCCGCGAGGCACTTTGAGGACCGCCTCCTTGACGGGGAGCGGCCCTCCAACATGGGACCACCCCCACGGCGCCCTCACCAGGCGCAACAAATAAGAAGGCCGCAGGCCTTGTCACCGCAGCTGCACGAGGAAGCAAGGCTGGACCATCGCAGCCGATGCGACCAAGTCTAAACGCAGTTCGGCGACATGGCGTGCAGCACCAGCAGCCACAAGTGCAGCTGCCAAAATTGGGAGAGTCGGGTCGTTTGGATGATCTGAAGCGAAAAACTCTAAACGGCTCGAAAACCAAATGGTACCTGAAGTACCTTTAGCAGGGACTACCCCCTCCTAAGGCACTGCGCATGGCAATGGCCAGTAGGAAGCAGAGATAACGCTCGGTCCAGCAGAGCTGGATGGATGAAGAGGGGACGATGTCTTTGCAGGAGTTGGCTGAGAAGCTGCAAACGGCAGAGGATGAAGAAGCTGACATCACCTTGACGGGCAGCGGTGATGTGGGAAGCTCCCAACCTGCATCACCAGGTGCTGGAGCGGCGGATACGTGATAGTGACGCCAAACGTCACCGTCACTTTGCTTGCCCAGATTAACCTAAACATGAAGCATGCATCATGGTAAGGAAAATGTATTAATTTTACTATTCCTTCAGAATTCCTCACTAGGGACTGCGTACCGATTGCCGTAAGGGCAAAAGGTAACACCCAAAAAAATATATACACAAGAGTAAGTGATAACAGCTGGAATATCATTAGTAAACAAATTAAATAGCAAAGGTCCTAGGTGACTATCCTTGGGAACACCAGAGGTAATTAAAATAGGTTTAGATACAGGCGATTTAAAAACTGCTTTTTGCGTTCGACCACTCAAGTACTCCGAAAGCCACAGTAATAGTTTTCATGAAAATCCAATAATATTTAATTTATGAAGCAACAGAGAATGACTAATAGAGTAAAACTCCTTACTTAAATCGGTGTAAACAACGCCAGCTTGCATTTTTTCCTGAAACCCTTTGATAAAAAGCGAAGTGAATTCAAGAAGGTTAGTGGTAGTTGATCTACGCCTAACAAAACCGTGTTTATAAGGCGATATAGTTGAACTGCATCCGTGTTGCAGTTGAGAACATATAATTTTGTCAAAAGCTTTTGGAATGACAGACAACTTGGATATACCCCTTTAACTTTTAAAGTTTGACTTTGAAGAATTTTTAAGGAGTGTAATTATAAAGGATTCCTTCCATATACCAGGAAACACAGTTGAGTCAACAGACAAGTTAAATAATTTATTTAAGGGCTTACAAAGTGAGTCCGCGCAGTACCTAAGTATACAACCTGACACTCCATCAGGACCAGACAAGTAGCCAGGTTTGATAGAGTTAAATTCACTCAGGAGCGTCAATACCTACTGGGACATATATGCGATTTGACGTTTAAACTTGAAAATGATAGAAATTACTACTTCTATATAAATTCGATGAGTATACTGATTGAAAATACTCAGCAAATAGATCGGCTATTGCCTGATTAGAACTTCCTTATGTATCATCAAGGTATACTGAGGATGGCAAGCAAGAAGACTTACGTTAAGAGTTAAAAAATTTTATAATCTGGTCACGTGAAAAGTTAAGTCTACAACGATTAAGATAATTATTATAACAAGATGCGTTAACAGAATGAAAACTAGATTTTGCTACTAAATACGAAGATAAATTTAAAGTAGTTCCTGATTTTTTAAATTTATTATAAGAACTTTCTTCGCATTTTTCAATTTCGATAGTGTCCTCGTAAACCAAGGTGGTTTATTATCACTTGAAGAACAAGTAAGGGGGACACAAATATCCAAAAGCGAATTCAAGGTCCCATAAAATATGGCAATGGCAGTTTCAATATCACTACAGCAGCGATGTCCAAAATTTGAAAAGGCAGCCACGCGTGGTTGGCAAGATAAATTCTGCCGGCGTTGCAGCCGACACATATATATAGAGAGAGAATATGTGTATTCTATAAATAAAACGCTCGGCAGCTTGTTTTCGTACGATGAGCGTGTTCGGCTGCATTTGCTCTCACAACTCATGTGTTCGGCTGAAGCTCAAAAGTCATACGCGCAGTCATTCGCTATGCTGCATTCAATGAGGGAAGACCACAAAGCGCATGATTTGTACTCTACACCGAATAATATTTTTGATGTCAATTGGAAAAATGAATTATTTTTCATTGAAAATATGGATGGTAACACTCAATGTTTATTGTGTCATTACGTTGCATGTCGCTTTATTAATTATGTTATTAAAAGGCACTACCAACTTTGCCACGGGAGCTATACTGAAATAAAATGGAAGGAGAGAGATTTAAAAATTTTAATTTTGTGTTATGTTAATTTTTCAGTGCAAAGCAGTAAAACGTCACGTTGCCTTCGTGTTTTGCTGCTTCTCACCAAGAAGAATAGAACTCATATAGAGTCGTCATGAGGCCAAACTCTGACTGCCAGTTGGAATAGGCAATCGTGGCGACACCTCTCTCTCAAAGCGCTGCTGCTGCTTTTTTCTCTGCCAGCGCATTTCGTGCCCGAGTATCAAGTCACTCGGCTTGGCGACTGCTATACGCTTTTGTTTTCTCATAGCGCAGCCAGCCAGCCATGCTCTGAGTATATGCCCATAGGCAGCGATTTTGCAGCGCGCAGTCGCTTCTTCGCTTGCTGTTCGCCCTTCTTTTCCTTGTATAAACATATGAGCGTGTATACGTCACACGATCATATGTTATGTTTATTTCTTTTCACTTTTTGCGACGTTGCTATAGTGAAGCTATGCACTATACCCACATACATATATATTTTTATATGTTTGCAGTTTTGCTAGGATTTCTTCTGATTTTTGTTATTTTGTTTGGGCTGGCTAGTGTTAGTGTGTTAGTGATTTTGTATTTCTACATGACATATTTAATTGTATGAGTAGCATGGCATTCATTGACCTTTCTCTACTATATTATCAATTCAATTTGGTGCAGAATTTGTATTTTGCCTACAAAAACCTAAAAAGCAATACTTCCAAGGCAGCCAAATATCATATTTTGTGCTGATCGACCATTTGCAGTATCAGGCGAACAGCAATATAAACAAGCGTCTAGTAAAATAAGCAGCCGAATATCAGTTTTGCATTGCTGGTCATATATACTCTTTCATGTTTTCAGCTCTATGACCATTTCCAACAATTTTGCCATCGCAACTACCATACACTTATGCAGCGATTCGCACAAACTGCGAAAGTGTATTTTACTCTTTAACTCAAGCCTGCCTTCGTTTTTCGCGCTATTTATTATGTTGTAGATGGTCTTCCTTGACACTGAAAACATTTCGACCAATTCTGCAACAGATTTGCCCAACTGGTGATTGTAGAAAACTAACTGGACAACGTCAAAGCTTAACCTTTTGCCAGGCATTTTAATTATTATATTAAATCAAATTTTCAGTGCTCACTCAGATAAATTTCACAACTAAATTAAAAGATGTGCATATTTAGCGTTGCAGTGAGCTAAGACCAAAGCATAGATAACGGTTAAGCACCGTTATTCGTAGAAATGAGAACAAAAGAGAATTGAAAAAGAACATGTGTAAACAGTTTCTTGACAGTGTAAAAGGGTGTAAACTTACACTTTGTTGATTTTCTTCTAAAGCATTTATAATTTTAATATGGGGTTTTCGCAAGTTAACTAAGAATAGATTGTTTATAAATTTGCCATCAAAGAAATTTCAAAAATATTAGTAAAAAGCCTGTGTTTTTTACATTCAAAGTAAAATAAATTGGTTGTTTTGCAGTGTGTAAAGTGTTTCTTGACAGACTGTATGTACATATGTATATACATACACACCTGCGCGCAACTAAATTCCGTTCTGTTCCACTGATTAAGTTTTTCAGAACAGCACAACCCATAATATAAAACACAATAAAAATACGTTTATTAATATTTTATATTTTTGTGCATACTTGCATACATATTTACACGCCAACATATGTACTTAAACGAAACCACCACCACCAGTTGATCGGCGCCTTTAAGCGCGCAAGCGTACATATGCATGTACATACGTAAATCCATACACAGAACACATAGCATCCCTACATAAATTGCTATTTACATAAATTCCACACACATATATGTATATATCTACACATTACATCACGCCATCATCCATATACTAAACATACGTTTTCCATATTTATGCAAACATAACACACAATAATTAAATATACACATTTCAACATATTAAACGCAGCACTTGCAAGTGAATTATTTCCAACACTTGTCAAGTCGCCGGCACTCCATAACATAAACAAAATACAAGTGCAATATAACATTTACTTTAAAATATAATACAAAACAGGCGCCGAGTGTACAAAGAGATTAAAATTTAATAAAAAATTTATGTTTTGCCCGCATTAATTAAAATAACACCATATAGACCAACATATGCATATGTAAGCTTTGCTAGTTCCGCTCTTGTGAACTGGTAAAGGTAACAACGAATACTTTGTCGTAGAGGCGCTAACGGATGTAATAGCCTATTTCCACTGCTCAGTTATTCATTTAACAGTGAGTTAACAGTAGCTGAGGTTCAGTTTGCATGTATTCTCCCATAAGGGGCCGTTCACAAATTACGTGAGGCATTTTTTAGGATTTTTTGACCCCCTCCCCCTCCCCATGGTGTGATTTCGTAAGATTTTCCTTTACTCCACCCCATCACAATCTCACGTGAGATTTTTCAAAATGTGTTTTTGGCTGTAAAATCCATTGGATTTAAGAAAAATACAAAAAAAAAAAACAAAAAAAAAACAATTTGTACGATAAACACCATTGTGTAAAATTTCGCCATATTTTTATTCTAGAAAAATTCCTTACTTTAATTTAACTTCACTTTCACACATTTTACATGGTTTTCTATTGAAAAAAAAAATTACGTGATATTTGTTAAAACATCGCGATGTTTCATCGAAAAATTCACAAAACAGCTGATTGGAGATTGAAGAGGCAAGTGTAATTTTGTATTATATTTTCAAAATAATTAATGTTCTTCGTTTTTAGATGGATTCTCGTAAAAAATACGTTGTTTGGGAGCAAGGCATGGAGAACTTGTTTATGGAGTTGTGGGAGGAAAATTACATTGCTCTCAGGGCAATGCAAAGAAGCTCCCACATATATGCGAAAATGACGGAGAAGTTGAAGAAGGCGGGAATGATGGAAGTGGATGGCGGTCATCGGTGACCGAAGTGGAGCGGTGTGCTTCAGAGCGCTCATCGCCGGCGTCTAGAGAGCAACCGGCAAAGCGGCGAAGAACGGCAAGTGGTTCCGTCACGCCGTTAGAGGAAGCTTTTCTAGCTTCCATAGCTTCTCAGGAGGAGTTTTTTTTGGCAATATGGAAATAACTCTTGTTGTAATGTGCAGTTCCATTCAGGAAACATTAGCATTGGTTAATGAAACGTCAAGGAAAAGTGTATAAATTTAATTAAGTGTAATTTGTTTAGCTCTGTATAAGCATTAAAGCCTGCAAATCCAAAAAGGCATCTATGATGCACATATTTTAGGGTAGAAAAAAATAAAGAAATAAATGAAGGCAAGTTATATAAATACAATTTCAATTTATTTAGTTTTTATATATTAAGGTGCTCGCTTATAGCTCTTCTTATTTTACCAGCAGCAACATCCCGATCACTTGTAATATTATTATGTTCCGGTTGCGGCAATGAACTGTCTTGCACTTCCCAAGCATCTGATATTACTGAGTTGTGCCTGTTTAGAAAATTATGGAGAATTCATGCGGCCAGAACAATTTTCGAGGCGTTCTCGTGCCGGCTGTCCAAGCCCTTGCCAACTCTTCTGAAACGGGCTTTTAACTGTCCGAATGCATTTTCTACGACCCGCCTTCAAAAGACAATAATTGTATGTTATTTCCCTTTGCGGGCCAAGATGGAGAATGGGTAAGGCTTCATGAAGCTTTTTGAAAATTTAAAAGCGGAGTCACCAATTAGGACAACTAGAACATTGATATCAGCTATCCACTCGTACACTTTTGAGTCGTGCACGCGACCAGGGCACCCAATGCTGGCGTAGACACATCTATAGCTATTTAGGAAGAAAAATGTTTAATAAATAAAATAACTATTAAGTAAAAGCAAGTTCTTACCGATAATCCACAAGGGCGAACCATATCACCGAATACCATCCCTTGTAATTGTAATAATCAACTGCCTCGTTGGCTGGCGGGCGGACTTTAATGTGACTTCCATCTGCAAATGTCAATAAAATAATTATTTGAGGAAGTTGTTAAAAGCTTAACACAAATAATAACATACCAATCGCAAGAAAGCATTGAGGAAATCGCAATGGCTTAAAACCTCTTACATTTTCTTCTACTCTTTGTGTACACTGCAATAGCAACTCGCTTCTCCAAAGTGACTGCTTGTCGGAAAGGAGTATCTCTTTTTGCCATTCCTTGCAAGCGCTCCACAAGGATATTAAATGTTGCTTGCTCCATTCGGAAACTCTCCTTCAAAAACGCATCACTATTGTTTGGCACATCCAGCTCCCAAAATTGACCATGCCTTGAATATTTCCAAAATAAATATAGAGATATTATACTAATTTGTTTAGCTCTGTATAAGCATTAAAGCCTGCAAATCCAAAAATGCATCTATGATGCACATATTTTAGGGTAGAAAAAAATAAAGAAATAAATGAAGACAAGTTATATAAATACAATTTCAATTTATTTAGTTTTTATATATTGAGGTGCTCGCTTATAGCTCTTCTTATTTTACCAGCAGCAACATCCCGATCACTTGTAATATTATTATGTTCCGGTTGCGGCAATGAACTGTCTTGCACTTCCCAAGCATCTGATATTACTGAGTTGTGCCTGTTTAGAAAATTATGGAGAATTCATGCGGCCAGAACAATTTTCGAGGCGTTCTCGTGCCGGCTGTCCAAGCCCTTGCCAACTCTTCTGAAACGGGCTTTTAACTGTCCGAATGCATTTTCTACGACCCGCCTTCGAAAGACAATAACTGTATGTTATTTCCCTTTGCGGGCCAAGATGGAGAATGGGTAAGGCTTCATGAAGCTTTTTGAAAATTTAAAAGCGGAGTCACCAATTAGGACAACTAGAACATTGATATCAGCTATCCTTTTAGCGTTTGCATCAAAAAGCTCGGTTGCATCTACCATTCTTTTCAAATCGCTGCACTCGTACACTTTTGAGTCGTGCACGCGACTAGGGCACCCAATGCTGGCGTAGACACATCTATAGCTATTTAGGAAGAAAAATGTTTAATAAATAAAATAACTTTTAAGTAAAAGCATGTTCTTACCGATAATCCACTAGGGGGAACCGTATCACCGAATACCATCCCTTGTAATTGTAATAATCAACTGCCTCGTTGGCTGGCGGGCCATTCCTTGCAAGCGCTCCACAAGGATATTAAAGGTTGCTTGCTCCATCCGGAAACTCTCCTTAAAAAAAGCATTACTATGGTTTGGCACATCCAGCTCCCAAAATTGACCATGCCTTGCCTATTTCCAAAATAAATATAGATATATTATACTATTTTAAAATATTCTTGCAGTTTAATTTTAGCTTACAAATGACCACTCAGATGGACGCTTCCGTTTTCTGCTAATTGCAATGTTCAACGCCGAAGTATATTACATTGCTCTTTCAAAACAAGCAAACAAGTTTGTAGACATTGCATGTATATCAATAAAACTGACAATAATGCACTACAAGTTTGCAATAATTGATTTCGCTCCATGTTTAATTCGTAATTTTAGCTATAACAAACCAAAACAAAACAAACCGAACAGCTGATTCATTAACGGAGGCTCAGTTACTGAGCAATGGAAACAGCTTTCGTAACTGACTGTTAAGATTAACAGTAACTGATCAGTGGAAATAGGCTAAAATGCGATATATTGTGTTCGTCAACATTCCGATAACGGGTGAAAGTTTGTTAATATTCTTTTACAATTTTCTCTTCCTTTTGATTCCATTTCATTCCAAAAGAGTGGAATATCCGAATAATTTATAAATATTCTTTTACAAATTATTCGTAAGTCCATCTATCGGGGTTATATTTGTAAAAAGTCTTTTACAAATATTTTCAAAAACAATTTATTATTTATTTCATTTATTTTATAAATATTCCCACAAACCCCAGAATTTTTTCTTGCTTGTCACCAGTTCCAACTCATAAAAAATAGTTAATCAATCGTTTTGTGAGGACAGATAATGCCGATAGGACCAGGTCAAGGAGAGAAAAAACAGTTAAACGTTCCGTCCTTGAAGAGCACAAAAAGAAGTTCACACAATCTACCGGTGAAGAAAACCTCCGTTACACCCAAATCCAAGTCCGAGGCCGTCACGCCACTTGCCAAACCCTCCAGCGCCGTTACAGCAAAATCCAGAACCTTCACTTTACACGCTTCAAGTCCGTCGCGATCACGTAAAGGTTCTGTAGGAAAAGGTTGAAAACGAGTTCGACAGTTGCTCAAGATCACTCAGCCAAGGGTGTGGGAGTAGCGATGCTGTCGCGCTTACGTCAATGTACGACAATTGCTACTCTGTATACGAGCGGTGTACGGCACATTATGCGAAGAAATAGTGAGGCTGAACTCCATCAATAGGCAGCCCGCAGTCCGGATAGCGTCTTTTTTTTCGAGGCTGTAGTCTCCCACCTGTTGACACAGAAGTGTTTTATGGACACTACCTATCTACATTGACAACCCTCGACTAACTTCAGTCGAAAAATTGTTTCACCTCAATTCAAAAACTGGAGGTGAAGCAAAGGCAATCGTCTCCAAATCCCCGCTCACTCATGACAGTTTTGCCTTTGCGTGGCATACGTTATATGAGCGGTTCCAAAACAAGAGACTTCTGGTTAACAGCCAGTTAAAAATACTTTTCAACTTGCCAACAGTCAGTGTAGAAACCGGTTCCGCTCTCAAAGAAATTCAGACCAGATTCCAGAGTTGTCTCACAGCCTTGGAACATTCCGACTGCAACAACAACAACACGAGAAAAAGCTATTTCAGTGGAATGTGCAGAGAAAAAAAAGTTCGTTGTGTAAATATTTTTGACTATTTTTGTATATATTTAGAAGGAGAAACTGACTTATCAGAATTATCATGTTTAAGGATCAATATCCGGTTAAAGTCGTAGTTAGTTAAACTCTGTATAAATTTAATGCCCGTGTTAAACAGTGTTTAACGAATTTGGTTTTCTCAATGCAAAGTTAACCTGTTACGTTAAGATACTATCGCATTAATGGTGCTGCCAGACCTTACAAGCGAATCAGCTTTTTATACCCTTCACAAGTGAAACAGGGTATATTGACTTTATCATGAATCTGTAACGCCTTAAAGGAATGATGGGAGACCCCATAAACTGTATATCAAAATGATCAGGACGAGCTCAGGAATTGATTTCCGCGTGTCCGTCCGTCTGTCCGTCTGTCTGTTTCAACACGATTTCCGGCCAAACTGCTGAACCGATCTTGATGAAACTTTCACAGATTGCTTAGATCATGTCGAGTTTGTTCACTATGAAATTTCATCCCGATCGGAGCATTCTACGATATAGCCACCATAAAAATTTACCATATCAACACGATTTCCGGCCAAACTGCTGAACCGATCTTGATGAAACTTTCAGAGATTGCTTAGATCATGTCGGGTTTGTTCACTATGAAATTTCATCCCGATCGGAGCATTCTACGATATAGCCACCATATAAATTTACCATATCAACACGATTTCCGGCCAAACTGCTGAACCGATCTTGATGAAACTTTCACAGATTGCTTAGATCATATCGGGTTTGTTCATTGTTGTCTCTGTCGTGCACTTTCAAGTACCTACATTTCAAATTGTTGTTGTTTTCGCACACGAACAAGTAAATGACGCTCAAGAGTAAAAATATTAGCGAAAAATTACCAACAACTGCACAGAAACATAAGAGGGGGGGAGCATTGATTTGGCTGTGTGAAGGGTATCATAGTCTTGGCATATCCAAAATTAACTATGCACCACTATGTTTTTTGTTTGTTTTTGTTTTGTGACTGCCAAATTCTTATTCTTTTGCCACTTTAAAAATTACATTTAAATAAAATTGAAAGTAAATTGCCTTTAATGATCCCGACTGAAACCCGTAAGCGGCAGCGATACTGTGTCTTCGAAGCAGAAAGAGAAGAATGGCAGAAAGTGTCCGCTCAGTCAACCTGAACCGTTGCACAAAATTTACTTCATGCAATGCTCCATTTCTCCCAATTCAATTTCCATTGCGTGAATGTTGAAAATGCGCTTATGCGATGGCATTTGGCTTTAATAATATAATAAATACAATGCAAGTGTCGGCTTGAGTCAGCTCTTTGCCTAACGATGAGTTTTGCGATATATATATTGGCACTTAACCGAGTTATAAACTTTAACCGGCCCTAAGGCGTCAGTTTAATTTATGTCTCATTTAACCCTAACTGCACTTTGAAAACCTCAATTTTGACTAAACTTAGTATAGTTACGCTTACCGGACATTGAGATAACGGGCCTAAGCCAAGAATCTTTTAGTGCACCTATTTGTGAGTCAAAGGATAAGCTATTAACATATAATTGAGCATGTTTAGTGTAAAGGCCTCTAACATTTTGATTAGCCAAGCTAATTACTTTATGTTAGTTTTTTGCCACCGAGGTGGATGCAACAGGGTGATTTACAGGTGGTGCACTGTTTATCCAATTACGACGAGCTGCGGCGAACAAAACTTTTCAAAACAAAAAGTTGAGAGAAGATCAGGCGGAACATTCAACTTGAAGGAAGATATGCTTCGGGCATGTTTAAATTTTAAGATTTCAACAATAGTATTTGGGGAATCAAATTTATTTTTAACATAGGCACTTACATCATCCGATGACGTATCGGAAGCTAGCCTAGACGTGAAATAAAATTGTGTGCCCCAGCTGTACCTATAGTAGGATTAATAGGCACACAAGCTGTTGAACTGGAAGGCTCATGCATAGAATCATTTCCTGGTATGGAATGAACAATGGTAAGCTTTTAGTGTGACTTCTGGCCGGCGAGTTAAATACCATTAATGGGCCAGCAATAGGAGTTATGGGATTAATGCTAGAAACCAAAAGTGGCTTGCTGGGAAAGACAGGTGGAACACAAGGCGGGTAAGGACCCGAAGTCTTTTTACGCTTCGGAGAAAATTATTCTGAAGCACTTTAAATGCCGTGTGAAGATTATTAAAAGCAAAATGCATAGATTTAAAACCTACAATAAGTCTGCCTCGTGAATTGGGAAGACTTCTTCACCACTTCACTGCAGGCCTGTGTTAGCAATTAAGCGGTTGGCCGTAAAGCCAGCACATTTCATATGGATCACGTTGTCACACAACCTACATAATATAAAAACTTAGTTGGTTGGTCCAACCGTTTTGCAATTCTTACCACAGCAAACAAGCGTTTTAAAGTACATATGTGAATAATTTTATATGACAATTGATAAAATATAATTATAGTTTGTATTTCGTTGGTGACGGTTGTGTTTTTGCTTGCTGAAAACAATTATTTGTTTCTTGTATTTGTGTACAGAGTTATACTTGATTTTATTTGGTAAACAATTCTAACAGCGATCGCAAATACACGTTCTATATATTTACGTGAATTTTCCTATAAAATATCATTTTAATATAATTTGCCGTCTACTATGCAGTGCCTAAATATTGTATTAAGAAAAAATAAGTACAATCATTCATACATATATGTATTTGCATTTGCATATTTTGTTTATACTATTTTCCTGCTGTCGCTCTACAGCTTCAGTCCCCTACCGCTTGCGTCCGCTCTTATCCGACGCACTTGCGGTTGTATCTGCCTACGCTCTCTCGCTTACGCGCTCATTGCATCGACACGTTAAATCATACATACTTGCACCCTATTTTGTTTTGTTTGAGCACATTAATTTTCATATTAAATTATTTACATCGTTTAAAATGCTTGTTTTCCGCAGCAAAAATTGCAAAACTGTTGGGACAAAAAACCAAGATTTTGTTTTATGTAGGTTGTGTTACAACACCACATGTGGATCCTGTGGATCACTGCATGAAATAAATGTGCTGGCTTAGCTACAAAAATCAGGGACTGTGAGAAGGAAACTTCCCAGTACATAAGATAGACTCATGTAGGTTTTAAGCCTTCGCATGTTGCCTTCAAAAATCTGTATACGGCATTTTGAGACTAATTTAAAAAATAACAAGATATCACCGAATCTCCGAATCGTAAACAGACTTCGGTTCCTTATCCACCTAGTGTCCCACCTGTCTTGCCCACCAAGCAACTTCTGGTGTCTAGCAATAATTCCATAAATTCAATTGCTAGTCCATTAATGGTATTCAACTCACCAGAAAAAAATCCTAGTAGTAACTTAACCACCGTTCATTCTATACCAGCTAACGATCCTTTACTTAAGCCCTCCGATTCATCAGCTTGTGTGCCCATTAATCCTACTGAAGGGACAACTGGGGCTTACAAGCCTTTTGTTGTTATGCCTCTTAATATATTTATTTTCGTGTCTAGGCTAGCATCCGATACGTCATCGGATGATGTAAGTGCCTATGTTAAAAGTAAAATTGATTCCCCACTTATTATTGTTGAAAAGTTTAAATTTATACACGCCCGAAGCAGGCTCCGCCTGAAATTTTTTCGACTATTTGTCCTGAAAAGTTTTGGCAGCTCGCCCTGAAGTAGTATGCGAATAGTCGAACTGGAAATAATAATGGTATAAGGATCAGTAGTGCACCGTCTGTTAGCCACCCTGTTGCTTCCACCATGGTGGCAAAAAACTATCAAGAGTACTTAGCTTGGCCTATCAACGTGTAAGAGGCCTTAATACTAATTTTCTAAATTATATGTTAACAGATGATCATTTGATTCACATATACATAGTTGAACTCACGGAAACCTGGTTAAAGCCCGATATTCCTGATTATTCTGCTTCTCCTTCTAAATAAAACTTGTACAGATGCGATCGTGCCTCCCTCAAGGGGGGTGGTGTTCTAATTGCTGTTGACTCAAGTATTTCCTCTGAACAGATGCATTCTCATGATCTTCCGGACATGGAGTTTTTATGTGTTAATATGGCCGTTCACTTTATGTTACTTGTTCTTATCTTCCTCCTCATTCTGATATTCACATTTACGCATCCCATCTTGGTGCCCTGCAACTTGTTTCGTCATTGTTGACAGATACGGATAATCTGATAGTGGTTGGTGATTTTAATCTGCCACATGTTGTATGGTCTGTGAATGACACATCTTCGGCGGTGTTACCAGTCACTTCTGATGATTTTATCGATGGCCTACTGGAGTTAGGCCTATCGCAAGTTAACAGGGTGCATAACTGTAGTGGTAGAATGTTGGACTTAATATTTGTTTCGGACTCCGATTGCAGTAATGCTAGTAGAATACCCCCTCTAGTGCTTCCGGAAGATACCTACCATCCAACCTTAGAACTATCCATCGAAATTCTTAACCCTATTTCAGTATCTAATAATACTTTAAAAACCCGTTGCTTTCGTAAAACTAACTTAACTAAATTAAATTATATTCTTCAACATACTAATTGGTCTCGCCTTTATTCCTGTAGTGATATTGAAACTGCCATTACCATATTTTATGCGACCTTGAATTCGCTTTTGGATATTTGTGTTCCCCTCACCTGTTCATCAAGTGATAATAAACCACCTTGGTTTACGAGGACACTATCGAAATTGAAAAACGTGAAGACAAGATCATATAAAAAATTTACAAAATCGGGAACTACTCTACATTTATCTTCGTATTTAGTAGAAAAATCTAGTTTTCTTTCTGTTAACACATCTTGTTATAATAATTATCTTAATCGTTCTAGACTATACTTTTCACGTGACCCTAAACAGTTTTATAAGTTTGTTAACTCTAAACGTAAGTCTTCTTGCTTGCCGTCTTCAGTATGCCTTGATAATATAAAAGCAAAAAGAAACTAATTATAACATTAAAATAATTATTATTAATAAATGATTAGAGTGATGAACACTAACTAATCTCACATTGGTGACCCCGACGCTAGAATACACGCATTTCTGGCTCAAAAACATAATTGCTAAATTAGCTGACGCAATCAAGCATATTATTGCGCACTCAGGCGAACAATTGTGAAATTCAGAAGTGCACTATAATAGGCGTAAAAAATGTCCACTCAAGAAGATCAGCAAGGTTGCGGAGGAGTCCTGGAAAACGCACAGCTAAATGCACCACCAGCTCCAGCTCAGCCGCGACAACAAGAAATTTTTCGTGTGGGCGTCAAACCTCCAGCGTTCTGCAAGGAACAGCCGGACTTGTATTTCATACAAGTGGAGTCGCAGTTTGCATTGGCCGGCATTACAGCTGATGCAAAGAGATTTCACCATGTTGTCGCGTCACTAGAACCGCAGTATCTGGTGCATATCGCTGACATCATGCGTGATCCACCTCTTGCCAATAAGTACGAGGCAATCAAAGCGGCCCTAAGAAGGGAGTTCATCACCGACAAGGTTCTCAAATCCCTTTGCTTACAGAAACTCCCAGACAACATCCACGCAATTGTATGCGTCATCGACGGTGACTCGGCCAAAATGTCAACGCAAGCGGACATAATAATGGAGGGGCAAAGCAAGCCCACGATAGCGGCGGCACAGACAGGCAACGACGACAAGGAGGCAGAAATCGACGCACTGCGCAAGGAAATTAAGAAGTTAAGGGCTAACGCTACTACATATAACAGCTCGCGAAACATCTCCAAGTCACCAACTCGTTCGCCATTCTGCTACTATCATGGCAGGTTTGGATCCAAGGCTAAAAAATGCACAGAGCCTTGCGAGTTCGAGAAGCGCCAGGCAAAAAACTAAAACCCACTTTGGCACCCGCGGCCGACGAAGTGGGAAGTAATGAGAGCCGCAGGTTATTCGTTACCGATCAAACAACGAAAACAAAATTTTTAATAGACACAGGTGCGGATTTTTTGATCTTGCCGCCAACAGATCGCAACGCACAAACCAAAAGCAAACTATATGCAGCAAACGGCACTCCAATTAAGACGTTTGGCACCAAAATCGCAGCACTCAATTTTGGCTTGCGCAAAAACATGAGCTGGCAATTCGTCATTGCTGACGTCACCAAGCCTATTATTGGAGCCGATTTTCTACACGCATTTGATCTAATAGTTGATCTTCGTCGTAAGCTCCTCATCGATAGTTCTACAAAGCTATTCGCTAGAGGATCAATCTGTAGCGTGGACGTCGAGAAACTGCATACCGTTTCCCCAATAAACAACGACTGTTACGAAGCTCTTCTACGCGAATACAGCGATTTGACCAAACCGTGCAGCTACAACACAAAGAGTACCAACATAACGGTGCAACACTATATCTTCACAAAAGATCAGCCGGTGGTATCAAAGGCACGTCGTCTAAATCCGGAGAAGTTGGCAATAGCCAAACGAGAATTCGACTACATGCTGAAGCAAGGCATTTGAAGCCCAGGTAGCAGCCAATGGGCCAGTCCACTGCACATGGCAGCCAAGAAAAATAAAAACGAGTGGAGGCCTTGTGGAGATTATAGACGCTTGAATCACATTACTAAGCCTGACAGATACCCACTGCCTCACCTTCACGACTTCTCGTACAAACTGTTCGGCAAATCAATTTTTTCCACAATTGATCTGGAACGAGCGTACCACCAAATCCCAATTGCACCCGAGCACCGCGATAAAACGGCCATCATTACACCATTCGGACTCTACGAATTTATTGTAATGACCTTCGGCCTATGCAACGCGAGCCAAACATTTAAGCGATTTATGGAACAAGTTTTTTGGGACATGGACTACGTAACTGTCTACATAGACGACATCTGCATAGCATCGCACAATTCTGAGCAGCACTTGCAAACCATCAGGAATGTCCTCAACAGGTTGCGTCAATACGGGCTACGCATAAACGCATCAAAATGCATTTTGTGCCAGCAACAAGTCAACTTCTAAGGATACCGAATCTCAAAAGAGGGAATCATTCCAACAAAAGATCGAGTTCAGGCAATCACGGAATTCCAAAAGCCAAAGCTGGCACACGAGCTCAAAAGCTTTTTGGCAATGCTAAACGTATACAGACGTTGCTTACCAAAAGCAGCTTACAAACAGGGTTTATTACAGAAGTTGATAAAGGGCAACAGAAAAAAGGATAAAACTCCGATCGTCTGGACTGAGGAGGCTTCCCAAATGTTTGAGCAATGTAAGCACGATCTGGCGAAAGTCACAACGCTAGCGCATCCATCCGCCAATGCAATGCTTGTCCTGCACGTGGATGCCAGCAATTTTTGCGTAGGCGCAGCGCTAAACGAACTTGCAAAAAAAGCAAAGCACGTATGATCGAGAGCTGCTAGCAATCTTCATGGCTGTTAGATATTTCGCGCATATGGTTGAAGGGCGCAGCTGTACTATCCTCACCGATCACAAGCCGCTCACATTTGCTTTCCAACAAAATCCGGAAAAAACATCACCCAAACAGACACGGCAGCTTAGCTTTATCAGCGAGTACACAACGGACATCCAGCATATTCCGGGAAAAAACAACATCGTTGCAGACGTACTATCCAGGGTAGAAGCTATTTTCAATGAGGATCAAATAGACTTCAAAAAGCTGGCCACAAGTCAACAAACAGACGATGAACTGAAAGAGCAGCTCCAAAGCTCTGTCTTGCAACTAAAACAAATTAAACTAGATTACTCCCAGGCATCAGTATATTGCGATACATCCCAAAACCGCATCCACCCGTACGTGACTCTTGAATTTCGTAAGCAAATTTTTAATGCCATGCACAACTTGTCGCATCCAGGTAGGCGCGCGACCGTTATTACAGAACGATTTGTATGGAAGGACATGAAAAGAGACATCGCATGTTGGGTTAGCAGCTGCGCCAGATGCCAGAAAGCTAAGGTTAGTCGGCACAACAAGTCCGCCTTACAGAGATTCACCCTTCCAGACAAGCGATTCGATCACATAAACATCGATATTATCGGACCACTACCAATTTCCAACAACAACAGGTACTGCCTTACTTGCATCGTCCGATTCACTCGCTGGCCGGCCGCAATAACAATAGCTGACATAACAGCCGAAACAATTGCAAAAGCGCTGCTCAACGGCTGGATAATACACTTTGGTATGCCACGCTTAATCACAACCGACCAAGGGAGACAATTTGAGTCCAGACTATTCAAAGAGCTCACAAATCTAACGGGATCTAAACATTTGCGCAAAACAGCCTACCACCCGCAAGCAAATGGCTTAGTTGAAAGGATGCACAGGACCTTAAAGAGCGCAATCAAGTGTCACCGACTCCAATTGGACGGACAGTCTCCCAATCGTACTCCTGGGCATGCGAACAACCGTGAAAGAAAATATCAATACTTCTCCTGCGGAGATGGTATACGGAACCACTCTACGCCTGCCGGGAGAATTTTTCTATAAACCATCAGAGGAATACACCGAAAGCGAAAGAGTTTATCGGCCGCCTGCGATCAACCATGGCAAAGTTGAAGCCTGCCGAGTCCTCACATCATTCCACTGGCAAGGCATTTATCCAAAAGGAGCTAAAGACTTGCTCGCACGTTTTTCTGAGAGACGACACAGTCAAAGCTCCGCTCAAACCTCCATACGACGGGCCATTTCAAGTTCTCGAGCGAAACGGGAAAACCTTTATCATCGACATCAATGGCAAGCGCACTACCGTCACCATAGATCGGGTCAAGGCAGCGTTCTTGGAAACATCAGAAACTTCTCCTGCCGCTAGCCAGTCAATGAGCGAGAACCAAGAGCCACCAAGAGTATCTACAACCCGTAGTGGACGTAAAATCAATCCACCACAGAGATATGTACATTTTGCTACCTAGCAGCAGCATCGGAGGTTGAGTACATGTGGCGGTCACGATAGTTCATAGGCACATACTTATTGTAATCGATACTCTAGTTCGACAACACGAACTGAACTAGCTCAATGACACACAACACACAACTCGAGCATTCAGATGAACAAAAACACACCACGCGCCTTTTTCTATTAGAAACTAATTATAACATTAAAATTATTATTATTAATAAATGATTAAAGTGATGAACACTAACTAATCTCGCAACTCTTACATAAATTATTTAACTTGTCGGTTGACTCAACAGTGTTTCCTGATATATGGAAGGAATCTTTAATAATCCCACTCCATAAATTTCTTCTGAGTCTAACGTTAACAATTTTAAGGGCATATCCAAGTTGTCCACCATTCCTAAAGTCTTTGAGAAAATGAAATGTTATCAACTGCAACAGACATGTAGGTCATTTATATCGCCTTATCAACACGGTTTTGTAAGGCGTAGATCTACTAACACTAACCTTCTTGAATTCACTTCGCTTGTTATCAAGGGGTTTCAGGAAAAAATGCAAACTGACGTTGTTTATACCGATTTTAGCAAGGCATTTGACTTTTTTAGTCATTCTATGTTGCTTCAAAAATTAAATACTATTGGATTTCTATTAAAAATTTTACTGTGGCTTTCGGAGTACTTGTGTGGTCGAACACAAAAAGTAGTTTTAAAATCGTCGGTATCTAAACCTAATTTTGTTATCTTTGGTGTTCTCCAGGGGAGTCATCTTGGACCTTTGCTATTATATCTGTTTATTAACGATCTTCCAGCTGTTATTACTAATTCTTTTGTATGTATGTTTGCTGATGATGTGAAGCTATGTTTCACATATAATGATGCTTCTTTTTGTACCTTGCTACAGTAGGATTTTGGTGCATTGTCAGCCTGGTGTCGTTTTAACTTTCTCAATTTAAATTGTTCTAAATGTAAAGTCATGTCTTTTTGTAGAAGTAGCCCTTATACTGCTCACTTCTTGCTTGATGATTCACCACTTGCCCGCGTGTTTGAAATTAAAGATTAAGACATTATTCTTGATCCTTAATTAAAGTTTGACTCTCATATTTGGTCTATGGTCAATAAGGCCATTGATGTCTTTGGCTTCATCAAGCGGTGGTCGAAAGAGTTTAATGATCCCTACACCACGAAAACGCTTTATACATCCCTAGTACGTCCCATCCTGGAGTATGGATTGTGTGTGTGGTCCCCACAATACTCGATTCACCAGGATAGAATTGAATCTGTGCAGAAGAAATTTCTTCTAATTGCCCTTAGAAGTTTTAACTGGGTTCCTGGAGTTGACTCACCCCCGTATTCAAGTAGACTCCTTCTTTCTCAGTCAGTTCTTTTGAGTCAACTTAAATTTTTTTTTATTTGCAATACTGGCGCTCTAGTCGCACCAAATAATGAGAGCTAATGTTTCGCCTACTGAACGAGGTTTTAGCTAGCAACGCCTGAAATTCTCCAGGCTCTACTATGGCCTCCTTTTCACCACAAGGATTTTCGCCAATAGTCTTTCATACTCTCAGGCTCTGGCCTTAGCTTCACCTGTCCTTCGCCAGGCTCACTAAGTCTGATACTTGGTTTTAACTTGAGGTTGCTTTGCAAATGCAACACACCACAGGGCTTGGTTAATTCACGCGTACTGATTTCTTAGCAAAAGGTTTTATTAATCGTTAAGGACACGATTTGATACGTCCTTATTGCGATATGAGTCCTTGATTTTATTATTTGTCCTTTTAACTCTTATATTATCCATTCAAGGCAACTTGATTCTGCTATTCACGTTGGATTCTTGCACTCTGACTTTGTATGACACTCCTTTGTTCACTTTATGTTTCCACTGACCGACTGATTTGCCGCTTTGTCGCAGGCGGCTCCTTTTATACCCTTCTGCTGCCTCGCTGGACCGGGGCCTGTCAGCGCTGCCAATGTCACCCCAAGGGCAAAGGTGGCGTGATTGTTCCAGTGCATTTTGCATAGCAACAACGGTTTTCCTCGTTGTTGATCACGCCTGCCGCTGGTGTGACGGTGCCCACTATATCCCGTGGATGCACCGCTCACACACCAACGGCACTTTGCCAAGACTTTTACGGTACGTGTTTTTCGGCTCCCATGTGCCAAACACGTACCTAGGCGCTGACATCCTGTGTCAGAGCGAGACAGCATGTGAACTCGTCGCAACTCAGGTCCGGTTGAGGCTATTCATGTAAACGCATTCTGTGAGGCGCTATAAGTAAATATGGCTCCTCACACTCCCCTCTTTCTCCGGAAGAGGAAGCCTTCCACTTAAATGCAAAGTTTTCAAACCGCGCGCCTCCGTTTTGAACCTTGCGCGCGTTAGCAATGTCGCTGTAGCGATCAGATGGTTGTCGCATAACCCCTTCTAGTGGTGCGTTGCGCCGTAGCAGCCAGCTTCGCATCGCACGGCGTTGCTTGATATGGCCGGATCGATATTTGCGATGAGGCCAGATCGATACGTCAACACGCAACTACCCAACACTAATCGGCCATGACATACAATTTGCACTTTGCAATTGTTTTGTTGTTGCTGAAACGAAACTAAAAAGGAAGGGTAAGTAATAAATTTTAGGCCTGCGCCATCTCCACCATATTCTGAGCCACACTCTCTTTCCAGGCCATGCTGTTTTATGCCGCTCGCGCTGGACCACATACCAACTCAGTGTTGAATATTATTCCAGCTTATTTCACACCCCTTTTGCAGTTTAATTCACCTTCTTCTCTTTTTTTTAGGTTAACTACATACATACAAGTGAATCTATTTATTATTTTTATATATATTTTTTTTTATTGTGGTTTATACCAACGTGGTCTCGCGCTTTACTCCGGCACAAAGGCCCGCGTGCCTCTGGCCGATATCCGCACGCGGTATCTTTGGCCATGCACCCAAACTATTCTCGAAGTACGTCGGTCGTTGCCTCCAGCTTCGGCAGCTATCACCTCGGGTGGCCACTCCACTCGCACCACCTCTCACCATCCTGGGGCCGACAGCGGTGCAGACGACTGCCACTGCAGCATGGGGCGAGCTGGCCGTTCCCCAGTCGGGCATGAAACCTGCCGACCGAACGCTGGGCGCACCGGATTGGGCGCCCATGTTGGTGGTGGAGGTGGTGACCCGGGGCAAGGCGGCACGCCCACCTGCAGCGGTGCTGGCCATTCCCACGGTGATCTCTGGGCCGTCGGGCTGGTGGTAAATGGTGCCGGTGGTGGTGACTGTGGTGGCGTCGGTGTTCGTGGTCGTGGCGGCGTGGGTTTTTGTGGTCGTGGCGGCGTGGGTGTTAGTTTTCGAGGCGGCGTTGTTTAGCGCAAAAAGTCATCGCAGGGCGTTGCCAGCTTCTCTGTCCACTCCAGGACAACCGTCGCGGTGACTCTTGAATTTCGTAAGCAGATTTTTAATGTCATGCACAACTTGTCGCATCCAGGTAGGCGCGCGACCGTAAAGCTTATTACAGAACGATTTGTATGGAAGGACATGAAAAGAGACATCGCATGTTGGGTTAGCAGCTGCGCCAGATGCCAGAAAGCTAAGGTTAGTCGGCACAACAAGTCCGCCTTACAGAGATTCACCCTCCCGGACAAGCGATTCGATCACATAAACATCGATATTATCGGACCACTACCTATTTCCAACAACAACAGGTACTGCCTTACTTGCATCGACCGATTCACTCGCTGGCCGGCCGCAATAACAATAGCTGACATAACAGCCGAAACAATTGCAAAAGCGCTGCTCAACGGCTGGATAATACACTTTGGTATGCCACGCTTAATCACAACCGACCAAGGGAGACAATTTGAGTCCAGACTATTCAAAGAGCTCACAAATCTAACGGGATCTAAACATTTGCGCAAAACAGCCTACCACCCGCAAGCAAATGGCTTAGTTGAAAGGATGCACAGGACCTTAAAGAGCGCAATCAAGTGTCACCGACTCCAATTGGACGGACAGTCTCCCAATCGTACTCCTGGGCATGCGAACAACCGTGAAAGAAAATATCAATACTTCTCCTGCGGAGATGGTATACGGAACCACTCTACGCCTGCCGGGAGAATTTTTCTATAAACCATCACAGGAATACACCGAAAGCGAAAGAGTTTATCGGCCGCCTGCGATCAACCATGGCAAAGTTGAAGCCTGCCGAGACCTCACATCATTCCACTGGCAAGGCATTTATCCAAAAGGAGCTAAAGACTTGCTCGCACGTTTTTCTGAGAGACGACACAGTCAAAGCTCCGCTCAAACCTCCATACGACGGGCCATTTCAAGTTCTCGAGCGAAACGGGAAAACCTTTATCATCGACATCAATGGCAAGCGCACTACCGTCACCATAGATCGGGTCAAGGCAGCGTTCTTGGAAACATCAGAAACTTCTCCTGCCGCTAGCCAGTCAATGAGCGAGAACCAAGAGCCACCAAGAGTATCTACAACCCGTAGTGGACGTAAAATCAATCCACCACAAAGATATGTACATTTTGCTACCTAGCAGCAGCATCGGAGGTTGAGTTAATGTGGCGGTCACGATAGTTCATAGGCACATACTTATTGTAATCGATACTCTAGTTCGACAACACGAACTGAACTAGCTCAATGACACACAACACACAACTCGAGCATTCAGAAGAACAAAAACTCACCACGCGCCTTTTTCTATTAGAAACTAATTATAACATTAAAATTATTATTATTAATAAATGATTAAAGTGATGAACACTAACTAATCTCACAACTCTTACATAAATTATTTAACTTGTCGGTTGACTCAACAGTGTTTCCTGATATATGGAAGGAATCTTTAATAATCCCACTCCATAAAAATTCTTCTGAGTCTAACGTTAACAATTTTAAGGGCATATCCAAGTTGTCCACTATTCCTAAAGTCTTTGAGAAAATGAAATGTTCTCAACTGCAACACACATGTAGTTCATTTATATCGCCTTATCAACACGGTTTTGTAAGGCGTAGATCTACTAACACTAACCTTCTTGAATTCACTTCGCTTGTTATCAAGGCTTCGGCAGCTATCACCAGCGGTGCAGACGACTCCCACTGCAGCATGGGGCGAGCTGGCCGTTCCCCATTCGGGCATGAAACCTGCCGACCGAACGCTGGGCGCACCGGATTGGGCGCCCATGTTGGTGGTGGAGGTGGTGACCCGGGGCAAGGCGGCGTGCCCACCTGCAGCGGTGCTGGCCCTTCCCACGGTGATCTCTGGGCCGTCGGGCTGGTGGTAGATGGTGCCGGTAGATGGTGCCGGTGGTGGTGACTGTGGTGGCGTCGGTGTTCGTGGTCGTGGCGGCGTGGGTTTTTGTGGTCGTGGCGGCGTGGGTGTTAGTTTTCGTGGCAGCGTTGTTTCGCGCAAAAAGTCATCGCAGGGCGGTGCCAGCTTCTCTGTCCACTCCAGGGCAACCGTCGCGGTGTGGTGCCACCGCCTATCCATGAAACGCCTCTTCCGCGTGAATTTCGCCGTCGGTGGTGGCGACTCGCCCGGATCACCCTGCGGCATCCGCCCCTCGGCTTGCGGTGCTGACTCCTCATCGTCGGGTGGTATACATATGATCTCCTCGTCCTCTTCATCCTCCGAGGCGACCACCCCACGTGGAAATGTTGGCGGTGGACTAGCGGGGCGACAGTCTGGCGGCGGAGCTTTCAGCAGCGGCGGTGTGACGACCCGCTCTGGACTTGCTGGGCCCACGTGCTCATCCTCAGGGGTCGGCGGTGCCTCCGGGTGGCACATCCGTATCTATTCGGGATTAACGACGACAAAGTCTGGCGGCGACTCTTCGCGCCCTTCGACCCCTGGCACAGTGTCACTTCCCACCTCCCAGTCGCTGCTGTCCCAGTCTTCGCCGTACGCCCTGCGCACCCAGTCGTACTCCTCCTCCAACTTCTGGCGGCGGCAACGCTCAGGCTCGGCCTCCTACAGGCCGACTACAGAATGGGCAATGCCCGCAGCTCCAGCACGTGCGGGGACTCTTCCCGTTGCTGCCTGACATGCACATAGGGCTGCCCTGCCTAGCGCCCTCGCCGTGCCACGTTTCTGCGCCCTCTTGCGCTGGCACCCATGGCCGCTGCGCCGACCACGCGCACATCTCCCGCTGGTGTGCGAGGATGCACCCGTGGGTCATGGCCCGACAGCCCGGCTCCGGTGTTGTTGTGGCTGCCGTTCTCCATTTTTTCGGTGAGTACTTTTGTTAATATAAATTTTCACAAAGTGACCGACCGCATGGTAGTCGGCATCTTTTATACCCTTACTTTGTACGCATGTGCAACAGTGTGGGTGCGCATGTTACGGTATCCCCCACGCATGCGACCGCCATGTTTTGTCAGCTCTCTCTGTGCTATCGCTAACCTTTTTCTTTAACCGTTTCTGGCAGCGTTTGCTTCGCACACATTTTCGCCGCGTTCAGGTGCGGCTTGCAATGCCCTTGGTTGGGCCGTTGCCCTTTTATTTTAGTTTTTTTCCTGGCATAATCCATTCTTCCCGCCCCACACATTCATTGTTAGTTGTTATTTTTAATAAATGTGTAATACCTTACATATTTATTTCTATTTTTCATATATATGTAATACCTTACATATTTATTTTTTTTTATTGTTTAATAAATATGTAATACCTTACATATTTATTTTTAATATTTATATATATGTTAAATGAGTTGTCCAGGGAAAATATTTAATATGTATTAATACATATTCACGCCTTCTTTTTTCCAAAAAAAAAATTATAAAAAAAAATCAAACTAACGGTTTTTTCACATTTTTAAATTTATAGGAGGCAATGGAGATTCAGGTAAGTAAATGAGATACGCCATTAACAAGGCCAGTTATTAACCGATCTTATTCTTTTACAGATTTTCAACAAAAACATTACTTTTTTTTCAGGGTCTTACACTTATTTGTGTCTCCCAAAAGTTTTTTTTTATTTTTTATTGTCTCACCCGTTGTCCGATCCACCTCCGTGGGGTTTGATGTCGCCTATGTGCGCGGTCCGTTCCTTTTCACCAGTTTTTCCCTGTAGTTTACAGATTACAGGTGACACAAAATTTGTTATAGTATACGGTCCGCCAAACTTAGGAGCAAGCTTCGCAGCGAAGCCTTCCGCTGCATTTGACAAGTGGTGTTGTTTCACCCACACCTTGTCTCCTACGGAGGGTTTCCACTGCCGTCTCCGTAGGTTGTAATGCCTTGCTTGGTCCTGAGCGGCCTTTTCCAAACTCCTGTGCACCAATTCAAAAACTTCTCTAAGTTTTTTTTTGCATTGTCGCTGGGTGTTTGTGTCGATTGCCCTGTGCCGAGTGTCACGTTGTCGTACAGAGCATTTGGCAGCCTTGGTTCAAGCCCTTGCGTGATCAACGCTGCACTGTAGCCCGTAGACGCCGATACGCTAGTGTTAATGGCCAGTGACAACTCTGGCAAAAATTCATCCCAGCACCACTGGTTATTACCAATAGCATTGTGTTACCGGTTTTTGACCTTGGCAGTGGGCCAACAAAATCAGCACACACTTCAGGGATTCGGCTACGACATTGAGGTTACCTTTACGGTATTTGACTTCAAAATCGTCTTGTTGCAGTTCAAGCGCCCAACGCGCTATTCTGCCTGATGGACTTTCAATCGAGTTTAGCCACTTCAGCGCCATGTGGTCCGTTATAACCACAAAATGGTAGCCTTCCAGGTATGGCCGCAGCTTTCTGATTCCCCAAACTATGGCTAGACACTCCTTTTCCGTTGCCGAATAGTTCCGTTTAGCTCCGTTTAGTGTCCTACTGGCGTACGATATTACCCTTTCACCTTGCTCCGAAGGTTGGGTCAATATCGCACCCAGGCCATAGTTACTTGCATCCGTCTGCAAGCAAAATGTTTTTGAGAAATCCGGGCATGCCAATACTGGGGACTGAGTCAGCTTTTCTTTGATTGTGTCAAATGCTACTTGCCGTTCCTCAGTCCAAGCCTATTTTGCGCCTTTTTTCATTAATGCGTTTAGAGGTGCTACTTTGGTCGCAAAATCTGGTACGAAGCGCCTCACATTTGTCCACGTTAATGCGTAGATTTGCTGCCCGCAGCCGCCGAAATACTTCTTTGAGATTTGACATATGCTCTTCGCGCTTTTTTCCGATAACTATAATATCATCTAAACATGCAAACGCGTGTGGTATCATCTCAGGCCCAATAACGCGATCCAAAGCCCTCTGAAAAGTTGCCGGTGCCCAATGTAGCCCAAATGGCATTATTTTCCACTGATACAATCCTTTGCCTGGGACTGTAAATGCTGTAAGTGGTCGGCTCGCTTTCTCCATCGGGATCTGTGAGTATCCATCTTTCAGATCCAAGCTAGTGATGAAGTGGGCTTCACGTAGCTGGTCTAAAATGTAGTGCACTCTTGGCAATGGAAAAGCGTCTTTAATAGATTGGCTGTTGAGTCGCCTAAAATCCACACACAGTCGCCATTTGCCGTTCTTCTTTTTCACCATCACGATTGGTGTGCTGTGTGGGCTATTGGATGGCTCTATGCAACCCTTCGTAAGCAGTTCCTCTACTTGCTGGTTGATTTCCGCCTGCATTTTTGGGTTTTTGGGAAAATAGCGCTGCTTTATAGGTCTGTCGACGCTCATCACAATTTTGTGCTCCGTAATTTGTGATGTGCCCTTTAGGTGTTCGAAGGCTGAGACTTCCCGCATTAGAAATTCATTAATTTCTGGGTCTTCGTGTAGACTTTTGCTTTCAATAGATGGATTTTTAGCGCCACGTGTAGCTATGTCTTGTTCGGTTGTTTTCTGGACAACTGCCACCGACAGTCTCTCCTCCAGCTTCCCAACCTTGTGCTGTCGTGATGGGATGGTGACCACCACTCCCGCACACTGCAAAACTGTGCCCATGCCAGTTAGAAAATCCCAGCCCAGTACCAAATCGTCTATTACACATGGCATTATAAGCAACGCTATTTCCAAGCTGCCCGAGTCTTATTTCGACCGTTATTTGCTCTGTTGTCCTGCTGCTATGTCCGTCTGCTAATTTCTAGAGTGTTCAGTCTACAAGCTAGCTCTTCGCGACAATCACCGATCCATACGGTGGCAGTCAGCTGCGTCCCTTCGTCTTTTAGGTGACCGACTAGCGTCTCGGGGCGGACCTTGGCGGCTTCCGCTCGCCCTTCGATGGCGGACGCCTTTGGCCATTTCCCGACTGGCAACATAGTGCTGTCCGCTGGCCGATTCTGCCAAAAGCCCAGCAAAACTCTAGCATTGGGTTTTGGCACTCTATCGCCCAGTGCCCTCCTGTCCACACACGCGACATGCCCTTCCTGGGTTGTTTATGTGTGTCCTGGCAGGATTTTGCTGGGTCCTAGGTGTTGGACTTGGCTGTCCGTCCATTCCTCCGGTGTGCTGGTTCTGCTCCTCCATGGCCATAAATCGCGTCCGATTGGCACGACTCTGATTGTGGTCGCGTCCATTTTGCTGCGTGTCTCGGTGTTGTTGAGGCTGTTGTTGATGTTGGCTGTATTGTTGTTGTGGAGTTTATTTTTTGGCTTGTAGCACTTTGTAGACTCAGTTTCAGCCTACCCTTTGCCAATTCTTCGAACTCTTCTGCCAGTTGCATCAGTTGGGTCAAAGTCGAGAATTGGTTTGGCCGTGCGTATCCGCGCAAGTCAGGAAGGCTGTTGCTGTATATGGTGCGCACTTCCTTCTCTGTTGAGAACCGCAGGGGTCTCATCAGAGTCTGCATTTCCATCATGTAAACTTTAAAAGGCTCATTCAAAGCTTGCCGCCGTCTGCGTACTTCGTCACACAGGGTTTCAAAATAATCTCGTGGTAAGAAATATTCTTGAAAACTGTCGACAAAATCCACCCATGTAGTCCAATGCCTGTTGTTAGCTACGTACCACTTAAGTGCCATTCCTTTCAGCAACTTCGGCATTGCTCTTTGAATTAAATTTAAGTTTAATCTATACGTATCTGCCGACCATTCCACTTGCTCCAAGAATTCGAGAGGCTTCGATAGTCCGTCGAATCGAAAGCTCCACTCTCGAACTTGTTTGACTACTTTTTGGTATTCGCTTGCCCTTGCATTGGTCTGTTCATGCGTACGAGTGTGGCTGTGCTTTCCTGGCTGTTGGGTTGAACTCCAGGGCAATCGGTGAGATTCTTGTAAATCTCGCGCATGAGCCGCCGAGCTGGTGCAAGGGACGCTCAGCTTTGCAACGTCTATGCCGGCAAAATCCTTTTCCACTTCGTATTCCCATTCCTCTCGCATTAATTCGGGGTCTTTATTCGGCGACTGCCGGCTGTATGTTTTCGCCAGTTCGCTGATGCGAACGCTGTGCGGAAGATTATTCTCATTCTGACTTACCCAGTCTCCGAATTGCCTTCGCATGTTTTCGACAGTGCCTTCAAGCTCCAGACCGAGTTCCACTCCGCATTTTACTAGTGCATCCTTTTCCAAATTGTACACCCACGAACGAGCCATATTGTCACTTATTTCTATGTATTATATAGAAAGCTATGTGATATTTGCCGTAGATCCACAGTTGTGCGCCAGTTGTAACGAACCTAAAGTTGTTACGCTGTTTTAGCTGGGCTAACTCTCGCGGTGCTGAGGGTACGTGCCAACAAATTTATATTTGTGGCGGCTACGGTAATGATGACTCAGATTTGTTTTGAATTTTATACATATATTTAACTGCACTCTCTGCTCGTTTCACGTTTGGGTTCTACAATTTATTTGAGCACTTAAATGATAATTATGCCCTTAACCCATAAAATGGGTAAATAAGGGTATAATGGTTTTGTGCAAAAGTATGTAACAGGCAGAAGGAAGCATCTCCGACCCCATTAAGTATATATATACTCTTTATCAGCATCAACAGCCAAAACGATATAGCTATGTCCGTCTGTCCGTCCGTCTGTCCGTCTGTCTGTCTGTCTGTCTGTCCGTCTGTATGAACGCTTGGATCTCAGAGGCTACAAGAGCTAGAGATTTCAGATTTTATATATAAGTTCTCGTTAATCATGAGCAGAACAAGTTTGCTTCAAATTATCGATAACTATTCTGGTTTCCGATATACACATGGAATCGATAACAAAAAATATCGAATTTGGAAAATGTAAAAATGAGGGTTGAAATAATGGGTAACGATAGAACTTTTCTGAAAATTTCGTCCAAATCAGTTAAGAAACACCGGAGATATCGAGCTTAATCGATTGAAGTTAAGTCAGTATACCAAAGTCTTACATAAATTTAATTTACTTATTGCAACTGGGTTCAGGGTATCTCCTAGTCGGGCTCTCCCGACTAGAGCCTTTTTACTTGTTATGAGTAGATTTTATGAAATCGTACGGGTCTTGTGTCGTGGTTTTATTTGCAATACTGGCGCTCTAGTCGCACCAAATAATCAGAGCTAATGTTTCGCCTACTGAACGAGGTTTTAGCTAGCAACGCCTGAAATTCTCCAGGCTCTACTATGGCCTCCTTTTCACCACAAGGATTTTCGCCAATATTCTTTCATACTCTCAGGCTCTGGCCTTAGCTTCACCTGTCATTCGCCAGGCTCACTAAGTCTGATACTTGGTTTTAACTTGAGGTTGCTTTGCAAATGCAACACACCACAGGGCTTGGTTAATTCACGCGTACTGATTTCTTAGCAAAAGGTTTTATTAATCGTTAAGGACACGATTTGATACGTCCTTATTGCGATATGAGTCCTTGATTTTATTATGTGTCCTTTTAACTCTTATATTATCCTTTCGCGGCAACTTGATTCTGCTATTCACGTTGGATTCTTGCACTCTGACTTTGTATGACACTCCTTTGTTCACTTTATGTTTCCACTGACCGACTGACTTGCCGATCTGTCGCAGGCGGCTCCTTTTATACCCTTCTGCTGCCTCGCTGGACCGGGGCCTGTCAGCGCTGCCAATGTCGTCCCAAGGGCAAAGGTGGCGTGATCGTTCCAGTGAATTTTGCATAGCAACAACGGTTTTCCTCGTTGTTGATCACGCCTGCCGCTGGTGTGACGTTGATCACTATATCCCGTGGATGCACCGCTCACACACAAACGGCACTTTGCCACGACTTTTACGGCGATGTGGCCAGATCGATACGTCAACACGCAACTACCCAACACTAATCGGCCATGACATACAATTTGCACTTTGCAATTGATTTGTTGTTGCTGAAACGAAACTAAAAAGGAAGGGTAAGTAATACATTTTGCGCCCTGCGCTATCTCCACCATTTCTGAGCCACACTCTCTTTCAGGCCATGCTGTTTTATGCCGCTCGCGCAGGACCACATACCAACTCAGTGTGAGTAGTATTCCAGCTAACTTCACCCACCCCCCTTGCAGTTTAATCCACATGCTTCTCTTTTTTTTTAGGTTAACTACAAACATATATGTGAATCTATTTTTAATTTTTTTTTACCATATATATATTTTTTTATTGTGGTTTATACCAACATGGTATCGCGCTTTACTCCGGCACAAAGGCCCGCGTGCCTCTGGCCGATATCCGCACGCGGTATCTTTGGCCATGCACCCAAACTATTCTCGAAGTACGTCGGTCATTGCCTCCAGCTTCGGCAGCTATCACCTCGGGTGGCCACTCCACTCGCGCCACCTCTCTCCATCCTGGGGCCGACAGCGGTGCAGACGACTGCTGCTGCAGCATGGGGCTAGCTGGCCGTTCCCCATTCGGGCATGAAACCTGCCGACCGAACGCTGGGCGCACCGGATTGGGCGCCCAAGTTGGTGGTGGAGGTGGTGACCCGGGGCGAGGCGGCGTGCCCACCTGCAGCGGTGCTGGCCATTCCCACGGTGATCTCTGGGCGGTCGAGCTGGTGGTAGATGGTGCCGGTGGTGGTGACTGTGGTGGCGTCGGTGTTCGTGGTCGTGGCGGCGTGGGTTTTTGTGGTCGTGGCGGCGTGGGTGTTAGTTTTCGTGGCAGCGTTGTTTCGCGCAAAAAGTCATCGCAGGGCGGTGCCAGCTCCTCTGTCCACTCCAGGGCAACCGTCGCGGTGTGGTGCCACCGCCTATCCATGAAACGCCTCTTCCGCGTGAATTTCGCCGTCGGTGGTGGCGACTCGCCCGGATCACCCTGCGGCATCCGCCCCTCGGCTTGCGGTGCTGACTCCTCATCGTCGGGTGGTATACATATGATCTCCTCGTCCTCTTCATCCTCCGAGGCGACCACCCCACGTGGAAATGTTGGCGGTGGACTAGCGGGGCGACAGTCTGGCGGCGGAGCTTTCAGCAGCGGCGGTGTGACGACCCGCTCTGGACTTGCTGGGCCCACGTGCTCATCCTCAGGGGTCGGCGGTGCCTCCGGGTGGCACATCCGTATCCATTCGGGATTAACGACGACAAAGTCTGGCGGCGACTCTTCGCGCCCTTCGACCCCTGGCACAGTGTCACTTCCCACCTCCCAGTCGCTGCTGTCCCAGTCTTCGCCGTACGCCCTGCGCACCCAGTCGTGATCCTCCTCCAACTCCTGGCGGCGGCAACGCTCAGGCTCGGCCTCCTCCCGCTCCTCGGAAGACTACAGAATGGTCAATGCCCGCAGCTCCAGCACGTGCGGGGACTCTTCCCGTTGCTGCCTGACATGCACATAGGGCTGCCCTGCCTAGCGCCCACGACGTGCCACGTTTCTGCGCCCACTTGCGCTGGCACCCATGGCCGCTGCGCCGACCACGCGCACATCTCCCGCTGATGTGCGAGGATGCACCCGTGGGTCATGGCCCGACAGCCCGGCTCCGGTGTTGTTGTGGCTGCCGTTCTCCATTTTTTCGGTGAGTACTTTTGTTAATATAAATTTTCACAAAGTGACCGACCGCATGGTAGTCGGCATCTTTTATACCCTTACTTTGTACGCATGTGCAACAGTGTGGGTGCGCATGTTACGGTATCCCCCACGCATGCGACCGCCATGTTTTGTCAGCTCTCTCTGTGCTATCGCTAACCTTTTTCTTTAACCGTTTCTGGCAGCGTTTGCTTCGCACACATTTTCGCCGCGTTCAGGTGCGGCTTGCAATGCCCTTGGTTGGGCCGTTGCCCTTTTATTTTAGTTTTTCCTGGCATAATCCATTCTTCCCGCCCCACACATTCATTGTTAGTTGTTATTTTTAATAAATGTGTAATACCTTACATATTTATTTCTATTTTTCATATATATGTAATACCTTACATATTTATTTTTTTTTATTGTTTAATAAATATGTAATACCTTACATATTTATTTTTGATATTTATATATATGTTAAATGAGTTGTCCAGGGAAAATATTTAATATGTATTAATACATATTCACCCCTTCTTTTTTCCAAAAAAAAAATTAATAAAAAAAAATCAAACTAATGGTTTTTTCACATTTTTAAATTTATAGGAGGCAATGGAGATTCAGGTAAGTAAATGAGATACGCCATTAACAAGGCCAGTTATTAGCCGATCTTATTCTTTTCCAGATTTTCAACAAAAACATTACTTTTTTTCAGGGTCTTACACTTATTTGTGTCCCCCAAAAGTTTTTTTTTTATATTTTACTGTCTCACCCGTTGTCCGATCCACCTCCGTGGGGTTTGATGTCGCCTATGTGCGCGGTCCGTTCCTTTTCACCAGTTTTTCCCTGTAGTTTACAGATTACAGGTGACACAAAATTTGTTATAGTATACGGTCCGCCAAACTTAGGAGCAAGCTTCGCAGCGAAGCCTTCCGCTGCATTTGACAGGTGGTGTTGTTTCACCCACACCTTGTCTCCTACGGAGGGTTTCCACTGCCGTCTCCGTAGGTTGTAATGCCTTGCTTGGTCCTGAGCGGCCTTTTCCAAACTCCTGTGCACCAATTCAAAAACTTCTCTAAGTTTTTTTTTGCATTGTCGCTGGGTGTTTGTGTCGATTGCCCTGTGCCGAGTGTAACGTTGTCGTACAGCGCATTTGGCAGCCTTGGTTCAAGCCCTTGCGTGATCAACGCTGCACTGTAGCCCTTAGACGCCGATACGCTAGTGTTAATGGCCAGTGACAACTCTGGCAAAAATTCATCCCAGCACCGCTGGTTATCACCAATAGCATTGTGTTGCCGTGTTTTGATCTTGGCAATGGGCCAACAAAATCAGAACTCACGGTACTCCAGGGCTCTTCAGGGATTTGTGTCAACATTTTTCCTGCCGCTGCCATTTGACTTGGTTTGTATTGTTGACACGTTTCGCAGTTGTGAACATATGTGCGTACGTCTCTGTATAAGCCTGGACAGTAGTAGCGTGTCGCTACTCTTGCTATTGTCTTCCGGCTATCCAAATGACCGGCTGTGGCTGCGTCGTGATTTTCCTTTAATACATCCTTCCTTTTACCTTTGGGAACACAATGCTTCCAAGCTTCCACATCTCCGCCTCCAGCGCGATGTGGGATGGGCCTGTATGGGATGGCTTTTTCCTCCATGAAGTCCGGATATTTCCTGGCACGATATCCTTTTTCAATTTTTGCATCCATTTGCAGTTCGCGTTGTCTGCCTCTATCCCTTCTGTTGCAATTTTACAAGGCAGCATTACTCCGCAAGTGGCTGTTTCGAAAGTGCATCGGCTACGACATTGAGGTTACCTTTACGGTATTTGACTTCAAAATCGTATTGTTGCAGTTCAAGCGCCCAACGCGCTATTCTGCCTGATGGACTTTCAATCGAGTTTAGCCACTTCAGCGCCATGTGGTCCGTTATAACCACAAAATGGTAGCCTTCCAGGTATGGCCGCAGCTTTCTGATTCCCCAAACTATGGCTAGACACTCCTTTTCCGTTGCCGAATAGTTCCGTTCAGCTCCGTTTAGTGTCCTACTGGCGTACGATATTACCCTTTCACCTTGCTCCGAAGGTTGGGTCAATATCGCACCCAGGCCATAGTTACTTGCATCCGTCTGCAAGCAAAATGTTTTTGAGAAATCCGGGCATGCCAATACTGGGGACTGAGTCAGCTTCTCTTTGATTGTGTCAAATGCTACTTGCCGTTCCTCAGTCCACTCCCATTTTGCGCCTTTATTCATTAATGCGTTTAGAGGTGCTACTTTGGTCGCAAAATCTGGTACGAAGCGCCTTTACCACGATGCCACGCCCAGGTACTTCCGTAACTCCATTACGTTCCTTGGCGGCTTCAGTTTTGCGATTGCAGCAACTTTCTCTGAATCTGTGCGAATTCCTTCCTCTGTGACTCTGTGGCCAAAATACTTAAACTCTTTTTAAAAAAAAAATCACATTTGTCCACGTTAATGCGTAGATTTGCTGCCCGCATCTTTGAGATTTGACATATGCTCTTCGCGCGTTCTTCCGATAACTATAATATCATCTAAATATGCAATCGCGTGTGGCATCATCTCTGGTCCAATAACGCGATCCAAAGCCCTCTGAAAAGTTGCCGGTGCCGAATGTAGCCCAAATGGCATTACTTTCCACTGATACGATCCTTTGCCGGGGACTGTAAATGCTGTAAGTGGTCGGCTCGCTTTCTCAATCAGGATCTGCGAGTATCCATCTTTCAGATCCAAGCTAGTGATGAAGTGGGCTTCACGTAGCTGGTCTAAAATGAAGTGCACTCTTGGCAATGGAAACGCGTCTTTAATAGATCGGCTGTTGAGTTGCCTAAAATCCACACACAGTCGCCATTTACCGTTCTTCTTTTTCACCATCACGATTGGTGTGCTGTGTGGGCTACTGGATGGCTCTATGCAACCCTTCGTAAGCAGTTCCTTTACTTGCTGGTTTATTTCCGCCTGCATTTTTGGGTTTTTGGGAAAATAGCGCTGCTTTATAGATCTGTCGTCGCCCTTTAGGTGTTCGAAATTCATTAGTTTCTGGGTTTTCGTGTAGACTTTTGCTTTAAATGGGTGGATTTCTAGAGTCATGTGTCTTGTTCGGTTGTTTTCTGGACAACTGCCACCGATAGTCTCTCCTCCAGCTTCCCAACCTTGTGCTGTCGTGATGGGATGGTGACCACCAGTCCCGCACACTGCAACACTGTGCCCATGCCAGTTAGAAAATCTCAGCCCAGCACCAAATCGTCTATTGCACCAGGCATTATAAGCAACGCTATTTCCAAGCTGCGATGCCCGAGTCTTATGTCGACCGTTATTTGCTCTGTTGTCCTGCTGCTATGTCCGTCTGCTAATTTCTAGAGTGTTCAGTCTACAAGCTAGCTCTTCGCGACAATCACCGATCCATACGGTGGCAGTCAACTGCGTCCCTTCGTCTTTTAGGTGACCGACTGGCGTCTCGGGGCGGACCTTGGCGGCTTCCGCTCGCCCCTCGATGGCGGACGCCTTTGGCCGTTTCCCGACTGGCAACATAGTGCTGTCCGCTGCCCGATTCTGCCACAAGCCCAGCAAAACTCTAGCATTGGGTTTTGGCACTCTATCGCCAAGTGCCTTCCTGTCCACACACGCGACATGTCCTTCCTGGGTTGTTTAAGTGTGTATGGCAGGATTTTGCTGGGTCCTGGGTGTTTGACTTGGCTGTCCGTCCATTCCTCCGGTGTGCTGGTTCTGCTCCTCCATGGCCATAAATCGCGTCCGATTGGCACGACTCTGATTGTGGTCGCGTCCATTTTGCTGCGTGTCTCGGTGTTGTTGAGGCTGTTGTTGATGTTGGCTGTATTGTTGTTGTGGAGTTTATTTTTTGGCTTGTAGCACTTTGTAGTCTCAGTTTCAGCCTACCCTTTGCCAATTCTTCGAAATCTTCTGCCAGTTGCATCAGTTGGGTCAAAGTCGAGAATTGGTTTGGCCGTGCGTATCCGCGCAAGTCAGGAAGGCTGTTGTTGTATATGGTGCACACTTCCTTCTCTGTTGAGAACCGCAGGGGTCTCATCAGAGTCTGCATTTTCATCATGTAAACTTTAAAAGGCTCATTCAAAGCTTGCCGCCGTCTGCGTACTTCGTCACACAGGGTTTCAAAATAATCTCGTGGTAAGAAATATTCTTGAAAACTGTCGACAAAATCCACCCATGTAGTCCAATGCCTGTTGTTAGCTACGTACCACTTAAGTGCCATTCCTTTCAGCAACTCCGACATTGCTCTTTGAATTAAATTTAAGTTTAATCTATACGTATCTGCCGACCATTCCACTTGCTCCAAGAATTCGAGAGGCTTCGATAGTCCGTCGAATCGAAAGCTCCACTCTCGAACTTGTTTGACTACTTTTTGGTATTCGCTTGCCCTTGCATTGGTCTGTTCATGCGTACGAGTGTGGCTGTGCTTTCCTGGCTGTTGGGTTGAACTCCAGGGCAATCGGTGAGATTCTTGTAAATCTCGCGCATGAGCCGCCGAGCTGGTGCAAGGGACGCTCAGCTTTGCAACGTCTATGCCGGCAAAATCCTTTTCCACTTCGTATTCCCATTCCTCTCGCATTAATTCGGGGTCTTTATTCGGCGACTGCCGGCTGTATGTTTTCGCCAGTTCGCTGATGCGAACGCTGTGCGGAAGATTATTCTCATTCTGACTTACCCAGTCTCCGAATTGCCTTCGCATGTTTTCGACAAGCACCACTCCGCATTTTACTAGTGCATCCTTTTTAAATTGTACACCCACGAACGAACCATATTGTCACTTATTTATATGTATTATATAGAAAACTATGTGATATTTGCCGTAGATCCACAGTTGTGCGCCAGTTGTAACGAACCTAAAGTTGTTACGCTGTTTTAGCTGCGCTAACTCTCGCAGTGCTGAGGGTACGTGCCAACAAATTTATATTTGTGGCGGCTACGGTAATGATGACACAACACAGATTTGTTTTGAATTTTATAAATATATTTAACTGCACTCTCTGCTCGTTTCACGTTTGGGTTTTACAATTTATTTGTACACTTAAATGATAATTCAACCCTTAACCCATAAAATGGGTAAATAAGGGTATAATGGTTTTGTGCAAAAGTATGTAACAGGCAGAAGGAAGCATCTCCGACCCCATAAAGTATATATATTCTTCATCAGCATCAACAGCCGAGACGATATAGCCATGTCCGTCTGTCTGTCCGTCTGTCCGTCTGTATGAACGCTTGGATCTCAGAGACTACAAGAGCTAGAGACTTCAGATTTTGTATATAAGTTTTCCTATACCATGAGCAGAGCAAGTTTGCTTCAAATTATCGATAACTATTCTGGCTTCCGATATACACATGGAATCGATAACAATAAAATATCGAATTTGGAAAATGTAAAAATGAGGGTTGAAATAATGGGTAACGATAGAACTTTTCTGAATATTTCGTCCAAATCAGTTAAGAAACACCGGAGATATCGAGCTTAATCGATTGAAGTTAAGTCAGTATACCAAAGTCTTACATAAATTTAATTTATTTATTGCAACTGGGTTCAGGGTATCTCCTAGTCGGGCTCTCCCGACTAGAGCCTTCTTACTTGTTATGAGTAGATTTTATGAAATCGTACGGGTCTTGTGTCGTGGTTTTATTTGCAATACTGGCGCTCTAGTCGCACCAAATAATCAGAGCTAATGTTTCGCCTACTGAACGAGGTTTTAGCTAGCAACGCCTGAAATTCTCCAGGCTCTACTATGCCCTCCTTTCCACAAGGATTTTCGCCAATAGTCTTTCCTACTCTCAGGCTCTGGCCTTAGCTTCACCTGTCCTTCGCCAGGCTCACTAAGTCGGATACTTGGTTTTAACTTGAGGTTGCTTTGCAAATGCAACACACCACAGGGCTTGGTTAATTCACGCGTACTGATTTCTTAGCAAAAGGTTTTATTAATCGTTAAGGACACGATTTGATACGTCCTTATTGCGATATGAGTCCTTGATTTTATTATGTGTCCTTTTAACTCTTATATTATCCTTTCGCGGCAACTTGATTCTGCTATTCACGTTGGATTCTTGCACTCTGACTTTGTATGACACTCCTATGTTCACTTTATGTTTCCTCTGACCGACTGACTTGCCGCTCTGTCGCAGGCGGCTCCTTTTATACCTTTCTGCTGCCTTGCTGGACCGGGGCCTTTTTTAAAAAAATCACATTTGTCCACGTTAATGCGTAGATTTGCTGCCCGCATCTTTGAGATTTGACATATGCTCTTCGCGCGTTCTTCCGATAACTATAATATCATCTAAATATGCAATCGCGTGTGGCATCATCTCTGGTCCAATAACGCGATCCATAGCCCACTGAAAAGCTGCCGGTGCCGAATGTAGCCCAAATGGCATTACTTTCCACTGATACAATCCTTTGCCTGGGACTGTAAATGCTGTTAGAGGTCGGCTCGCTTTCTCCATCGGGATCTGCCAGTATCCATCTTTCAGATCCAAGCTAGTGATGAAGTGGGCTTCACGTAGCTGGTCTGAAATGTAGTGCACTCTTGGCAAGGGATACGCGTCCTTCATAGATCGGCTGTTGAGCTGCCTAAAATCCACACACAGTCGCCATTTGCCGTTCTTCTTTTTCACCATCACGATTGGTGTGCTGTGTGGGCTATTGGATGGCTCTATGCAACCCTTCGTAAGCAGTTCCTCTACTTGCTGGTTGATTTCCGCCTGCATTTTGGGTTTTTGGGAAAATAGCGCTGCTTTATAGGTCTGTTGACGCTCATCACAATTTTGTGCTCCGTAATTTGTGATGTGCCCTTTAGGTGTTCGAAGGCTGAGACTTCCCACAGTAGAAATTCATTAATTTCTGGGTCTTCGTGTAGACTTTTGCTTTCAATAGATGGATTTTTAGCGCCACGTGTAGCTATGTCTTGTTCGGTTGTTTTCTGGACAACTGCCACCGACAGTCTCTCCTCCAGCTTCCCAACCTTGTGCTGTCGTGATGGGATGGTGACCACCAGTCCCGCACACTGCAACACTGTGCCCATGCCAGTTAGAAAATCTCAGCCCAGCACCAAATCGTCTATTGCACCAGGCATTATAAGCAACGCTATTTCCAAGCTGCGATGCCCGAGTCTTATTTCGACCGTTATTTGCTCTGTTGTCCTGCTGCTATGTCCTTCTGCTAATTTCTAGAGTGTTCAGTCTACAAGCTAACTCTTCGCGACAATCACCGATCCATACGGTGGCAGTCAACTGCGTCCCTTCGTCTTTTAGGTGACCGACTGGCGTCTCGGGGCGGACCTTAGCGGCTTCCGCTCGCCCCTCGATGGCAGACGCCTTTGGCCGTTTCCCGACTGGCAACATAGTGCTGTCCGCTGCCCGATTCTGCCACAAGCCCAGCAAAACTCCAGCATTGGGTTTTGGCACTCTATCGCCAAGTGCCCTCCTGTCCACACACGCGACATGCCCTTCCTGGGTTGATTAATTGTGTATGGCAGGATTTTGCTGGGTCCTGGGTGTTGGACTTGGCTGTCCGTCCATTCCTCCGGTGTGCTGGTTCTGCTCCTCCATGGCCATAAATCGCGTCCGATTGGCACGAATCTGATTGTGGTCGCGTCCATTTTGCGGCGTGTCTCGGTGTTGTTGAGGCTGTTGTTGATGTTGGCTGTATTGTTGTTGTGGAGTTTTTTTTTTTGGCTTGTAGCACTTTGTAGTCTCAGTTTCAGCCTACCCTTTGCCAATTCTTCGAACTCTTCTGCCAGTTGCATCAGTTGGGTCAAAGTCGAGAATTGGTTTGGCCGTGCGTATCCGCGCAAGTCAGGAAGGCTGTTGTTGTATATGGTGCGCACTTCCTTCTCTGTTGAGAACCGCAGGGGTCTCATCAGAGTCTGCATTTCCATCATGTAAACTTTAAAAGGCTCATTCAAAGCTTGCCGCCGTCTGTGTACTTCGTCACACAGGGTTTCAAAATAATCTCGTGGTAAGAAATATTCTTGAAAACTGTCGACAAAATCCATCCATGTAGTCCAATGCCTGTTGTTAGCTACGTACCACTTAAGTGCCATTCCTTTCAGCAACTTCGGCATTGCTCTTTGAATTAAATTTAAGTTTAATCCATACGTATCTGCCGACCATTCCACTTGCTCCAAGAATTCGAGAGGCTTCGATAGTCCGTCGAATCGAAAGCTCCACTCTCGAACTTGTTTGACTACTTTTTGGTATTCGCTTGCCCTTGCATTGGTCTGTTCATGCGTACGAGTGTGGCTGTGCTTTCCTGGCTGTTGGGTTGAACTCCAGGGCAATCGGTGAGATTCTTGTAAATCTCGCGCATGAGCCGCCGAGCTGGTGCAAGGGACGCTCAGCTTTGCAACGTCTATGCCGGCAAAATCCTTTTCCACTTCGTATTCCCATTCCTCTCGCATTAATTCGGGGTCTTTATTCGGCGACTGCCGGCTGTATGTTTTCGCCAGTTCGCTAATGCGAACTGTGCGGAAGATTATTCTCATTCTGACTTACCCAGTCTCCGAATTGTCTTCGCATGTTTTCGACAGTGCCTTCAAGCTCCAGACCGAGTTCCACTCCGCATTTTACTAGTGCATCCTTTTTTAGATTGTACACCCACGAACGAACCATATTGTCACTTATTTATATGTATTATATAGAAAGCTATGTGATATTTGCCGTAGATCCACAGTTGTGCGCCAGTTGTAACGAACCTAAAGTTGTTACGCTGTTTTAGCTGCGCTAACTCTCGCGGTGCTGAGGGTACGTGCCAACAAATTTATATTTGTGGCGGCTACGGTAATGATGACACAGATTTGTTTTGAATTTTATACATATATTTAACTGCACTCTCTGCTCGTTTCACGTTTGGGTTTTACAATTTATTTGTACACTTAAATGATAATTCAACCCTTAACCCATAAAATGGGTAAATAAGGGTATAATGGTTTTGTGCAAAAGTATGTAACAGGCAGAAGGAAGCATCTCCGACCCCATAAAGTATATATATTCTTCATCAGCATCAACAGCCGAGACGATATAGCCATGTCCGTCTGTTCGTCTGTCTGTCCGTCTGTCCGTCTGTCTGTCTGTCTGTCCGTCTGTATGAACGCTTGGATCTCAGAGACTACAAGAGCTAGAGACTTCAGATTTTGTATTTAAGTTTTCCTATACCATGAGCAGAACAAGTTTGCTTCAAATTATCGATAACTATTCTGGTTTCCGATATACACATGGAATCGATAACAAAAAATATCGAATTTGGAAAATGTAAAAATGAGGGTTGAAATAATGGGTAACGATAGAACTTTTCTGAAAATTTCGTCCAAATCAGTTAAGAAACACCGGAGATATCGAGCTTAATCGATTGAAGTTAAGTCAGTATACCAAAGTCTTATATAAATTAAATATTTATTGCAACTGGGTTCAGGGTATCTCCTAGTCGGGCTCTCCCGATTAGAGCCTTCTTACTTGTTATGAGTAGATTTTATGAAATCGTACGGGTCTTGTGTCGTGGTTTTATTTGCAATACTGGCGCTCTAGTCGCACCAAATAATCAGAGCTAATGTTTCGCCTACTGAACGAGGTTTTAGCTAGCAACGCCTGAAATTCTCCAGGCTCTACTATGCCCTCCTTTCCACAAGGATTTTCGCCAATAGTCTTTCCTACTCTCAGGCTCTGGCCTTAGCTTCACCTGTCCTTCGCCAGGCTCACTAAGTCTGATGCTTGGTTTTAACTTGAGGTTGCTTTGCAAATGCAACACACCACAGTGTTTGGTAAATTCACGCGTACTGATTTCTTAGCAAAAGCTTTTATTAATCCTTAAGGACACGATTTGATACGTCCTTATTGCGATATGAGTCCTTGATTTTATTATGTGTCCTTTTAACTCTTATATTATCCTTTCGCGGCAACTTGATTCTGCTATTCACGTTGGATTCTTGCACTCTGACTTTGTATGACACTCCTTTGTTCACTTTATGTTTCCTCTGACCGACTGACTTGCCGCTCTGTCGCAGGCGGCTCCTTTTATACCTTTCTGCTGCCTCGCTGGACCGGGGCCTTTTTAAAAAAATCACATTTGTCCACGTTAATGCGTAGATTTGCTGCCCGCATCTTTGAGATTTGACATATGCTCTTCGCGCGTTCTTCCGATAACTATAATATCATCTACATATGCAATCGCGTGTGGCATCATCTCTGGTCCAATAACGCGATCCATAGCCCACTGAAAAGCTGCCGGTGCCGAATGTAGCCCAAATGGCATTACTTTCCACTGATACAATCCTTTGCCTGGGACTGTAAATGCTGTTAGAGGTCGGCTCGCTTTCTCCATCGGGATCTGCCAGTATCCATCTTTCAGATCCAAGCTAGTGATGAAGTGGGCTTCACGTAGCTGGTCTAAAATGTAGTGCACTCTTGGCAAGGGATACGCGTCCTTCATAGATCGGCTGTTGAGCTGCCTAAAATCCACACACAGTCGCCATTTGCCGTTCTTCTTTTTCACCATCACGATTGGTGTGCTGTGTGGGCTATTGGATGGCTCTATGCAACCCTTCGTAAGCAGTTCCTCTACTTGCTGGTTGATTTCCGCCTGCATTTTTGGGTTTTTGGGAAAATAGCGCTGCTTTATAGGTCTGTTGACGCTCATCACAATTTTGTGCTCCGTAATTTGTGATGTGCCCTTTAGGTGTTCGAAGGCTGAGACTTCCCACAGTAGAAATTCATTAATTTCTGGGTCTTCGTGTAGACTTTTGCTTTCAATAGATGGATTTTTAGCGCCACGTGTAGCTATGTCTTGTTCGGTTGTTTTCTGGACAACTGCCACCGACAGTCTCTCCTCCAGCTTCCCAACCTTGTGCTGTCGTGATGGGATGGTGACCACCAGTCCCGCACACTGCAACACTGTGCCCATGCCAGTTAGAAAATCTCAGCCCAGCACCAAATCGTCTATTGCACCAGGCATTATAAGCAACGCTATTTCCAAGCTGCGATGCCCGAGTCTTATTTCGACCGTTATTTGCTCTGTTGTCCTGCTGCTATGTCCGTCTGCTAATTTCTAGAGTGTTCAGTCTACAAGCTAACTCTTCGCGACAATCACCGATCCATACGGTGGCAGTCAACTGCGTCCCTTCGTCTTTTAGGTGACCGACTGGCGTCTCGGGGCGGACCTTAGCGGCTTCCGCTCGCCCCTCGATGGCGGACGCCTTTGGCCGTTTCCCGACTGGCAACATAGTGCTGTCCGCTGCCCGATTCTGCCACAAGCCCAGCAAAACTCCAGCATTGGGTTTTGGCACTCTATCGCCAAGTGCCCTCCTGTCCACACACGCGACATGCCCTTCCTGGGTTGATTAATTGTGTATGGCAGGATTTTGCTGGGTCCTGGGTGTTGGACTTGGCTGTCCGTCCATTCCTCCGGTGTGCTGGTTTCTGCTCCTCCATGGCCATAAATCGCGTCCGATTGGCACGAATCTGATTGTGGTCGCGTCCATTTTGCTGCGTGTCTCGGTGTTGTTGAGGCTGTTGTTGATGTTGGCTGTATTGTTGTTGTGGAGTTTTTTTTTTGGCTTGTAGCACTTTGTAGTCTCAGTTTCAGCCTACCCTTTGCCAATTCTTCGAACTCTTCTGCCAGTTGCATCAGTTGGGTCAAAGTCGAGAATTGGTTTGGCCGTGCGTATCCGCGCAAGTCAGGAAGGCTGTTGTTGTATATGGTGCGCACTTCCTTCTCTGTTGAGAACCGCAGGGGTCTCATCAGAGTCTGCATTTCCATCATGTAAACTTTAAAAGGCTCATTCAAAGCTTGCCGCCGTCTGCGTACTTCGTCACACAGGGTTTCAAAATAATCTCGTGGTAAGAAATATTCTTGAAAACTGTCGACAAAATCCACCCATGTAGTCCAATGCCTGTTGTTAGCTACGTACCACTTAAGTGCCATTCCTTTCAGCAACTCCGACATTGCTCTTTGAATTAAATTTAAGTTTAATCTATACGTATCTGCCGACCATTCCACTTGCTCCAAGAATTCGAGAGGCTTCGATAGTCCGTCGAATCGAAAGCTCCACTCTCGAACTTGTTTGACTACTGTCTGTTCATGCGTACGAGTGTGGCTGTGCTTTCCTGGCTGTTGGGTTGAACTCCAGGGCAATCGGTGAGATTCTTGTAAATCTCGCGCATGAGCCGCCGAGCTGGTGCAAGGGACGCTCAGCTTTGCAACGTCTATGCCGGCAAAATCCTTTTCCACTTCGTATTCCCATTCCTCTCGCATTAATTCGGGGTCTTTATTCGGCGACTGCCGGCTGTATGTTTTCGCCAGTTCGCTGATGCGAACGCTGTGCGGAAGATTATTCTCATTCTGACTTACCCAGTCTCCGAATTGCCTTCGCATGTTTTCGACAGTGCCTTCAAGCTCCAGACCGAGTTCCACTCCGCATTTTACTAGTGCATCCTTTTTTAAATTGTACACCCACGAACGAACCATATTGTCACTTATTTATATGTATTATATAGAAAGCTATGTGATATTTGCCGTAGATCCACAGTTGTGCGCCAGTTGTAACGAACCTAAAGTTGTTACGCTGTTTTAGCTGCGCTAACTCTCGCGGTGCTGAGGGTACGTGCCAACAAATTTATATTTGTGGCGGCTACGGTAATGATGACACAGATTTGTTTTGAATTTTATACATATATTTAACTGCACTCTCTGCTCGTTTCACGTTAGGTTTTACAATTATTTGTACACTTAAATGATAATTCAACCCTTAACCCATAAAATGGGTAAATAAGGGTATAATGGTTTTGTGCAAAAGTATGTAACAGGCAGAAGGAAGCATCTCCGACCCCATAAAGTATATATATTCTTCATCAGCATCAACAGCCGAGACGATATAGCCATGTCCGTCTGTTCGTCTGTCTGTCCGTCTGTCCGTCTGTCTGTCTGTCTGTCCGTCTGTATGAACGCTTGGATCTCAGAGACTACAAGAGCTAGAGACTTCAGATTTTGTATTTAAGTTTTCCTATACCATGAGCAGAACAAGTTTGCTTCAAATTATCGATAACTATTCTGGTTTCCGATATACACATGGAATCGATAACAAAAAATATCGAATTGGAAAATGTAAAAATGAGGGTTGAAATAATGGGTAACGATAGAACTTTTCTGAAAATTTCGTCCAAATCAGTTAAGAAACACCGGAGATATCGAGCTTAATCGATTGAAGTTAAGTCAGTATACCAAAGTCTTATATAAATTAAATATATTTATTGCAACTGGGTTCAGGGTATCTCCTAGTCGGGCTCTCCCGATTAGAGCCTTCTTACTTGTTATGAGTAGATTTTATGAAATCGTACGGGTCTTGTGTCGTGGTTTTATTTGCAATACTGGCGCTCTAGTCGCACCAAATAATCAGAGCTAATGTTTCGCCTACTGAACGAGGTTTTAGCTAGCAACGCCTGAAATTCTCCAGGCTCTACTATGCCCTCCTTTCCACAAGGATTTTCGCCAATAGTCTTTCCTACTCTCAGGCTCTGGCCTTAGCTTCACCTGTCCTTCGCCAGGCTCACTAAGTCTGATACT